>CM043111.1:77624221-78224221 GCA_023701765.1 Hylyphantes graminicola | reverse complement strand
GTGATATATGTTTGGTGGCAAGAACTTCAACACAGAAAATTACTAGAATATGAAGTAATATGTAGTAGTTAGTAATAGTAAATAGTAATATGACTTTCAGAGCTTAAGAACATTGACATTTGTTGAATACTTTTTAACGGCGCACCCTAAAAGTTGTCTTTTCCTTTATAAATGTCTTGCTATAGCAAAACGAGTTTTACAGGCGTACTTTCCCCCCCCCCCCCCATCAAAACTCCCATTGCTCGCGTGAAGTAATTGAAGAGAAAAGACAGTGCAATTTACTCGACGATATAAAAGTGATATATGTTTGGTGGCAAGAACTTCAACACAGGAAATTACTAGAATATGAAGTAATATGTAGTAGTTAGTAAGAGTAAGTAGTAATATGACTTTCAGAGCTTAAGAACATTGACATTTGTTGAATACTTTAAAACGGTGCACTTTAAAAGTTGTCTTTTCCTTTATTAATGTCTTGCTATACCAAAACGAGTTTTACAGGCGCACTTTCCCCCCCCCCCCCATCAAAACTCCCATTGCTCGCGTGAAGCAATTGAAGAGAAAAGACAATGCAATTTACTCGACGATATAAAAGTGATATATGTTTGGTGGCAAGAACTTCAACACAGGAAATTACTAGAATATGAAGTAATATGTAGTAGTTAGTAATAGTAAATAGTAATATGACTTTCAGAGCTTAAGAACATTGACATTTGTTGAATACTTTTTAACGGCGCACCCTAAAAGTTGTCTTTTCCTTTATTAATGTCTTGCTATAGCAAAACGAGTTTTACAGGCGTACTTCCCCCCCCCCCCCCATCAAAACTCCCACCGCTCGCGTGAAGCAATTGAAGAGGAAAGACAGTGCAATTTACTCGACGATATAAAAGTGATATATGTTTGGTGGCAAGAACTTCAACACAGGAAATTACTAGAATATGAAGTAATATGTTGTAGTTAGTAAGAGTAAGTAGTAAAATGACTTTCAGAGCTTAAGAACATTGACATTTGTTGAATACTTTTTAACGGCGCACCCTAAAAGTTGTCTTTTCCTTTATTAATGTCTTGCTATAGCAAAACGAGTTTTACAGGCGTACTTCCCCCCCCCCCCCCATCAAAACTCCCACCGCTCGCGTGAAGCAATTGAAGAGAAAAGACAGTGCAATTTACTCGACGATATAAAAGTGATATATGTTTGGTGGCAAGAACTTCAACACAGGAAATTACTAGAATATGAAGTAATATGTTGTAGTTAGTAAGAGTAAGTAGTAAAATGACTTTCAGAGCTTAAGAACATTGACATTTGTTGAATACTTTTTAACGGCGCACTTTAAAAGTTGTCTTTTCCTTTATTAATGTCTTGCTATAGCAAAACGAGTTTAACAGGCGCACTTCCCCCCCCCCCCATCAAAACTACCATCGCTCGCGTGAAGCAATTGAAGAGAAAAGACAATGCAATTTACTCGACGATATAAAAGTGATATATGTTTGGTTGCAAGAACTTCAACACAGGAAATTACTAGAATATGAAGTAATATGTAGTAGTTAGTAAGAGTAAGTAGTAATATGACTTTCAGAGCTTAAGAACATTGACATTTGTTGAATGTAACGGCGCACCCTAAAAGTTGTCTTTTCTTTTATTAATGTCTTGCTATAGCAAAACGAGTTTAACAGGCGCACTTCCCCCCCCCCCCCATCAAAACTACCATCGCTCGCGTGAAGCAATTGAAGAGAAAAGACAATGCAATTTACTCGACGATATAAAAGTGATATATGTTTGGTGGCAAGAACTTCAACACAGGAAATTACTAGAATATGAAGTAATATGTAGTAGTTAGTAATAGTAAGTAGTAATATGACTTTCAGAGCTTAAGAACATTGACATTTGTTGGATACTTTTTAACGGCGCACCCTAAAAGTTGTCTTTTCCTTTATTAATGTCTTGCTACAGCAAAACGAGTTTAACAGGCGCACTTCCCCCCCCCCCCATCAAAACTACCATCGCTCGCGTGAAGCAATTGAAGAGAAAAGACAGTGTAATTTACTCGACGATATAAAAGTGATATAT
The DNA here is from genome assembly GCA_023701765.1 of Hylyphantes graminicola. NCBI lineage: Eukaryota > Metazoa > Arthropoda > Arachnida > Araneae > Linyphiidae > Hylyphantes > Hylyphantes graminicola. Next base: position 78,222,156 of record CM043111.1, on the reverse strand, counting down.
GTTTGGTGGCAAGAACTTCAACACAGGAAATTACTAGAATATGAAGTAATATGTAGTAGTTAGTCAGAGTAAGTAGTAAAATGACTTTCAGAGCTTAAGAACATTGACATTTGTTGAATACTTTTTAACGGCGCACTTTAAAAGTTGTCTTTTCCTTTATTAATGTCTTGCCATAGCAAAACGAGTTTAACAGGCGCACTTCCCCCCCCCCCCCATCAAAACTACCATCGCTCGCGTGAAGCAATTGAAGAGAAAAGACAATGCAATTTACTCGACGATATAAAAGTGATATATGTTTGGTGGCAAGAACTTCAACACAGGAAATTACTAGAATATGAAGTAATATGTAGTAGTTAGTAAGAGTAAGTAGTAATATGACTTTCAGAGCTTAAGAACATTGACATTTGTTGAATACTTTAAAACGGTGCACTTTAAAAGTTGTCTTTTCCTTTATTAATGTCTTGCTATACCAAAACGAGTTTTACAGGCGCACTTTCCCCCCCCCCCATCAAAACTCCCATTGCTCGCGTGAAGCAATTGAAGAGAAAAGACAATGCAATTTACTCGACGATATAAAAGTGATATATGTTTGGTGGCAAGAACTTCAACACAGGAAATTACTAGAATATGAAGTAATATGTAGTAGTTAGTAATAGTAAATAGTAATATGACTTTCAGAGCTTAAGAACATTGACATTTGTTGAATACTTTTTAACGGCGCACCCTAAAAGTTGTCTTTTCCTTTATTAATGTCTTGCTATAGCAAAACGAGTTTTACAGGCGTACTTCCCCCCCCCCCCCCATCAAAACTCCCACCGCTCGCGTGAAGCAATTGAAGAGGAAAGACAGTGCAATTTACTCGACGATATAAAAGTGATATATGTTTGGTGGCAAGAACTTCAACACAGGAAATTACTAGAATATGAAGTAATATGTTGTAGTTAGTAAGAGTAAGTAGTAAAATGACTTTCAGAGCTTAAGAACATTGACATTTGTTGAATACTTTTTAACGGCGCACCCTAAAAGTTGTCTTTTCCTTTATTAATGTCTTGCTATAGCAAAACGAGTTTTACAGGCGTACTTCCCCCCCCCCCCCCCCATCAAAACTCCCACCGCTCGCGTGAAGCAATTGAAGAGAAAAGACAGTGCAATTTACTCGACGATATAAAAGTGATATATGTTTGGTGGCAAGAACTTCAACACAGGAAATTACTAGAATATGAAGTAATATGTAGTAGTTAGTAAGAGTAAGTAGTAAAATGACTTTCAGAGCTTAAGAACATTGACATTTGTTGAATACTTTTTAACGGCGCACTTTAAAAGTTGTCTTTTCCTTTATTAATGTCTTGCTATAGCAAAACGAGTTTAACAGGCGCACTTCCCCCCCCCCCATCAAAACTACCATCGCTCGCGTGAAGCAATTGAAGAGAAAAGACAATGCAATTTACTCGACGATATAAAAGTGATATATGTTTGGTTGCAAGAACTTCAACACAGGAAATTACTAGAATATGAAGTAATATGTAGTAGTTAGTAAGAGTAAGTAGTAATATGACTTTCAGAGCTTAAGAACATTGACATTTGTTGAATGTAACGGCGCACCCTAAAAGTTGTCTTTTCTTTTATTAATGTCTTGCTATAGCAAAACGAGTTTAACAGGCGCACTCCCCCCCCCCCCCATCAAAACTACCATCGCTCGCGTGAAGCAATTGAAGAGAAAAGACAATGCAATTTACTCGACGATATAAAAGTGATATATGTTTGGTGGCAAGAACTTCAACACAGGAAATTACTAGAATATGAAGTAATATGTAGTAGTTAGTAATAGTAAGTAGTAATATGACTTTCAGAGCTTAAGAACATTGACATTTGTTGGATACTTTTTAACGGCGCACCCTAAAAGTTGTCTTTTCCTTTATTAATGTCTTGCTACAGCAAAACGAGTTTAACAGGCGCACTTCCCCCCCCCCCATCAAAACTACCATCGCTCGCGTGAAGCAATTGAAGAGAAAAGACAGTGTAATTTACTCGACGATATAAAAGTGATATATGTTTGGTGGCAAGAACTTCAACACAGGAAATTACTAGAATATGAAGTAATATGTAGTAGTTAGTCAGAGTAAGTAGTAAAATGACTTTCAGAGCTTAAGAACATTGACATTTGTTGAATACTTTTTAACGGCGCACTTTAAAAGTTGTCTTTTCCTTTATTAATGTCTTGCCATAGCAAAACGAGTTTAACAGGCGCACTTCCCCCCCCCCCCATCAAAACTACCATCGCTCGCGTGAAGCAATTGAAGAGAAAAGACAATGCAATTTACTCGACGATATAAAAGTGATATATGTTTGGTGGCAAGAACTTCAACACAGGAAATTACTAGAATATGAAGTAATATGTAGTAGTTAGTAAGAGTAAGTAGTAATATGACTTTCAGAGCTTAAGAACATTGACATTTGTTGAATGTAACGGCGCACCCTAAAAGTTGTCTTTTCTTTTATTAATGTCTTGCTATAGCAAAATGAGTTTTACAGGCGCACTTTTTACCCCCATCAAAACTCCCATCGCTCGCGTGAAGCAATTGAAGAGAAAAGACAATGCAATTTACTCGACGATATAAAAGTAATATATATTTGGTGGCAAGAACTTCAACACAGGAAATTACTAGAATATGAAGTAATATGTAGTAGTTAGTAATAGTAAGTAGTAATATGACTTTCAGAGCTTAAGAACATTGACATTTGTTGAATACTTTTTAACGGCGCACCCTAAAGTTGTCTGTTCCTTTATTAATGTCTTGCTATAGCAAAACGAGTTTTTCAGGCGCACTTTTTCCCCCCATCAAAACTCCCATCGCTCGCGTGAAGCAATTGAAGAGAAAAGACAATGCAATTTACTCGACGATATAAAAGTGATATATGTTTGGTGGCAAGAACTTCAACACAGGAAATTACTAGAATATGAAGTAATATGTAGTAGTTAGTAATAGTAAGTAGTAATATGACTTTCAGAGCTTAAGAACATTGACATTTGTTGGATACTTTTTAACGGCGCACCCTAAAAGTTGTCTTTTCCTTTATTAATGTCTTGCTACAGCAAAACGAGTTTTACAGGCGCACTTTTTCCCCCCCTCAAAACTCCCATTGCTCGCGTGAAGCAATTGAAGAGAAAAGACAATGCAATTTACTCGACGATATAAAAGTGATATATGTTTGGTGGCAAGAACTTCAACACAGGAAATTACTAGAATATGAAGTAATATTTAGTAGTTAGTAATAGTAAGTAGTAATATGACTTTCAGAGCTTAAGAACATTGACATTTGTTGAATACTTTTTAACGGCTCACCCTAAAAGTTGTCTTTTCCTTTATTAATGTCTTGCTATAGCAAAACGAGTTTTACAGGCGCACTTTTTCCCCCCATCAGAACTCCCATCGCTCGCGTGAAGCAATTGAAGAGAAAAAACAATGCAATTTACTCGACGATATAAAAGTGATATATGTTTGGTGGCAAGAACTTCAACACAGGAAATTACTAGAATATGAAGTAATATGTAGTAGTTAGTAAGAGTAAGTAGTAATATGACTTTCAGAGCTTAAGAACATTGACATTTGTTGAATACTTTTTAACGGCGCACCCTAAAAGTTGTCTTTTTCTTTATTAATGTCTTGCTATAGCAAAACGAGTTTTACAGGCGCACTTTTTCCCCCCCATCAAAAGTCCCATCGCTCGTGTGAGGCAATTGAAGAGAAAAGACAATGCAATTTACTCGACGATATAAAAGTGATACATGTTTGGTGGCAAGAACTTCAACACAGGAAATTACTAGAATATGAAGTAATATGTAGTAGTTAGTAATAGTAAGTAGTAATATGACTTTCATAGCTTAAGAACATTGACATTTGTTGAATGTAACGGCGCACCCTAAAAGTTGTCTTTTCTTTTATTAATGTCTTGCTATAGCAAAATGAGTTTTACAGGCGCACTTTTTCCCCCCATCAAAACTCCCATCGCTTGCGTGCAGCAATTGAAGAGAAAAGACAATGCAATTTACTCGACGATATAAAAGTGATATATGTTTGGTGGCAAGAACTTCAACACAGGAAATTACTAGAATATGAAGTAATATGTAGTAGTTAGTAATAGTAAATAGTAATATGACTTTCAGAGCTTTAGAACATTGACATTTGTTGAATACTTTTTAACGGCGCACCCTAAAAGTTGTCTTTTCCTTTATTAATGTCTTGCTATAGCAAAACGAGTTTTTCAGGCGCACTTTTTCCCCCCATCAAAACTCCCATCGCTCGCGTGAAGCAATTGAAGAGAAAAGACAGTGCAATTTACTCGACGTTATAAAAGTGATATATGTTTGGTGGCAAGAACTTCAACACAGGAAATTACTAGAATATGAAGTAATATGTAGTAGTTAGTAAGAGTAAGTAGTAAAATGACTTTCAGAGCTTAAGAACATTGACATTTGTTGAATACTTTTGAACGGCGCACTTTAAAAGTTGTCTTTTCCTTTATTAATGTCTTGCTATAGCAAAACGAGTTTAACAGGCGCACTTTCCCCCCCCCCCATCAAAACTACCATCGCTCGCGTGAAGCAATTGAAGAGAAAAGACAATGCAATTTACTCGACGATATAAAAGTGATATATATTTATGGCAAGAACTTCAACACAGGAAATTACTAGAATATGAAGTAATATGTAGTAGTTAGTAATAGTAAGTAGTAATATGACTTTCAGAGCTTAAGAACATTGACATTTGTTGAATACTTTTTAACGGCGCACCCTAAAAGTTATATTTTCCTTTATTAATGTCTTGCTATAGCAAAACGAGTTTTTCAGGCGCACTTTTTCCCCCCATCAAAACTCCCATCGCTCGCGTGAAGCAATTGAAGAGAAAAGACAATGCAATTTACTCGACGATATAAAAGTGATATATGTTTGGTGGCAAGAACTTCAACGCAGGAAATTACTAGAATATGAAGTAATATGTAGTAGTTAGTTAGAGTAAGTAGTAATATGACTTTCAGAGCTTAAGAACATTGACATTTGTTTAATACTTTTTAACGGCGCACCCTAAAAGTTGTCTTTTCCTTTATTAATGTCTTGCTACAGCAAAACGAGTTTTACAGGCGCACTTTTTCCCCCCATCAAAACTCCCATTGCTCGCGTGAAGCAATTGAAGAGAAAAGACAATGCAATTTACTCGACGATATAAAAGTGATATATGTTTGGTGGCAAGAACTTCAACACAGAAAATTACTAGAATATGAAATAATATGTAGTAGTTAGTAATAGTAAGTAGTAATATGACTTTCATAGCTTAAGAACATTGACATTTGTTGAATGTAACGGCGCACCCTAAAAGTTGTCTTTTCTTTTATTAATGTCTTGCTATAGCAAAATGAGTTTTACAGGCGCACTTTTTCCACCCATCAAAACTCCCATCGCTTGCGTGAAGCAATTGAAGAGAAAAGACAATGCAATTTTCTCGACGATATAAAAGTGATATATGTTTGGTGGCAAGAACTTCAACACAGGAAATTACTAGAATATGAAGTAATATGTAGTAGTTAGTAATAGTAAGTAGTAATATGACTTTCAGAGCTTAAGAACATTGACATTTGCTGAATACTTTTTAACGGCGCACTTTAAAAGTTGTCTTTTCCTTTATTAATGTCTTGCTATAGCAAAACGAGTATTACAGGCGCACTTCCCCCCCCCCCATCAAAACTACCATCGCTCGCGTGAAGCAATTGAAGAGAAAAGACAATGCAATCTACTCGACGATATAAAAGTGATATATGTTGGGTTGCAAGAACTTCAACACAGGAAATTACTAGAATATGAAGTAATATGTAGTAGTTAGTAAGAGTAAGTAGTAATATGACTTTCAGAGCTTAAGAACATTGACATTTGTTGAATACTTTTTAACGGCGCACCCTAAAAATTGTCTTTTAATTTATTAATGTCTTGCTATAGCAAAACGAGTTTTACAGGCGCACTTTTTCCCCCCCATCAAAAGTCCCATCGCTCGCGTGAAGCAATTGAAGAGAAAATGCAATGCAATTTACTCGACGATATAAAAGTAATATATATTTGGTGGCAAGAACTTCAGCACAGGAAATTACTAGAATATGAAGTAATATGTAGTAGTTAGTAATAGTAAGTAGTAATATGACTTTCAGAGCTTAAGAACATTGACATTTGTTGGATACTTTTTAACGGCGCACCCTAAAAGTTGTATTTTCCTTTATTAATGTCTTGCTACAGCAAAACGAGTTTAACAGGCGCACCTCCCCCCCCCCCCCCCATCAAAACTACCATCGCTCGCGTGAAGCAATTGAAGAGAAAAGACAGTGCAATTTACTCGACGATATAAAAGTGATATATGTTTGGTGGCAAGAACTTCAACACAGGAAATTACTAGAATATGAAGTAATATGTAGTAGTTAGTAAGAGTAAGTAGTAAAATGACTTTCAGAGCTTAAGAACATTGACATTTGTTGAATACTTTTTAACGGCGCACTTTAAAAGTTGTCTTTTCCTTTATTAATGTCTTGCTATAGCAAAACGAGTTTAACAGGCGCACTTCCCCCCCCCCCCATCAAAACTACCATCGCTCGCGTGAAGCAATTGAAGAGAAAAGACAATGCAATTTACTCGACGATATGAAAGTGATATATGTTTGGTGGCAAGAACTTCAACACAGGAAATTACTAGAATATGAAGTAATATGTAGTAGTTAGTAATAGTAAGTAGTAATATGACTTTCAGAGCTTAAGAACATTGACATTTGTTGGATACTTTTTAACGGCGCACCCTAAAAGTTGTCTTTTCCTTTATTAATGTCTTGCTACAGCAAAACGAGTTTAACAGGCGCACTCCCCCCCCCCCCCCCCCATCAAAACTACCATCGCTCGCGTGAAGCAATTGAAGAGAAAAGACAGTGTAATTTACTCGACGATATAAAAGTGATATATGTTTGGTGGCAAGAACTTCAACACAGGAAACTACTAGAATATGAAGTAATATGTAGTAGTTAGTCAGAGTAAGTAGTAAAATGACTTTCAGAGCTTAAGAACATTGACATTTGTTGAATACTTTTTAACGGCGCACTTTAAAAGTTGTCTTTTCCTTTATTAATGTCTTGCCATAGCAAAACGAGTTTAACAGGCGCACTCCCCCCCCCCCCCCATCAAAACTCCCATCGCTCGCGTGAAGCAATTGAAGAGAAAAGACAATGCAATTTACTCGACGATATAAAAGTGATATATGTTTGGTGGCAAGAACTTCAACACAGGAAATTACTAGAATATGAAGTAATATGTAGTAGTTAGTAATAGTAAGTAGTAATATGACTTTCAGAGCTTAAGAACATTGACATTTGTTGGATACTTTTTAACGGCGCACCCTAAAAGTTGTCTTTTCCTTTATTAATGTCTTGCTACAGCAAAACGAGTTTTACAGGCGCACTTTTTCCCCCCCTCAAAACTCCCATTGCTCGCGTGAAGCAATTGAAGAGAAAAGACAATGCAATTTACTCGACGATATAAAAGTGATATATGTTTGGTGGCAAGAACTTCAACACAGGAAATTACTAGAATATGAAGTAATATGTAGTAGTTAGTAATAGTAAGTAGTAATATGACTTTCAGAGCTTAAGAACATTGACATTTGTTGAATACTTTTTAACGGCTCACCCTAAAAGTTGTCTTTTCCTTTATTAATGTCTTGCTATAGCAAAACGAGTTTTACAGGCGCACTTTTTCCCCCCATCAGAACTCCCATCGCTCGCGTGAAGCAATTGAAGAGAAAAGGCAATGCAATTTACTCGACGATATAAAAGTGATATATGTTTGGTGGCAAGAACTTCAACACAGGAAATTACTAGAATATGAAGTAATATGTAGTAGTTAGTAAGAGTAAGTAGTAATATGACTTTCAGAGCTTAAGAACATTGACATTTGTTGAATACTTTTTAACGGCGCACCCTAAAAGTTGTCTTTTTCTTTATTAATGTCTTGCTATAGCAAAACGAGTTTTACAGGCGCACTTTTTCCCCCTCATCTTAAGTCCCATCGCTCGTGTGAGGCAATTGAAGAGAAAAGACAATGCAATTTACTCGACGATATAAAAGTGATACATGTTTGGTGGCAAGAACTTCAACACAGGAAATTACTAGAATATGAAGTAATATGTAGTAGTTAGTAATAGTAAGTAGTAATATGACTTTCATAGCTTAAGAACATTGACATTTGTTGAATGTAACGGCGCACCCTAAAAGTTGTCTTTTCTTTTATTAATGTCTTGCTATAGCAAAATGAGTTTTACAGGCGCACTTTTTCCCCCATCAAAACTCCCATCGCTTGCGTGAAGCAATTGAAGAGAAAAGACAATGCAATTTACTCGACGATATAAAAGTGATATATGTTTGGTGGCAAGAACTTCAACACAGGAAATTACTAGAATATGAAGTAATATGTAGTAGTTAGTAATAGTAAGTAGTAATATGACTTTCAGAGCTTAAGAACATTGACATTTGTTGAATACTTTTTAACGGCGCACCCTAAAAGTTATATTTTCCTTTATTAATGTCTTGCTATAGCAAAACGAGTTTTTCAGGCGCACTTTTTCCCCCCATCAAAACTCCCATCGCTCGCGTGAAGCAATTGAAGAGAAAAGACAATGCAATTTACTCGACGATATAAAAGTGATATATGTTTGGTGGCAAGAACTTCAACACAGGAAATTACTAGAATATGAAGTAATATGTAGTAGTTAGTTAGAGTAAGTAGTAATATGACTTTCAGAGCTTAAGAACATTGACATTTGTTGAATACTTTTTAACGGCGCACCCTAAAAGTTGTCTTTTCCTTTATTAATGTCTTGCTACAGCAAAACGAGTTTTACAGGCGCACTTTTTCCCCCCATCAAAACTCCCATTGCTCGCGTGAAGCAATTGAAGAGAAAAGACAATGCAATTTACTCGACGATATAAAAGTGATATATGTTTGGTGGCAAGAACTTCAACACAGAAAATTACTAGAATATGAAGTAATATGTAGTAGTTAGTAATAGTAAGTAGTAATATGACTTTCATAGCTTAAGAACATTGACATTTGTTGAATGTAACGGCGCACCCTAAAAGTTGTCTTTTCTTTTATTAAGGTCTTGCTATAGCAAAATGAGTTTTACAGGCGCACTTTTTCCCCCCATCAAAACTCCCATCGCTTGCGTGAAGCAATTGAAGAGAAAAGACAATGCAATTTACTCGACGATATAAAAGTGATATATGTTTGGTGGCAAGAGCTTCAACACAGGAAATTACTAGAATATGAAGTAATATGTAGTAGTTAGTAAGAGTAAGTAGTAAAATGACTTTCAGAGCTTAAGAACATTGACATTTGTTGAATACTTTTTAACGGCGCACTTTAAAAGTTGTCTTTTCCTTTATTAATGTCTTGCTATAGCAAAACGAGTTTAACAGGCGCACTTCCCCCCCCCCCCCCATCAAAACTACCATCGCTCGCGTGAAGCAATTGAAGAGAAAAGACAATGCAATTTACTCGACGATATAAAAGTGATATATGTTTGGTTGCAAGAACTTCAACACAGGAAATTACTAGAATATGAAGTAATATGTAGTAGTTAGTAAGAGTAAGTAGTAATATGACTTTCAGAGCTTAAGAACATTGACATTTGTTGAATACTAACGGCGCACCCTAAAAGTTGTCTTTTCCTTTATTAATGTCTTGCTATAGCAAAACGAGTTTAACAGGCGCACTTCCCCCCCCCCCCCCCATCAAAACTACCATCGCTCGCGTGAAGCAATTGAAGAGAAAAGACAATGCAATTTACTCGACGATATAAAAGTGATATATGTTTGGTGGCAAGAGCTTCAACACAGGAAATTACTAGAATATGAAGTAATATGTAGTAGTTAGTAATAGTAAGTAGTAATATGACTTTCAGAGCTTAAGAACATTGACATTTGTTGAATGTAACGGCGCACCCTAAAAGTTGTCTTTTCTTTTATTAATGTCTTGCTATAGCAAAATGAGTTTTACAGGCGCACTTTTTACCCCCCCCATCAAAACTCCCATCGCTCGCGTGAAGCAATTGAAGAGAAAAGACAATGCAATTTACTCGACGATATAAAAGTAATATATATTTGGTGGCAAGAACTTCAACACAGGAAATTACTAGAATATGAAGTAATATGTAGTAGTTAGTAATAGTAAGTAGTAATATGACTTTCAGAGCTTAAGAACATTGACATTTGTTGAATACTTTTTAACGGCGCACCCTAAAAGTTGTCTGTTCCTTTATTAATGTCTTGCTATAGCAAAACGAGTTTTTCAGGCGCACTTTTTCCCCCCATCAAAACTCCCATCGCTCGCGTGAAGCAATTGAAGAGAAAAGACAATGCAATTTACTCGACGATATAAAAGTGATATATGTTTGGTGGCAAGAACTTCAACACAGGAAATTACTAGAATATGAAGTAATATGTAGTAGTTTGTAATAGTAAATAGTAATATGACTTTCAGAGCTTAAGAACATTGACATTTGTTGAATACTTTTAAACGGCGCACCCTAAAAGTTGTCTTTTCCTTTATTAATGTCTTGCTATAGCAAAACGAGTTTTACAGGCGTACTCCCCCCCCCCATCAAAACTCCCACCGCTCGCGTGAAGCAATTGAAGAGGAAAGACAGTGCAATTTACTCGACGATATAAAAGTGATATATGTTTGGTGGCAAGAACTTCAACACAGGAAATTACTAGAATATGAAGTAATATGTTGTAGTTAGTAAGAGTAAGTAGTAAAATGACTTTCAGAGCTTAAGAACATTGACATTTGTTGAATACTTTTTAACGGCGCACCCTAAAAGTTGTCTTTTCCTTTATTAATGTCTTGCTATAGCAAAACGAGTTTTACAGGCGTACTTCCCCCCCCCCCCATCAAAACTCCCACCGCTCGCGTGAAGCAATTGAAGAGAAAAGACAGTGCAATTTACTCGACGATATAAAAGTGATATATGTTTGGTGGCAAGAACTTCAACACAGAAAATTACTAGAATATGAAGTAATATGTAGTAGTTAGTAATAGTAAATAGTAATATGACTTTCAGAGCTTAAGAACATTGACATTTGTTGAATACTTTTTAACGGCGCACCCTAAAAGTTGTCTTTTCCTTTATAAATGTCTTGCTATAGCAAAACGAGTTTTACAGGCGTACTTTCCCCCCCCCCCCCAATCAAAACTCCCATTGCTCGCGTGAAGTAATTGAAGAGAAAAGACAGTGCAATTTACTCGACGATATAAAAGTGATATATGTTTGGTGGCAAGAACTTCAACACAGGAAATTACTAGAATATGAAGTAATATGTAGTAGTTAGTAAGAGTAAGTAGTAATATGACTTTCAGAGCTTAAGAACATTGACATTTGTTGAATACTTTAAAACGGTGCACTTTAAAAGTTGTCTTTTCCTTTATTAATGTCTTGCTATACCAAAACGAGTTTTACAGGCGCACTTTCCCCCCCCCCCATCAAAACTCCCATTGCTCGCGTGAAGCAATTGAAGAGAAAAGACAATGCAATTTACTCGACGATATAAAAGTGATATATGTTTGGTGGCAAGAACTTCAACACAGGAAATTACTAGAATATGAAGTAATATGTAGTAGTTAGTAATAGTAAATAGTAATATGACTTTCAGAGCTTAAGAACATTGACATTTGTTGAATACTTTTTAACGGCGCACCCTAAAAGTTGTCTTTTCCTTTTTTAATGTCTTGCTATAGCAAAACGAGTTTTACAGGCGTACTTCCCCCCCCCCCCCATCAAAACTCCCACCGCTCGCGTGAAGCAATTGAAGGGAAAGACAGTGCAATTTACTCGACGATATAAAAGTGATATATGTTTGGTGGCAAGAACTTCAACACAGGAAATTACTAGAATATGAAGTAATATGTTGTAGTTAGTAAGAGTAAGTAGTAAAATGACTTTCAGAGCTTAAGAACATTGACATTTGTTGAATACTTTTTAACGGCCCACCCTAAAAGTTGTCTTTTCCTTTATTAATGTCTTGCTATAGCAAAACGAGTTTTACAGGCGTACTTCCCCCCCCCCCCCCATCAAAACTCCCACCGCTCGCGTGAAGCAATTGAAGAGAAAAGACAGTGCAATTTACTCGACGATATAAAAGTGATATATGTTTGGTGGCAAGAACTTCAACACAGGAAATTACTAGAATATGAAGTAATATGTTGTAGTTAGTAAGAGTAAGTAGTAAAATGACTTTCAGAGCTTAAGAACATTGACATTTGTTGAATACTTTTTAACGGCGCACTTTAAAAGTTGTCTTTTCCTTTATTAATGTCTTGCTATAGCAAAACGAGTTTAACAGGCGCACTTCCCCCCCCCCCCCCATCAAAACTACCATCGCTCGCGTGAAGCAATTGAAGAGAAAAGACAATGCAATTTACTCGACGATATAAAAGTGATATATGTTTGGTTGCAAGAACTTCAACACAGGAAATTACTAGAATATGAAGTAATATGTAGTAGTTAGTAAGAGTAAGTAGTAATATGACTTTCAGAGCTTAAGAACATTGACATTTGTTGAATGTAACGGCGCACCCTAAAAGTTGTCTTTTCTTTTATTAATGTCTTGCTATAGCAAAACGAGTTTAACAGGCGCACTTCCCCCCCCCCCCATCAAAACTACCATCGCTCGCGTGAAGCAATTGAAGAGAAAAGACAATGCAATTTACTCGGCGATATAAAAGTGATATATGTTTGGTGGCAAGAGCTTCAACACAGGAAATTACTAGAATATGAAGTAATATGTAGTAGTTAGTAATAGTAAGTAGTAATATGACTTTCAGAGCATAAGAACATTGACATTTGTTGGATACTTTTTAACGGCGCACCCTAAAAGTTGTCTTTTCCTTTATTAATGTCTTGCTACAGCAAAACGAGTTTAACAGGCGCACTACTTCCCCCCCCCCCCATCAAAACTACCATCGCTCGCGTGAAGCAATTGAAGAGAAAAGACAGTGTAATTTACTCGACGATATAAAAGTGATATATGTTTGGTGGCAAGAACTTCAACACAGGAAATTACTAGAATATGAAGTAATATGTAGTAGTTAGTCAGAGTAAGTAGTAAAATGACTTTCAGAGCTTAAGAACATTGACACTTGTTGAATACTTTTTAACGGCGCACTTTAAAAGTTTTCTTTTCCTTTATTAATGTCTTGCCATAGCAAAACGAGTTTAACAGGCGCACTTCCCCCCCCCCCATCAAAACTACCATCGCTCGCGTGAAGCAATTGAAGAGAAAAGACAATGCAATTTACTCGACGATATAAAAGTGATATATGTTTGGTGGCAAGAACTTCAACACAGGAAATTACTAGAATATGAAGTAATATGTAGTAGTTAGTAATAGTAAGTAGTAATATGACTTTCAGAGCTTAAGAACATTGACATTTGTTGAATACTTTTTAACGGCGCACCCTAAAAGTTGTCTGTTCCTTTATTAATGTCTTGCTATAGCAAAATGAGTTTTACAGGCGCACTTTTTACCCCCATCAAAACTCCCATCGCTCGCGTGAAGCAATTGAAGAGAAAAGACAATGCAATTTACTCGACGATATAAAAGTAATATATATTTGGTGGCAAGAACTTCAACACAGGAAATTACTAGAATATGAAGTAATATGTTGTAGTTAGTAAGAGTAAGTAGTAAAATGACTTTCAGAGCTTAAGAACATTGACATTTGTTGAATACTTTTTAACGGCGCACCCTAAAAGTTGTCTTTTCCTTTATTAATGTCTTGCTATAGCAAAACGAGTTTTACAGGCGTACTTCCCCCCCCCCCCCCATCAAAACTCCCACCGCTCGCGTGAAGCAATTGAAGAGAAAAGACAGTGCAATTTACTCGACGATATAAAAGTGATATATGTTTGGTGGCAAGAACTTCAACACAGAAAATTACTAGAATATGAAGTAATATGTAGTAGTTAGTAATAGTAAATAGTAATATGACTTTCAGAGCTTAAGAACATTGACATTTGTTGAATACTTTTTAACGGCGCACCCTAAAAGTTGTCTTTTCCTTTATAAATGTCTTGCTATAGCAAAACGAGTTTTACAGGCGTACTTTCCCCCCCCCCCCCATCAAAACTCCCATTGCTCGCGTGAAGTAATTGAAGAGAAAAGACAGTGCAATTTACTCGACGATATAAAAGTGATATATGTTTGGTGGCAAGAACTTCAACACAGGAAATTACTAGAATATGAAGTAATATGTAGTAGTTAGTAAGAGTAAGTAGTAATATGACTTTCAGAGCTTAAGAACATTGACATTTGTTGAATACTTTAAAACGGTGCACTTTAAAAGTTGTCTTTTCCTTTATTAATGTCTTGCTATACCAAAACGAGTTTTACAGGCGCACTTTCCCCCCCCCCCCCATCAAAACTCCCATTGCTCGCGTGAAGCAATTGAAGAGAAAAGACAATGCAATTTACTCGACGATATAAAAGTGATATATGTTTGGTGGCAAGAACTTCAACACAGGAAATTACTAGAATATGAAGTAATATGTAGTAGTTAGTAATAGTAAATAGTAATATGACTTTCAGAGCTTAAGAACATTGACATTTGTTGAATACTTTTTAACGGCGCACCCTAAAAGTTGTCTTTTCCTTTATTAATGTCTTGCTATAGCAAAACGAGTTTTACAGGCGTACTTCCCCCCCCCCCCCCATCAAAACTCCCACCGCTCGCGTGAAGCAATTGAAGAGGAAAGACAGTGCAATTTACTCGACGATATAAAAGTGATATATGTTTGGTGGCAAGAACTTCAACACAGGAAATTACTAGAATATGAAGTAATATGTTGTAGTTAGTAAGAGTAAGTAGTAAAATGACTTTCAGAGCTTAAGAACATTGACATTTGTTGAATACTTTTTAACGGCGCACCCTAAAAGTTGTCTTTTCCTTTATTAATGTCTTGCTATAGCAAAACGAGTTTTACAGGCGTACTTCCCCCCCCCCCCCCCATCAAAACTCCCACCGCTCGCGTGAAGCAATTGAAGAGAAAAGACAGTGCAATTTACTCGACGATATAAAAGTGATATATGTTTGGTGGCAAGAACTTCAACACAGGAAATTACTAGAATATGAAGTAATATGTTGTAGTTAGTAAGAGTAAGTAGTAAAATGACTTTCAGAGCTTAAGAACATTGACATTTGTTGAATACTTTTTAACGGCGCACTTTAAAAGTTGTCTTTTCCTTTATTAATGTCTTGCTATAGCAAAACGAGTTTAACAGGCGCACTTCCCCCCCCCCCCCATCAAAACTACCATCGCTCGCGTGAAGCAATTGAAGAGAAAAGACAATGCAATTTACTCGACGATATAAAAGTGATATATGTTTGGTTGCAAGAACTTCAACACAGGAAATTACTAGAATATGAAGTAATATGTAGTAGTTAGTAAGAGTAAGTAGTAATATGACTTTCAGAGCTTAAGAACATTGACATTTGTTGAATGTAACGGCGCACCCTAAAAGTTGTCTTTTCTTTTATTAATGTCTTGCTATAGCAAAACGAGTTTAACAGGCGCACTTCCCCCCCCCCCATCAAAACTACCATCGCTCGCGTGAAGCAATTGAAGAGAAAAGACAATGCAATTTACTCGACGATATAAAAGTGATATATGTTTGGTGGCAAGAACTTCAACACAGGAAATTACTAGAATATGAAGTAATATGTAGTAGTTAGTAATAGTAAGTAGTAATATGACTTTCAGAGCTTAAGAACATTGACATTTGTTGGATACTTTTTAACGGCGCACCCTAAAAGTTGTCTTTTCCTTTATTAATGTCTTGCTACAGCAAAACGAGTTTAACAGGCGCACTTCCCCCCCCCCCCCTCAAAACTACCATCGCTCGCGTGAAGCAATTGAAGAGAAAAGACAGTGTAATTTACTCGACGATATAAAAGTGATATATGTTTGGTGGCAAGAACTTCAACACAGGAAATTACTAGAATATGAAGTAATATGTAGTAGTTAGTCAGAGTAAGTAGTAAAATGACTTTCAGAGCTTAAGAACATTGACATTTGTTGAATACTTTTTAACGGCGCACTTTAAAAGTTGTCTTTTCCTTTATTAATGTCTTGCCATAGCAAAACGAGTTTAGCAGGCGCACTTCCCCCCCCCCCATCAAAACTACCATCGCTCGCGTGAAGCAATTGAAGAGAAAAGACAATGCAATTTACTCGACGATATAAAAGTGATATATGTTTGGTGGCAAGAACTTCAACACAGGAAATTACTAGAATATGAAGTAATATGTAGTAGTTAGTAAGAGTAAGTAGTAATATGACTTTCAGAGCTTAAGAACATTGACATTTGTTGAATACTTTAAAACGGTGCACTTTAAAAGTTGTCTTTTCCTTTATTAATGTCTTGCTATACCAAAACGAGTTTTACAGGCGCACTTTCCCCCCCCCCCCCATCAAAACTCCCATTGCTCGCGTGAAGCAATTGAAGAGAAAAGACAATGCAATTTACTCGACGATATAAAAGTGATATATGTTTGGTGGCAAGAACTTCAACACAGGAAATTACTAGAATATGAAGTAATATGTAGTAGTTAGTAATAGTAAATAGTAATATGACTTTCAGAGCTTAAGAACATTGACATTTGTTGAATACTTTTTAACGGCGCACCCTAAAAGTTGTCTTTTCCTTTATTAATGTCTTGCTATAGCAAAACGAGTTTTACAGGCGTACTTCCCCCCCCCCCCCATCAAAACTCCCACCGCTCGCGTGAAGCAATTGAAGAGGAAAGACAGTGCAATTTACTCGACGATATAAAAGTGATATATGTTTGGTGGCAAGAACTTCAGCACAGGAAATTACTAGAATATGAAGTAATATGTTGTAGTTAGTAAGAGTAAGTAGTAAAATGACTTTCAGAGCTTAAGAACATTGACATTTGTTGAATACTTTTTAACGGCGCACCCTAAAAGTTGTCTTTTCCTTTATTAATGTCTTGCTATAGCAAAACGAGTTTTACAGGCGTACTTCCCCCCCCCCCCCATCAAAACTCCCACCGCTCGCGTGAAGCAATTGAAGAGAAAAGACAGTGCAATTTACTCGACGATATAAAAGTGATATATGTTTGGTGGCAAGAACTTCAACACAGGAAATTACTAGAATATGAAGTAATATGTTGTAGTTAGTAAGAGTAAGTAGTAAAATGACTTTCAGAGCTTAAGAACATTGACATTTGTTGAATACTTTTTAACGGCGCACTTTAAAAGTTGTCTTTTCCTTTATTAATGTCTTGCTATAGCAAAACGAGTTTAACAGGCGCACTTCCCCCCCCCCCCCATCAAAACTACCATCGCTCGCGTGAAGCAATTGAAGAGAAAAGACAATGCAATTTACTCGACGATATAAAAGTGATATATGTTTGGTTGCAAGAACTTCAACACAGGAAATTACTAGAATATGAAGTAATATGTAGTAGTTAGTAAGAGTAAGTAGTAATATGACTTTCAGAGCTTAAGAACATTGACATTTGTTGAATGTAACGGCGCACCCTAAAAGTTGTCTTTTCTTTTATTAATGTCTTGCTATAGCAAAACGAGTTTAACAGGCGCACTCCCCCCCCCCCCCCCATCAAAACTACCATCGCTCGCGCGAAGCAATTGAAGAGAAAAGACAATGCAATTTACTCGACGATATAAAAGTGATATATGTTTGGTGGCAAGAACTTCAACACAGGAAATTACTAGAATATGAAGTAATATGTAGTAGTTAGTAATAGTAAGTAGTAATATGACTTTCAGAGCTTAAGAACATTGACATTTGTTGGATACTTTTTAACGGCGCACCCTAAAAGTTGTCTTTTCCTTTATTAATGTCTTGCTACAGCAAAACGAGTTTAACAGGCGCACTTCCCCCCCCCCCATCAAAACTACCATCGCTCGCGTGAAGCAATTGAAGAGAAAAGACAGTGTAATTTACTCGACGATATAAAAGTGATATATGTTTGGTGGCAAGAACTTCAACACAGGAAATTACTAGAATATGAAGTAATATGTAGTAGTTAGTCAGAGTAAGTAGTAAAATGACTTTCAGAGCTTAAGAACATTGACATTTGTTGAATACTTTTTAACGGCGCACTTTAAAAGTTGTCTTTTCCTTTATTAATGTCTTGCCATAGCAAAACGAGTTTAACAGGCGCACTTCCCCCCCCCCCCCATCAAAACTACCATCGCTCGCGTGAAGCAATTGAAGAGAAAAGACAATGCAATTTACTCGACGATATAAAAGTGATATATGTTTGGTGGCAAGAACTTCAACACAGGAAATTACTAGAATATGAAGTAATATGTAGTAGTTAGTAAGAGTAAGTAGTAATATGACTTTCAGAGCTTAAGAACATTGACATTTGTTGAATGTAACGGCGCACCCTAAAAGTTGTCTTTTCTTTTATTAATGTCTTGCTATAGCAAAATGAGTTTTACAGGCGCACTTTTTACCCCCATCAAAACTCCCATCGCTCGCGTGAAGCAATTGAAGAGAAAAGACAATGCAATTTACTCGACGATATAAAAGTAATATATATTTGGTGGCAAGAACTTCAACACAGGAAATTACTAGAATATGAAGTAATATGTAGTAGTTAGTAATAGTAAGTAGTAATATGACTTTCAGAGCTTAAGAACATTGACATTTGTTGAATACTTTTTAACGGCGCACCCTAAAAGTTGTCTGTTCCTTTATTAATGTCTTGCTATAGCAAAACGAGTTTTTCAGGCGCACTTTTTCCCCCCATCAAAACTCCCATCGCTCGCGTGAAGCAATTGAAGAGAAAAGACAATGCAATTTACTCGACGATATAAAAGTGATATATGTTTGGTGGCAAGAACTTCAACACAGGAAATTACTAGAATATGAAGTAATATGTAGTAGTTAGTAATAGTAAGTAGTAATATGACTTTCAGAGCTTAAGAACATTGACATTTGTTGGATACTTTTTAACGGCGCACCCTAAAAGTTGTCTTTTCCTTTATTAATGTCTTGCTACAGCAAAACGAGTTTTACAGGCGCACTTTTTCCCCCCCTCAAAACTCCCATTGCTCGCGTGAAGCAATTGAAGAGAAAAGACAATGCAATTTACTCGACGATATAAAAGTGATATATGTTTGGTGGCAAGAACTTCAACACAGGAAATTACTAGAATATGAAGTAATATTTAGTAGTTAGTAATAGTAAGTAGTAATATGACTTTCAGAGCTTAAGAACATTGACATTTGTTGAATACTTTTTAACGGCTCACCCTAAAAGTTGTCTTTTCCTTTATTAATGTCTTGCTATAGCAAAACGAGTTTTACAGGCGCACTTTTTCCCCCCATCAGAACTCCCATCGCTCGCGTGAAGCAATTGAAGAGAAAAAACAATGCAATTTACTCGACGATATAAAAGTGATATATGTTTGGTGGCAAGAACTTCAACACAGGAAATTACTAGAATATGAAGTAATATGTAGTAGTTAGTAAGAGTAAGTAGTAATATGACTTTCAGAGCTTAAGAACATTGACATTTGTTGAATACTTTTTAACGGCGCACCCTAAAAGTTGTCTTTTTCTTTATTAATGTCTTGCTATAGCAAAACGAGTTTTACAGGCGCACTTTTTCCCCCCCATCAAAAGTCCCATCGCTCGTGTGAGGCAATTGAAGAGAAAAGACAATGCAATTTACTCGACGATATAAAAGTGATACATGTTTGGTGGCAAGAACTTCAACACAGGAAATTACTAGAATATGAAGTAATATGTAGTAGTTAGTAATAGTAAGTAGTAATATGACTTTCATAGCTTAAGAACATTGACATTTGTTGAATGTAACGGCGCACCCTAAAAGTTGTCTTTTCTTTTATTAATGTCTTGCTATAGCAAAATGAGTTTTACAGGCGCACTTTTTCCCCCCATCAAAACTCCCATCGCTTGCGTGCAGCAATTGAAGAGAAAAGACAATGCAATTTACTCGACGATATAAAAGTGATATATGTTTGGTGGCAAGAACTTCAACACAGGAAATTACTAGAATATGAAGTAATATGTAGTAGTTAGTAATAGTAAATAGTAATATGACTTTCAGAGCTTTAGAACATTGACATTTGTTGAATACTTTTTAACGGCGCACCCTAAAAGTTGTCTTTTCCTTTATTAATGTCTTGCTATAGCAAAACGAGTTTTTCAGGCGCACTTTTTCCCCCCATCAAAACTCCCATCGCTCGCGTGAAGCAATTGAAGAGAAAAGACAGTGCAATTTACTCGACGTTATAAAAGTGATATATGTTTGGTGGCAAGAACTTCAACACAGGAAATTACTAGAATATGAAGTAATATGTAGTAGTTAGTAAGAGTAAGTAGTAAAATGACTTTCAGAGCTTAAGAACATTGACATTTGTTGAATACTTTTGAACGGCGCACTTTAAAAGTTGTCTTTTCCTTTATTAATGTCTTGCTATAGCAAAACGAGTTTAACAGGCGCACTTTCCCCCCCCCCCCATCAAAACTACCATCGCTCGCGTGAAGCAATTGAAGAGAAAAGACAATGCAATTTACTCGACGATATAAAAGTGATATATATTTATGGCAAGAACTTCAACACAGGAAATTACTAGAATATGAAGTAATGTGTAGTAGTTAGTAATAGTAAGTAGTAATATGACTTTCAGAGCTTAAGAACATTGACATTTGTTGAATACTTTTTAACGGCGCACCCTAAAAGTTATATTTTCCTTTATTAATGTCTTGCTATAGCAAAACGAGTTTTTCAGGCGCACTTTTTCCCCCCATCAAAACTCCCATCGCTCGCGTGAAGCAATTGAAGAGAAAAGACAATGCAATTTACTCGACGATATAAAAGTGATATATGTTTGGTGGCAAGAACTTCAACGCAGGAAATTACTAGAATATGAAGTAATATGTAGTAGTTAGTTAGAGTAAGTAGTAATATGACTTTCAGAGCTTAAGAACATTGACATTTGTTTAATACTTTTTAACGGCGCACCCTAAAAGTTGTCTTTTCCTTTATTAATGTCTTGCTACAGCAAAACGAGTTTTACAGGCGCACTTTTTCCCCCCATCAAAACTCCCATTGCTCGCGTGAAGCAATTGAAGAGAAAAGACAATGCAATTTACTCGACGATATAAAAGTGATATATGTTTGGTGGCAAGAACTTCAACACAGAAAATTACTAGAATATGAAGTAATATGTAGTAGTTAGTAATAGTAAGTAGTAATATGACTTTCATAGCTTAAGAACATTGACATTTGTTGAATGTAACGGCGCACCCTAAAAGTTGTCTTTTCTTTTATTAATGTCTTGCTATAGCAAAATGAGTTTTACAGGCGCACTTTTTCCACCCATCAAAACTCCCATCGCTTGCGTGAAGCAATTGAAGAGAAAAGACAATGCAATTTACCCGACGATATAAAAGTGATATATGTTTGGTGGCAAGAACTTCAACACAGGAAATTACTAGAATATGAAGTAATATGTAGTAGTTAGTAATAGTAAGTAGTAATATGACTTTCAGAGCTTAAGAACATTGACATTTGTTGGATACTTTTTAACGGCGCACCCTAAAAGTTGTATTTTCCTTTATTAATGTCTTGCTACAGCAAAACGAGTTTAACAGGCGCACCTCCCCCCCCCCCCCCATCAAAACTACCATCGCTCGCGTGAAGCAATTGAAGAGAAAAGACAGTGCAATTTACTCGACGATATAAAAGTGATATATGTTTGGTGGCAAGAACTTCAACACAGGAAATTACTAGAATATGAAGTAATATGTAGTAGTTAGTAAGAGTAAGTAGTAAAATGACTTTCAGAGCTTAAGAACATTGACATTTGTTGAATACTTTTTAACGGCGCACTTTAAAAGTTGTCTTTTCCTTTATTAATGTCTTGCTATAGCAAAACGAGTTTAACAGGCGCACTTCCCCCCCCCCCCCATCAAAACTACCATCGCTCGCGTGAAGCAATTGAAGAGAAAAGACAATGCAATTTACTCGACGATATGAAAGTGATATATGTTTGGTGGCAAGAACTTCAACACAGGAAATTACTAGAATATGAAGTAATATGTAGTAGTTAGTAATAGTAAGTAGTAATATGACTTTCAGAGCTTAAGAACATTGACATTTGTTGGATACTTTTTAACGGCGCACCCTAAAAGTTGTCTTTTCCTTTATTAATGTCTTGCTACAGCAAAACGAGTTTAACAGGCGCACTCCCCCCCCCCCCCCATCAAAACTACCATCGCTCGCGTGAAGCAATTGAAGAGAAAAGACAGTGTAATTTACTCGACGATATAAAAGTGATATATGTTTGGTGGCAAGAACTTCAACACAGGAAACTACTAGAATATGAAGTAATATGTAGTAGTTAGTCAGAGTAAGTAGTAAAATGACTTTCAGAGCTTAAGAACATTGACATTTGTTGAATACTTTTTAACGGCGCACTTTAAAAGTTGTCTTTTCCTTTATTAATGTCTTGCCATAGCAAAACGAGTTTAACAGGCGCACTCCCCCCCCCCCCCCCATCAAAACTCCCATCGCTCGCGTGAAGCAATTGAAGAGAAAAGACAATGCAATTTACTCGACGATATAAAAGTGATATATGTTTGGTGGCAAGAACTTCAACACAGGAAATTACTAGAATATGAAGTAATATGTAGTAGTTAGTAATAGTAAGTAGTAATATGACTTTCAGAGCTTAAGAACATTGACATTTGTTGGATACTTTTTAACGGCGCACCCTAAAAGTTGTCTTTTCCTTTATTAATGTCTTGCTACAGCAAAACGAGTTTTACAGGCGCACTTTTTCCCCCCTCAAAACTCCCATTGCTCGCGTGAAGCAATTGAAGAGAAAAGACAATGCAATTTACTCGACGATATAAAAGTGATATATGTTTGGTGGCAAGAACTTCAACACAGGAAATTACTAGAATATGAAGTAATATGTAGTAGTTAGTAATAGTAAGTAGTAATATGACTTTCAGAGCTTAAGAACATTGACATTTGTTGAATACTTTTTAACGGCTCACCCTAAAAGTTGTCTTTTCCTTTATTAATGTCTTGCTATAGCAAAACGAGTTTTACAGGCGCACTTTTTCCCCCCATCAGAACTCCCATCGCTCGCGTGAAGCAATTGAAGAGAAAAGACAATGCAATTTACTCGACGATATAAAAGTGATATATGTTTGGTGGCAAGAACTTCAACACAGGAAATTACTAGAATATGAAGTAATATGTAGTAGTTAGTAAGAGTAAGTAGTAATATGACTTTCAGAGCTTAAGAACATTGACATTTGTTGAATACTTTTTAACGGCGCACCCTAAAAGTTGTCTTTTTCTTTATTAATGTCTTGCTATAGCAAAACGAGTTTTACAGGCGCACTTTTTCCCCCTCATCTTAAGTCCCATCGCTCGTGTGAGGCAATTGAAGAGAAAAGACAATGCAATTTACTCGACGATATAAAAGTGATACATGTTTGGTGGCAAGAACTTCAACACAGGAAATTACTAGAATATGAAGTAATATGTAGTAGTTAGTAATAGTAAGTAGTAATATGACTTTCATAGCTTAAGAACATTGACATTTGTTGAATGTAACGGCGCACCCTAAAAGTTGTCTTTTCTTTTATTAATGTCTTGCTATAGCAAAATGAGTTTTACAGGCGCACTTTTTCCCCCATCAAAACTCCCATCGCTTGCGTGAAGCAATTGAAGAGAAAAGACAATGCAATTTACTCGACGATATAAAAGTGATATATGTTTGGTGGCAAGAACTTCAACACAGGAAATTACTAGAATATGAAGTAATATATAGTAGTTAGTAATAGTAAATAGTAATATGACTTTCAGAGCTTAAGAACATTGACATTTGTTGAATACTTTTTAACGGCGCACCCTAAAAGTTGTCTTTTCCTTTATTAATGTCTTGCTATAGCAAAACGAGTTTTTCAGGCGCACTTTTTCCCCCCATCAAAACTCCCATCGCTCGCGTGAAGCAATTGAAGAGAAAAGACAGTGCAATTTAATCGACGATATAAAAGTGATATATGTTTGGTGGCAAGAACTTCAACACAGGAAATTACTAGAATATGAAGTAATATGTAGTAGTTAGTAAGAGTAAGTAGTAAAATGACTTTCAGAGCTTAAGAACATTGACATTTGTTGAATACTTTTGAACGGCGCACTTTAAAAGTTGTCTTTTCCTTTATTAATGTCTTGCTATAGCAAAACGAGTTTAACAGGCGCACTTTCCCCCCCCCCCCCCCCCATCAAAACTACCATCGCTCGCGTGAAGCAATTGAAGGGAAAAGACAATGCAATTTACTCGACGATATAAAAGTGATATATATTTATGGCAAGAACTTCAACACAGGAAATTACTAGAATATGAAGTAATATGTAGTAGTTAGTAATAGTAAGTAGTAATATGACTTTCAGAGCTTAAGAACATTGACATTTGTTGAATACTTTTTAACGGCGCACCCTAAAAGTTATATTTTCCTTTATTAATGTCTTGCTATAGCAAAACGAGTTTTTCAGGCGCACTTTTTCCCCCCATCAAAACTCCCATCGCTCGCGTGAAGCAATTGAAGAGAAAAGACAATGCAATTTACTCGACGATATAAAAGTGATATATGTTTGGTGGCAAGAACTTCAACACAGGAAATTACTAGAATATGAAGTAATATGTAGTAGTTAGTTAGAGTAAGTAGTAATATGACTTTCAGAGCTTAAGAACATTGACATTTGTTGAATACTTTTTAACGGCGCACCCTAAAAGTTGTCTTTTCCTTTATTAATGTCTTGCTACAGCAAAACGAGTTTTACAGGCGCACTTTTTCCCCCCATCAAAACTCCCATTGCTCGCGTGAAGCAATTGAAGAGAAAAGACAATGCAATTTACTCGACGATATAAAAGTGATATATGTTTGGTGGCAAGAACTTCAACACAGAAAATTACTAGAATATGAAGTAATATGTAGTAGTTAGTAATAGTAAGTAGTAATATGACTTTCATAGCTTAAGAACATTGACATTTGTTGAATGTAACGGCGCACCCTAAAAGTTGTCTTTTCTTTTATTAAGGTCTTGCTATAGCAAAATGAGTTTTACAGGCGCACTTTTTCCCCCCATCAAAACTCCCATCGCTTGCGTGAAGCAATTGAAGAGAAAAGACAATGCAATTTACTCGACGATATAAAAGTGATATATGTTTGGTGGCAAGAACTTCAACACAGGAAATTACTAGAATATGAAGTAATATGTAGTAGTTAGTAATAGTAAGTAGTAATATGACTTTCAGAGCTTAAGAACATTGACATTTGTTGAATATAACGGCGCACTTTAAAAGTTGTCTTTTCCTTTATTAATGTCTTGCTATAGCAAAACGAGTTTTACAGGCGCACTTCCCCCCCCCCCCCCATCAAAACTACCATCGCTCGCGTGAAGCAATTGAAGAGAAAAGACAATGCAATCTACTCGACGATATAAAAGTGATATATGTTTGGTTGCAAGAACTTCAACACAGGAAATTACTAGAATATGAAGTAATATGTAGTAGTTAGTAAGAGTAAGTAGTAATATGACTTTCAGAGCTTAAGAACATTGACATTTGTTGAATACTTTTTAACGGCGCACCCTAAAAGTTGTCTTTTCCTTTATTAATGTCTTGCTATTGCAAAACGAGTTTTACAGGCGCACTTTTTCCCCCCCATCAAAAGTCCCATCGCTCGTGTGAAGCAATTGAAGAGAAAAGACAATGCAATTTACTCGAAGATATAAAAGTGATATATGTTTGGTGGCAAGAACTTCAACACAGGAAATTACTAGAATATGAAGTAATATGTAGTAGTTAGTAAGAGTAAGTAGTAATATGACTTTCATAGCTTAAGAACATTGACATTTGTTGAATGTAACGGCGCACCCTAAAAGTTGTCTTTTCTTTTATTAATGTCTTGCTATAGCAAAATGAGTTTTACAGGCGCGCTTTTTCCCCCCATCAAAACTCCCATCGCTTGCGTGAAGCAATTGAAGAGAAAAGACAATGCAATTTACTTGACGATATAAAAGTGATATACGTTTGGTGGCAAGAACTTCAACACAGGAAATTACTAGAATATGAAGTAATAAGTAGTAGTTAGTAATAGTAAGTAGTAATATGACTTTCAGAGCTTAAGAACATTGACATTTGTTGAATACTTTTGACGGCGCACCCTAAAAGTTGTCTTTTCCTTTATTAATGTCTTGCTATAGCAAAACGAGTTTTACAGGCGCACTTTTTCCCCCCATCAAAACTCCCATTGCTCGCGTGAAGCAATTGAAGAGAAAAGACAATGCAATTTACTCGACGATATAAAAGTGATATATGTTTGGTGGCAAGAACTTCAACACAGGAAATTACTAGAATATGAAGTCTTGATTTAATATAATAAAATAATACATTTTGAAAATGTTATGACAAAGATTTCGGACAATCATTTTAAGAATGTTTTATTTTGTCTCTTAACTTTTGGTTAATTCTGGAAAGATATACTTGCTTCAGCTTAGAATGATTCACTCTAAATTTGTTACACGAGTCCTTATTGCATGTCAAACTTCATAATACAGTTTTACAAAAAAACAAAAAAAAAAGATCGTGCATGCGCAATAACTGCCATTAGAACGTTTTAGATTTTTTAAGATATGGTATTTTTGAAAAACCAAGATAATTGCTAACTTTAAACTTAGGATACGAGCTCTTATTACACGCGTCGGGCGCTACGGGAAGACTCCTAATAAATCGACATTCTTCCCTTATGCTCTTCAAATGTTAGTAATATAGAGTGGTTTCCCTCTTTTAATGACTTGATTTTTTTAAATAAAAGCTTAATAATAGCAAATCGTAGCCTCGCTTAAAATGGAAAAAAAAACAGGTGTCGTTAAGTGGAAACGGGAGAAGCAGACAGATCTTCAAACTGAAGTCTTCTATGCGAATTCAATGGAAAAAATAATTTTCTAAGACACATTACTCCGGCTCTATGGAAATGTTTAACAAGTTTTTTCCCCCCTTATGATAAATGTAGCACTTAGTCAAAAAATAAAATATTTTTTTTTAAGAACTTCAACTTTTTTTCTTATATTTTCACCAGGAACAGACCAGTAATATATAAACTGGAAAATTAATTTTCCTTTGAAAATAGCTTCGTAGTAATTGTTTTACTTTAATCCTAAGATTCAAAATGTCATTCCGTCTCAGCTGGAATTGCCTATAAGTAATGGTGTTTCGAGTACATGTTAATCCAATCACTGGTTACGAGAGTTTGAATATGGTCTTTGTCCAAGTTTCTGCTGCCTCAATTATGTGGTGGAAAAATATAACTCATACATCATTCTTATTCTACAATTTTTCAAAATATAGGAAACACACGTATCAGGGTCGGTTACACTGTTTTAAAGTTTAAAAACTAGATGATTTTGTCACTAGTAAGTGTACAAGTTTTTGAGTGATAATTAGTGGATACTTTCCATTTTCTTAACAGGATTTTTTTAAATCCAATTTATAATATTTTCAATGCAGCAAGACAAAATGATGTACACACTAATATCCATCGCAAACTTATGCAAAAAAAGATGGTTGTTAGAACTCCTAAAAGTGTACCATGGGAAAAGGACAGAGTTCTAAAATGAACAATAATTTTCAATTTTTTTTTCCTAATAGGGCTGTAACATGGGCAGTCAATCTTTTGAAGACTTTGCACATTCCCCAGAACTGAGAGAAATTTTTTTGTGGCACCATCTGGGCGACTCTCGCTACCAATTTTGACGCACAGATTGCAATGAATCTGAGCATTCTCGGGGTGTTAAAGTATGCCGAGATTTAATGAGCCCTCCAGGGATCTTTCGCATGCCCCATAATCATATGACATGCGTGCCCAGAATTTTCCCATCCAGAAAATCTGACGACTCAGCCGGGGCACGAACACGCGATCTTGGGCTTACGAGGCAGACACGTTTAACCTCTCATCCACTGAGCTGCTGTCAGATAATTTTCAATTTGTAAAAATTTTTATTTTATCATGTCTCCCCAACATGAAAACCAACCACTCTAATTATGTAACTGATAATTCATTTAATAAAATTGAATTTACGAACAAAAAATTATGTCAATGCGCTTTCATTTGCTGCCCCCATCAGACAATATGTTTATACAAAATTTACACAAAAAATTAAGAGTACACGGGAAGAACCGATTGATTTATTATTAGGTGGACGCCCGCAATTGTCTGCTTGGCAAACATTGGCGGCAGAAAATCGGTTTCTTCTTTTCTTTGCTTGGTCCAAGCGTAGGAATCGTCAATCGCCTGAATCTTGGTAGCTTGAACTACAGAGAGAGCAGATCATGTGGCCTACAACACTGACTTCATTGGGGCTCTTCTGGGAGCCCCTTGCGCGTCCCGTCGTTATCATTGGAGGTCACGTGATCTGCCACTCTTACTTTAACTATGATATCGGTGGTAGGAACTGGTTTCTTTACACAAGTTTAGGCGATCACTCACTATCATCGCCAAAGTGGCCTGCTAAGGAAACTTCTCTGCAAAATCAACCGTTTTTTAGCCTACTTTTCTTTTTTTTTAATTCGAAGAATTAAAAAAAAATAAAAAAGTAGGTATTGACATGCGGTCAATGTCCGTCCGTCCGTCCGTCTGTCCGTCCGTCTGTCCGTACCCCCCTTCCAAAATCGGTTCTATCCATCCGATCTTAAAAATTCTTTTTTTGTTAGAAAGCTATGACCTCAAAGACCCGACTTTCATACTTTTTGTACGTCTGTCTGTACGAACGGACGAACAGAAATCTACTATTTGTCGACGAATTTCCCATTGAATTAGCATTGAAATTCAATTTCGAGTCATTTAAATCGCTGAATTTAACTACAAATGCTACGGAAAAGTGATTTACGTCAAAAAATTCCGCGTATCCAAATGAGAATATATTGAAAATTTCAGAAAAGAATTCGAATTCTAAGTACTTCAATTACTTAAAAAACTTTAACGTTTAATGCTCATTTAAAAAGCATAGGAAGCCATTTTATTAGAAATAAATCACCATTGCCATGGCAACAATCGCTTGAGAAACTTTAATTCTTTTAGACAATGAATTAAAATAAATTTATTTTTGCGACATCGATCAGTTTGAAATGACGTCAAATATATTTCACTTCAAGATTCTGTATGTAGGTAAGCAATGTTTTCATTCTATTCAAAAGAGAAAAATATTACATATTTATTCTTTGAAATATAATTTTTTGCAAACGATTTAAGTAATAATTATTTAATTCTCGGAATAAAATAAATGAAACTAGCTGTATTTAGCTGGTAAATGTTTGATATAGAATTAATGCTGTGTTTGGCGCCTTTTTACCTGTTAAACACAACTGTTGTTTCGAAGCAGGTTAAGTGACAGATTCTGTTACAAATCTACTTGTTTATTTACATTTATTATTTTAAGTGCATTTTGGAATAGTTTTATGGGTTTTTTCTACGAAAAATTAAATATTTATTCATAACTGCAAATAAATCATGCGGACGATAAGTAATATTTATTTTATTGGTGATAGAAAATAAATGAAAATAATGGCTTTACGAAGTTAAAATTATAGCTGTGGTTATATGTGGTTAGTGAAATTTATTCTTTTGTATATAAATTTAATGTAGAAACGGTTGTTGATGTCACTTACTGTAACGATCCTAGTTTTTTCAAGATAAGAATTTTAGTAAGTATTTAAGTAACAGGAAAGTAGGCTATTTTAGTCCTTTTAGAACTTCTTGTTTCCTGTGTACTCTTCATTTATGAGTGCATTTTGCAGCGTATTTTAGATTTTGGAATTTTAAAGCAATGAAACGGGATTTTATACTTGATAACGAGTGGGAAGGATAACTTAAGTTTATGATCCTATAACAGGTTATATGGCACACATACTTGGATCAATTTGATATTTGTTTAATCTGTGCGAAGCACGGATATAAATTTGCTGGTTTATGAATAAGAAATGATGTAAATGTGTTTTCATTTGCTGCCCATCACACAATATGTTTATACGATGTTTACATAAAAAAAATTAAACAATTCAATGAAACAGGACACCAACGAAAGATGAAAACGTTTTAATTCATGTATGATGGCAAGCAACAGTTTCTGCATTACTCCCCACATGTCATCCATTCGTTTACATTTATTCATTCAGGATATATACAGAAGACTGGATTACATCAAATAACCCACAGGAAATAAAACTTGGGAGCGGCCGTATCAAGAGCCGTATATAACTGGGAACAATAATTTATTAGTTATATACATAAATATATATGTATTTATATACTGAAGAATAATCTATAAACAAATATGTATACGAAAATACAATGAGTTCTAGTTGACTTCATCTTTCAATTACCAATTTAAATTAAGAATAGAATTTTTAAAAGTGTCGTTATCAGAATAGTTTATTCTACACATATAGAATTATTCACAATCTCATCTAAGTTGCAAAGAATACGAGTGAGAAATTCCATCAAAAACCAGTTCGATTAAGAAGTACGCCAATTCACAATCAAGAACAGGGTTTCAGTAGTCCCTGGCTATAGAATAGTATGGAGAGAAAGTACAATAGTTTTTTTTAAGCAGGGGGTTGACCCCACTTCAAAATCAACGACAAGTTTGAAAAACCTTTAAAATAATCTATTTTAAATGTTTCAAAGGTGGTGTATTTTTAAGTAGGAAAAACTCAGAAACAATAAGTCAAGAAACTTAATACAGTGATAGGCATCGCTAGCTTCAGTTTTGAGCAGCAAAATTTAATCTAATATTTCTATAATAATGTGGTTTTATTAGCAGGTTGTACCAAAGCACCAAATTTAGAGCATAATTTTTATTCTTATACATAAAAAAAACTATAATTGATTTTAATGCAACTTGTGTGAAATCAACATTGTAGAAATATTGTCATACTTTAACCAAAGCATGATTAACTGTCCAAAATTAGCAATAATATCTTCAAATTTGTTTTTTCAAAAATCAACAAAGTTTGGGTTAAAAGTAAAACTGACAATCATAAAAGCGTTAACATACAGTTTTTAAGAGTGGTTATCATTTATAAGAAACTTTTTGAATCGAAAATTAAATACTTCAATAAATGTAAATAAATAGTGTAATTATTACCTAAAAATAAATTTAACTATCCATTAGAAGTTGAACAGTTGGAAATACAGTAAATGTAAAAAAAAAAATACTCTTTAGAACAGGGGTTCCCAACCGGTGGTACGCGTACCACTGGTGGTACGTGGGAATGTTTCAGGTGGTACGCGTGAGTGATGTGAGCAATTAATAGCCTCTGTACGCATGAGCAGTAGCAAACGTATTACTCATTATTAAAAACATTATCTTAAAGAGAAATCTTTAATTAACTTCTGGATCGGATGTAAAACCGAATACTAACAGCCTTTGATCTTCAGGAAAGCTCTACTATTTTTGATGCCATTTGTTGCGAGTTACTTGTTTGAAAGTTGATTTTCTGAGCTCTTGTTTGAACACAAAAAAAATATAAATAGAAGCAGAATAATGAGAACTTAAGAGTGAATTTAAGGTCCACTACTCCAAATGTTGATGTTTTAATCACATATAAACAACAAAAAGTTTCCCACTAACGACTATAAAAGTATATTTTGTAGGAAGACCAATTTTTTACTTAATCATTAAATGTGAAGTTTTCTCGTGTTCTTATTCAAAAAGAATTTTAACACTTTTATAAAAATCAAATATTATACGTTTGCTAATATATTTAGGCTTGGTGGTACGCCAAAATTTCTGAAAAAGTCAAGTGGTACGCAGGCCCATAAAGGTTGGGAACCCCTGCTTTAGAAGAAATATAAAGGTAACAAAATTAAAAAGTGCTTGCCATAACAGTAAACTAAATATTAAATTCAGTCTTTAAAGTTCAGGGCTGCCAGTGCCAGAAAGCTTTGAAAATAGTTGCTTTAGTAGCCTCAGATGTTAAAAAATAGTAGCCAAAATAGTATCCTCTTTTAACTAACTAAGTAAA
The DNA here is from genome assembly GCA_023701765.1 of Hylyphantes graminicola. Lineage (NCBI taxonomy): Eukaryota > Metazoa > Arthropoda > Arachnida > Araneae > Linyphiidae > Hylyphantes > Hylyphantes graminicola. Next base: position 78,189,948 of record CM043111.1, on the reverse strand, counting down.
TAACTTTTAATTGTTAAATAACATAAATAAGTTTTTTTTTATAATATTTGCATATAATGTTATCTGCAATTGCATAATTTTTCCAAAAAGTGACAGATTTGTTTTTTATGCTTAGATGCAAAAGTTTAAAAAAAATAAAACTTAACACTTGTACGAGTGCAAATCTTAAAATTGTAGCACCGACACTAAGTTGAAAGGATTGAAAAAACTGTCAATAGTTTTTCGGAGGTATTGCAACAGGAAATCTCTTGTTGAATTAGTAAACCAATTTATATATAATTGTTAGAGAACATAAATTAAGTAAAAATATATTAAATCTACTTATTTATATTGGAATTTAATTAGCAATTACGTAAACAAAATTGAAAAAAAAAACCATTCAAATTAACGATTGGATTAATTTTAAAAAAACATTCATAAAAGTGTCTCTTTTATCCTTCAAAAATATATTACTATATATGTGTATGGCCAATATATTTATCTATTCTTATGTTTTCATTTGTTTTTAGTTTGATTGAAAAAAATCTGGGAAAAACTAATATTCATATAGGAAAAGCCTGTCATTTCACAGAAGCGAGTAGGAAGAAGTTAAAATGCTAAACAGTGCAAACAATTTAAAGCCAGAGCTTAAACTTACGAATTGCAACAGCAACTATCAAATGAAAGAATTGATACTGCCAGTAAAATTTATTTGAAAATAATTTTATTTTAAAATATATTATAAAATTAAAAGACATTTATTTTAAATAGTTATCAGTTGTTCAAGAAACATAGGATACACTAATCCATGTAAATATGTTTCAGTGAAATAACTCTCATTAAAAACCCAGGAGGGCTAAATTAAAACTAATTAAATTTTTTACCATCAATATAATTATTCTTATTTACGGCCATTTAGAATCATAAAAATTAAAGAAAAAATGTTTTTTAAATATTTTTAAATGCGCATTTTGATACAAAATTCTTTTTTTAGATACATATTTTATTTAAAATAAAAAAACTTTAAAAAAAACCCTTAATTTGGCAATAATATATCTTTTCAGTAAGAAGATTTATAGTATCTTACTTAAAACTTATTTAAAAAAATAACTTAAAAGTAGACAGAGTGTGTTGGAAAAGCATGTTTCTCCCTATTACATGAGAACTTTAAAAATTTCAATTAGCATGTTATTCTGGATTTATTTGATAGCAGAAATCTTTTTAATTAAGTTATGCTGTGTTAACATGCAGTATCAGGCTTTATCGCCAACTTACTGAATAATAAATTCAAAACAAAGCAAATGATTAACAGGCGCACAGAAATCCTATCCAAATGCAGTTTTAAAAAAAATCTAAGTTTTAGTTTCCATAAGCTTTACATAGGCTGCTAAATCATATCATAAGTCAAGTACAATTTCAAAAGCACATGGTTTTTCTTTTGTTTTGTGCTGTTGGATTTGAGATTGAGAATCAAACGAATTTTTAAAGGCATCATCTGCACTTCACATTCTGCGCACAGTTAGTATCATGGTGGCGCCATCTATGTTAAAATTATATAACTAAAAAAATCTTTAAAAAAAAGTCGCCTTAGACGGAAAATAGTTGAAGGTTTTGCTTAAAATAGTCGTTTTGAGTCCTTTTTGGACTAAAATAGTTGCCATAGTCGCCTAGATGATAAAATAGTCGCTTTAGTAGCCTTTTAAGTCGCCACTGGCAGCCCTGAAAGTTGTAAAGCAAAAAAATAACAATGTACAGTTTAAATAACAGAGTGACGACAAATTTGGCATTTTATAAAATACATGTTTAAATTTAAATAAGGGTGAAGAAACCAAATTGGGTAAATTTTTAGACAAAACAATCATATAACTCAAATTTATTTCAAAATTCTTATACCAACCTAAAAAAAAGGTTTTAGTTTCTAACCTTTTTGGCTAAAGTTTAAACTTATTTTTTTTACATTAGAATAACATTTTTGACTCTAATAAATATTTGACCTTTGAATTATATTTTATTTTTCCGAGTATTTTTCTTAATGTGGCGGCGGTGGCGACAAGTTACCAGTGTTGCCATCACATAAAGAATGCTACGTAAAAATAAAATTTAATTCTAAAATTACAAAATAAATATAATAAAAATACTAGAAAAGCGTTTCAAGTTTTTTAAAAGCCAATAAAAATATTCCAAAATGTAGCTATTATATTTATGATATTTTTTGATAATTTTAGAATTAAATTTATTTTTTCTCAACATTTTTTCTACTTAAAGTACTGGCAACACTGGCCCAATTTCTTCACTTTTTGACAATATGGCGGCCTCCATGCTCGTCATGTCGTTAGCATTGGAGGTCACGTGAGCCCCCACTGTAATACTTTAATTAAGATCTCTATGGATCCAACAAATATTTTGGTAGGTCCATTGTACTGACAGGAGAGAATATCGCAATAAATCTCGAGGTTATATACGAGAGACGACGAACAAGAAGTTTTTTTGGCCAGTTTCCTATGACACTATAAAAAATAGTTAATATTACTAGCAGATGAAATCTCACAAAGAGCCTAAGAAGGAAATAAAGAACATGTGGACACCATCGAGAAAGAACATTAAAGTGAGCAACACACCATAGTTAGAAGTTGCAGCTTATCTGACCCAGTGAAGGAAAGTTGCCAAGCAAAATATCTTCAGAAAACTAAGCTGTAGTTGAATTCATTTTTTTAAATTTAGACTGGTCATTTTTTTAAACAACAAAAAGAGGCTAATTATAGGGTTGGTCCAGGGTATTCTGTCGAACTAAGTTTATATATAATCTTTTTGACGTAGATCTTCATTTTTATGCGGGGTTGAATTGGTGGGACTGCAAAAGTCGCTCCACAGCTGCGCTGATGTCTCCAAATGTTGTAATGAGTGCTGAAACAGAATGACAAAAAATTACAAGAGAAGCTACAAATCAGAAACCTAGCGATACTCAAAATCTTATTATAACTTCTCATTCATTGAGCAATTAGATAATATGAACTGTAGCTTAACTTCTAATCCTTATTGATCCGATTAATTTAAGAAAACAGTCATGAAAGTGGCTTATCCCTGAAAATTTGATAAAAACGTGTGCATAAACAATATACGTATTAATTTTTAAATTGTTGGTAGCTTAAAATTTTAAGAAGGCATCATATTGGCATTGTAATTGGTAGATATAAGAAGTTAGTTTCATCTTATGGAAGTGTGTTACTACTGAACACTGGGCTTTTCGATTGGTTGTCAGGTTTAATTATCATCACACCCGAGCGACACATCTCCATTTTGGATTTCAGAACCCTATCACAATACTTTCATTACCTTCCCATTAGGTAACTGAATCAAAACTATGAAAAATGGAAGGATGGATGTTTAGTTTTTATGGCGCAAGGGCATCTAAAGCCATACTGTCCTAAACTCTAGGTAATTCTACAAATATTTAAGGGTCCAAATCAAAGCTGTTCACTGAGTATTTTAAGTATATAAATTAAAATAGAAATATAAAACAAGCAAAAGAGAAAAAAAATAAACTCAGCCAAAATAATGGTTAGAGATTCTGCAACTAAGGTTCATAAAAACAATAAAGAAAACACAGAATTAACACAAAACTGGAACTTTGCAGGGAGGAAAGAAAGAAGAATGCAAAGGCCCAGCCAGGGAACCTCGGGGTCGCCACTCCGGCGCTCACAAGAGGCGAGCTCCCAGAGAGGGCCTCGGGATTGCCACACCTGTACCCACCGATGTGGGCTCCCGGAGGGGAAAAAGCTATTTATGCATTGCAACCACAGAGATCATAGTTAAAGTATTAGAGTGGAGGATCATGTGACCTCCAATGCTAACGACAGGACGAGCATGGGGGGCGCCATATTGTCAAAAATTGGAAGGTTATGGTGCCAGTGTTGCCATCTCTTTAAGGAGAAAAAATGCTATGAACAAAATAAAATTTAATTCTAAAATTACCATAAAATAATAGCTGCATTTTGGAATATTTTTAGTGGCTTTTAAAGAACTTGAAACGCTTTTCTAGTATTTTTATTTTTTTTGTAATTTTAGAATTAAATTTTATTTTTTTGCAATTTTCTTTTTCAGAATGTGGCAGCAAGAGCGGAAAGTTGCCAGCATTGCCATCACATTAAGAAAAAGAATACTGCAAAAAAATAAAATTTAATTCTTAAATTACAAATAGAAAAATAGTATAAAAATACTAGAAAAGCGTTTCAAGTTTTTTAAAAGCCACTAAAAATATTCCAAAATGCATCTATTATTTTATGGTACCGTCAGTGCGGGTTACTTTGGCCAAAATCATAGTTTTTTTTACAAAAGAAAAATTTAACTACAAAAACGAATTAAACACTTTAAAATCATTATGCATTCTAAGTATTGTACTTTTAGGAATAATTTTCAAGCATTTTTGATAAATTTTATAAATTAATAAAAAAATTGGTATTAATTAAAAAAATTAGGACACTGTTAGGAGCCGGGCGGGTAACTTTGGCCACCCATGAAATACATAAGAAGCACACTTTTTAACATCCTTAACGGCTGTATTAACGAATTAAATAGCAATATTAAAACTTTTAACTTAAAATAACAAAGTTATAAGACATATAGCTATTAAAAATGGCATATAACTTAACATTTACATTGCAGTGCATCGTGGAATGGCATTACACAATGAATACTAGTATTGTTTGTCGCTTAAAAGCAAAATAAAATTCTATTTTAATTAGGGAAAAAGAACTCTTTTGAAGCAAGATGTAATAACAAATATATTCATTAAAAGCCATTCATAAAAAGCAAACGATTTTATTATAAAAGAGGAAAAAATAATGTATTCATAATTAGGAATCTGAAAATGTTTACCTTTCGACATTTACGATTTTGAGTGGTATACGTTTCTTGCATTCTATCTTTATCTTTTTAATGTTTAAAATCGTTTTTTTTTTTTTTTAAATATCTAAAAAATGAGTAATCATAAAAGTAAGAATTTTTCAAAAATAGTTAATCAGAATACACTTTTACGTATATTTTTTAAAGTGGAAAGTTCCATAAATAAATATTTACATCTGTGGCCAAAGTTACCCGCATTCATCGGCAAAAGCTTCCCAATTACCAATATTTAAAGCATAAAAAGTATTCAAGTTAGAATAAAACAAATGGTGTAATATTCTTCCCCATAAATAAAAGAATCGAATAGAGTGTTTTATTTAAATATTTTCAATATTTTTCAAGTGTTCCAGACAAAAGTTGGAAGATATAGATTTTTGTCATTTTATACTTGTAAGAATGAAAACAGCATTTGTAGTATTGCCAGAATTAGAATGTGAATTTTTTTTTACATGAAATGAAAGGAGATGTTTCCACCTTTCCAAAAATGTCAAACAATTTAAGATGAGATCATTTTATGAAGAGAAATTAAGAAACTAATCTTTTTCCGACGCATGGCCAAAGTTACCCTCCGTGGCCAAAGTTACCCGCTTTGACGGTAATTTTAGAATTAAATTTTATTTTTTCGTAGCATTTTTTCTCCTTAAAGAGATGGCAACACTGGCTCCACAACCTTCCAATTTTTGACAATATGGCGGCCCCCATGCTCGTCCCGTCGTTAGCATTGGAGGTCACATGATCCTCCCACTCTAATATTTCAACTATGATCGCTGTGGTTGCAACCCTGACTGTTTTGGTGGTCCTCTCACCTTGCAAGTTGGCTTCCCTGTTGACAAAGCCCATGCTGGCCAGCTGCTCGAGCTGGGATCGGTACCTCTCCTCCGGAGGGGGCTGGTTGGGCTGCTGCTGCTGGAAAGGAAAACAAGTAGGTTTGTAACATGTCACTCAGACCACTTCAAAACAATATTTGTATTTAACAGGAAAGGAAGGCCAAAGACTAGATTATTTCTATTATAAACATTTACATGCTCATATTGGCTAGTTTCATTTATTTTATTTCGAAAATTCAATAATTATTTCTTCAATAGTTACCATCGTTTGCAAAAATTTATAGTTCAAAGAATAAATAGGTAATATTCCTCTCTTTTATATAAAACCCAAACAATTTATATCAACATGTAAACAAAAAAAACCCCTTTGTGAAATATATTTGACATCATTTTAAACTGATTGATGTCACAAAAATAAATTTCTTTTACTACTTTATTTTTTAAAAGAATTAAAGTTTCTCAAACGATTGTTGCGAATGGCAATGGTGAATTAATTCTAATAAAAAGGGAATTTAATGCTCTTCAAACGAGCATTAAATTTTGCGGTCTTTTAAATAATGAAAGTACTTTGAATTTGAATTAAAAAAATTCTTTTGAAAAATTTCCTTTCAAAAAACGCCCTTCCACACTCAACTTAAAGTCATACTATAACCCACTAAAATGATCACACATGAAGAGTACACAGGAAGAACCGATTGATTTCGTACAAGGCTTTCCTTAATTGCCTCTTTGGGGATGATGGCGAGAAATCGCCTAAACTGGTGTAAAGAAGCCAGTTACTCGCTTTGTTTATCTTTCGCGGCAACCCTAATTCACGCCAGAGTTGAGTGGAACGGGTCACACGTTTGTACCGCAAATGAAGAATCATAAGAGAAACCGGTTTCCAGTCACCAATGTCCGCCAAGCAGAGACAATTACGGAAAGACTCTTAATAAATCAATCAGTTCTTCCTGTGTACTCTTTCATTAGGGTGGGCCGAAAAAAACTTTTAATTTTATTTCCAATCGCTATAGTGCGGAAAAGTGCCATTGGTAAAGACATGAAAAATGCACTAATTGTTATTTTTTTTTACTATATCTTCCGTTCGCGCAATGACATCAAAGTCAGCAAAAATTGTCAAAAACCGTAATTTTTCATATTTTTTTAAAACACGATATGATTTTAATTGCTTTCCTATATCATGTTGCATGATTAAAATTTACAAAAAGTTAAAACTTTGAAATTTAGGAAATTTTTAAATTTTCCTAATTTTATACTACGTTGAGTGGTCGGAAGATCTGACACAAATGTATAATAACTTATTATACAATATATTATAGAATTTATTATTAATAAGTGCATTAACATTTGGATTTTACATACTTTTAGTAGTTAATTCATGATATAGGAACGTAATTAAAAACATCTGCCTTTTTAAAAAAAAATTACGTTTTTTAACAATTTTTCGCCAACTTTGAAGGCATTGCGCGAACGGAAGATATGGTAATAAAAAAATAACAATTAGTGCATTTTTCATGTCTTTACCAATGGCAACTTTTCCGCACTATAGCGATCGGAAATAAAATAAAAAGTTTTTTTTCGGCCCACCCTACTCTTCATATCTCAAAGCAAGGACTTACGGAGTCACTGATGGCCATCGAGGACAACATGTTGGCCATGAGCTGGGTGAATGCCTCGGGACTGTTCATACTGGGAGGGGCACCCGTACTTGGATTAGGAGCAGTAGGGGCCGTTGTTGTGGTGCCAGTACTCGGGGCAGTGGAACTGGGAGCAGTTGTGGTACTAGCTCCGGTACTTGCGGGGGGTGCACCACCCATCATGCCAGGTCTAAGAAAATAGTTAGAGGTAGGGATTAAAAAAAGATGTTTTCAGGGTTGGCTACACTTTTTGGTTAAAAAAAATTGAGGCCTATATATTCAAGCATGCAGCACATAAATTTCATTATAGTTTTTAGAAAATCATTTATCAAAACGAATAAGGGATCTTTAACTTTCAAATGAGCTTAAATATGTTATAAAATAGCCATTTAGTTGTTAAAAAATCAACCTAAAATCAATTGCTCTGCCTCCTTGGATTATACAAATAAAAAAAAATAAAGGATTATAATAGGAACTGATTCACATTGAAAAAGTGCTTAATGAAGCCAAAAGTACCATTTGCAACACTTCAAGATAAATTCGTCAGGCCAAACAATTAAGGACTTCTCAAGGTGGATAATTTTTTTCAAGCACATTCAAAACTTTGAAAATCAATGGGTTTTTCAAGCCCGTTTCAAGATTTTCAAGGACCATGGTAATCCTGTGGATGTTTTAAGTTCTAGCAATGGCATTTGATATAAAACACTCTTTTAACCGGCCTAAATGGTACTAAGGGCAAAACAAGTTAGGCAAAAATCTGTTCAAACCAGATTAGACACGTAAAATCAATTAAGGTTTGGATACACATGTTATTGCACTAATATTGATGATATTTTTGCCTTATAAATACACAATGTAATGTCCATTTTATTCTATGCATTCAAGCTTAAAAAATTGCATGCCACTGAAACAATCAATTACTTTTTTTGTTGAAAGGGAAAAAAAATTAGAAAATTGACACATAGTTTCAACATATTAGTTATCAGCATCATATGGATGCTAGACCGCTGATGAAACAAATCATTTTTAGCTAACTTTTACATCTTGTGGAGTCCATTTTAAAAAGGAGCTTACTCAATTTTTATCGATTATTCCTTGCAGAGTTTACTTTGTTGTGTTGAATACAAATGAAAAAAAATTAATATAATTTGAACACGTTTCTTTTGAAAGTGTTCATTATTAGAAAAATCAGATTCTTTAGAAATAAATAATTGTTTATAGTGTATCTCAGTGGTTGAAAAACAGTAAGTAAAAATCAATGAAAAATACTTAACTAAATATAAGTTAATCTGAAAAGATAATAAATAAGCTACTGTTACCATTAAACTAAACCCACTTACATTACAGTACTTTGAGAGTAAAGGTTTGCCATGCCCATTTCAACTTAAGGCAAGATAGAGAGTACATAGCAGAACATGTTCCAGCCAGTTAATTAAACTAACATGAAACCGCAAAAACAATATTTATAAATAATAATCAGAATACCAAATAGACACAAAAAATCAGCTACTTAAAAACTTGGACGAAATCAAATAATTTCAAAACAAAGTTTTTGATGGCACAGCATCGATACAGAATAGGCATCTAATAAAATACACTGACTTACAGATTAAACATATTTGGCGCAATTTGTTGCAATTGCTGCACTCCTTGGTGGATCTGCATCATGGCCTGAAGGGCCTGAGGGTTCGTCAGGATGCTCTGCTGCTCTGGGTTTTGAAGCTGAGAGAAGAGATGGAACAAAATTTAAAAAAAAAATGGTCAATAATAAATACAAATTATAAATCTTAATTGATATAATTTACTTAAATAAAATAATACTTCTCAAAAGCAGCAAGTATGAGAATTCAATTGCATAAAAATAAAAATATGAAAATTGATATAAAATACAGTCAAAGTATTTGATAGTCCTTCTGATCCCAACGCAAACTCAAAGACACTTTTTTTTCTTTCCAATTCTTATCAAGACAAAGAATTAAGTGTCCTTAAATTATTGATTTTAAGAAATCGAACACCTACAAAACCCAAGTAACTCTTGGGAAGAAACGAAAACATTAATGATCATGACACTTCTTGGAAAACCACACAGGGGATATGTCTTTGTGGTTTGCATATTAGTTCTAAAGAGTATAACTAACTCAAAGGAACAGTTGAAATAGTTCATGCTCATGAAATAGTTCATGCTAAAGTCATGCTCATGAAATAGTTCATGCCAAGTTGGTAATCAGAACAACTTAAGCATTTATTTAATTAATGAATTGCGACAATATATATGATTATAAGGAGACAAAATCTTATATTTTTACTTCTTGTTTTGAGAATTAATTTTAAAAAAATTAAATACTACTTCACCATATACTTTAAACTTATGACAAAATTGGGAATTTTCCAAATATTTATTGTATTCAGAAAAAAAAAATTCTAAACTTTTCTTCAAACTTATAAATGAAATAATAAAGTGCAGTTTTTTACTTCAGGTTAAGCAATTTTATGCTAAATATTTTAACTTCAGTTCATAGCTCAATAGAACAGGAAAGTTCTTCCATTCGTCTTAAGCAAATCTTCAGGCTACGCAAGTTCACATTAAATGAGTTTGGCGATAACAATAACCGAAACATAAAAACTATCACAGGGAAAAAAGGAGCATTTTTCTTCAGACTACCTGCAAATATGGTACTTTGCTATAACCGCAAACAGTAAGACCCACAGATTCAACGAGCATGTTCTCTGCATATATACTCAAAACACGAATATCCTAGCATTATCCGAAAATCGAACCTTTCACTTGACATCACCAAGGGTTGAAACCACTATACCGGCTGGTGACATCACAAGCCATTAAACTAAACAATTAAAAATTTCATAATTTAATTATAAGGTGAGATAGAAATAAGGAAATCGTCTCACTTGAGCCAATATTTGTGGCATCATAGTTTGCATTTGCTGCTGAAGGGCAGGGTTACCAGCAAGGAGAGGGTTGTTCTGCATGACCTGAGAAATAAGTTCAAATAGAGTTAACATCAGATTGAGTACATAAGTCTCCTATATCACATGATTATGGTATGGATTAAAATTTATAGGAACTTTATTTTACTATCCAACAATGACTTGGACCATAGCCCTCAATAACTAAAATCAATAGTTAGTTAAGTACACTAAAATATTGATAATTTTGAGGCACAAATTTCCAATTCATTGCTACAGATAGTCCAGGAGAAAAAAATCCTCATTGACAGGATATCAGTACGTATACTGGTATTTTTAGCAACGATGGAGTCTCGCCTAAACTGGTGAAAAGAAACCAGTTTCTCACTTAGTTCTTCTCTTGCGGCAACCCTGATTCGCACGAGACACAAGTCCCACAAGGGAAGAACAAAGGAAGAAACCGGTATCCTATTGCCAATGACCGCCAGGAAAACCTGAATACAGGAAGATTCCTGTGCCATCAAAAGCTTCTTCTATTGACCGATTCATTTTTGTACAGAATGAAAGAGTACAAAAGAAAAACAACTCCATTGCACAGGAATCTGTCTGCATCGGGATTCTTTGGCAACAACAGCAAATCACTAACTAAACTGATGTAAGGAAACCGGAAAGTCACTTCAGTTTTCTCCCGTAGCAACCCAGATTTAGGACAAAGATCAGAGGCTCACGTAACAAGTTTGTACCACAAAAGACAGATAAAACCCAGTTTCCTGTCAATGTATCCCAAGCAGATCTGAATACAGGAAGATTCCTGGTCAATCAAGGGGTTCTTCCCCTTACTGCTCTTTAATTAGAAAATACATACTACTGCTTCTGTTCCTGAATAGGGTGACAGTAACAGCAGGCGTGTATCTGTAACAAATTACATGAGTTGGCTAAAAAAGCAATTAATCCTCCCATTCAATATTCATTGATATCTTTTCATTTTTGTACAACACTTTTATACTCTGTGCCAACCAAACTTGGGTAAAAACATAGAGAAAAAAGGCAGACGGAAAAGCGCGGTTGGTCTGTTAGTTGGAAACTCATGCAAGGTAATATTTACATACAAGATGATGCGACAGTAACAGCAGGCGTGTATCTGTAACAAATTACATGAGTTGGCTAAAAAAGCAATTAATCCTCCCATTCAATATTCATTGATATCTTTTCATTTTTGTACAACACTTTTATACTCTGTGCCAACCAAACTTGGGTAAAAACATAGAGAAAAAAGGCAGACGGAAAAGCGCGGTTGGTCTGTTAGTTGGAAACTCATGCAAGGTAATATTTACATACAAGATGATCTGAATACAATTTAACCAAAATACACTTTTCTTTCAGATAAAACTGCCACATTTTCTCAAACAATCAAATCTGTTAAGCCTTTTACGAAATTAATGTTTTCAACATGTCTTCAGGATGGATTTCACAAATAATGAATGGAACTCTTTACATGCGCTGAAGGATCTTCTCCATGGCATATTTCTATTTACCCAACTTAGGTCGGCAAGGAGTGTAACACTGGTTAAGAGGACTCCCTTGGGAATTTCACATCTTGAAAATCGTAATGTTATTCCTATGGAGAATATTCGCAAGGCAACTATCCCCTCAATCTTATTAAAAGGTTACTAGTTTTTTTGTATCATTGTAAAGAACAGAAGGAACTCAAAGGATAAAACTAATTTGTTTTGGGAAAATCACATATTTAGCATTTTTAATATTTTTTTTTAAAATTAGAACTTAATGCTTGCTCAATTTTTTACTAACTAAATATGTGATTTTCCCAAAACAAATTAGTTTTATCCTTTGAGTTCCTTCTGTTCTTTACAATGATACAAAAAAACTAGTAACCTTTTAATAAGATTGAGGGGATAGTTGCCTTGCGAATATTCTCCATAGGAATAACATTATGATTTTCAAGATGTGAAATTCCCAAGGGAGTCCTCTTAAGATGAAGCATCCCTTACCCTGGCAGTGAAGTCCGGGTTGGCAGCCAGCGTCTGCATCATGTTCTGCATCATGGGGGTGTTCAGGTTGGACAGCAGCTGGGGGTTGTCGGTGAGCTGCTGGAACATGCTCTGCATCCCGGGGGTGCCCATCAGGTTGGGCATGGGCCCGCCTGTAGGGGGTGGGCCCGACCCCCCGGGGCTCTGGGGGCCACCCCCTGGGGCCCACGGGTTGGGCAAGGGGTCACGGTTTTCGGTGCCCTGCTGGGTGGAGGCGGAATCGGCTGGAAGGTTTTTTTTAGAAAGGTTTATATTCATAGAGATCTTAGTAAAAGTATTAGAGCGGCAGATCACGTGACATCCAATGGCATCGGCGGGATATGCACGGAGCCAAGATGATCATGGCCTTCTTGCCACTTTGTTAATGATTAAAATACTACAATATCATAAAAAATAAATTTAATACTAAAATTGCAAACATGCAACGTCTTTTTACTAATAATATAATACAGTATAGTCGTAGTATTAACAGGTATAGCCGACTGCCCATGCCTGCAAATGCTAAAAAAACACCAGTCACATATGCTTGGTAGTTTAGAGAGGGTGAATGATAGTAAAATAAGTGTTGGACATGTTTTTAAAAAGAGGTCACAATGAAGCTAGTGTTTTTGAGTTAATTTTAGTATTAAATGGTAGCTTTTCGATAACGCTATAGTTTTTTCATTGAAGAGGTGGCAACACAAGCATGTATGCCATGATAATCTTGTCTCCATGTGCATGGGCGTGGCCGTGTCACAATAGGATGTCATGTGATCTTCCATCTAATACTTTTACAATGATCTTCAGTTAATTAGTACTTCAGCAGGGTTCCTACTCAAAGTTTTAATCAAAATTTAAGTGCTATTGGAAGTATTTGATGGCCATTCAAGTTTTTATTATATCTATACAAAATCTAGTGAAATTATATCAACATATAATGAACTGAATGAAACAAAATGCTGCAAATTTTATGCCTGTTTTGGAGGAAATTGAGGATTACCTAGTAGCCCCTTAAACAGCTCCAAAATGTAAAAGCAGTTGGAATTATGTTCATAGAGATAGAAAACCATAGATATTTTTAATGTAATGTAAATGTGCAAATAATAAATAATGCAAACATAATTTTAGACAGTCTGCCAGGTAGGAATACTGACTATTGTTGAATATATATATAACAAAAAACTTGATGTATAAAGCCCGCCCATTTTGAAAGTTAGTAGAAAAATACTTTTAATTGACAAATAGAAATAAAAGTTAAGTTTTTACTTGTTAGTATTAAATGATTATGGAGCATTAAAATGAACTTCTAGTTTCATAGAGACACATTGACCCATTCATTAGGAGCCTCATCAATAATGCCTTTTAAAAAAATAACCATTATGGGTTTAAAAGCCCTTGTGACAACCATTTAAATATCAGTAAAAGTTCATTATTCTTTAAAATAAAAGTACATTCCCATACTTAAAAAAAAAAAGAATATATTCAATTCAATAATTACAGCCCTTAAGTGTATAAAAACTTAAGCAAACACATTTTTAAAATTATGATTATTTACTACAGAAAAATAATAAGTAGAAAAATACTTTTAATTGAATAAAAGTATGCAGTATTGAAATCTTACCTCCTGAATCACTGACCAGGGAAGCAAAAGGATTTGTACCAAACTGCTCTTGTGCAGCATTGTACATAGGCTCTTGCAGCTCAGTGTACATGCGTCGCAACGCATTATATCCACCAGGAATGCTCTGCAGATATCAAATTTACTTCATTAGCACAAGAAAACTAGTAAGACATGTGAAGTCATGCTTCCTTGCATAATTATAACAAAATTGCCACAGCTACCAATTAAGAAATTTTTTAAAAAATTCTTTTTACACTATGACAGACGAATTGCCATTTTCTAGAAATGTAGCAACTCTTATAAAAATTTTAGGTTTTTAAATGTACAAATAACTGGAGAAAATAGTTTTATAGGAAGGGGGTTTAAATTATAATTTTAATACATACAACATAAAAAAAAAGATTTTTAAGAAAGTTTTTTTTTTAATGACTGTTGAAATCAGGGTTTGCGACCCGCCCACAAACCCCCCAACAAACGGGCAGGTTTTATTTTTAAAAAAAAAGCAATAAAATCTAGGCTCAAGTGGTTTTTTGGGGGTTTCTCAAAAGTAATAATTTACCATTTTTGTGTGATTTTTTTTAAAGAAAAAATATTTCTATTAATTTGAAAGGTAAATGCTGAATAAAAAATGTCTAAGTTTACAGACCTGTTTTGATGATTAAACATTTATATTTTACAATGCCTTGTCTTCATTTAGGAGTACTTTATTTCCAATAACCAAAACAAGTTCAGTTTTTCCAGATAAAACTTAATAAAATTCTTTTTTTTTTAAAAAAACTCATTTTGAGAAAACCATCGACAAAACTAACTTCAATGTTGCTGAGAGCTCTGTCTTGATTTCTCATCACTTCTTGTAGCATGGCTGGGTTACGCATAATCTCCATAGTTTGCCGCAACAAGTCAGGGTTATTAAATATGTGGTTGATCTCTGGATGCCTCTGCAAAAGACAAAATAGTTAAAAGTGAACTAACAACATTGATGCATTTCAGAAATTATACAAGGACTAGAGTAACACATTACTTGCAATAGTTTTTTTTAAAGGTAATTAAAAGCAATTAACTTAGTTGCTTTTAGAGGTGAAGAAAAATGTCATTACTATTACGTTACTCTTCACATGCCAATATAGGAAGGCTGTCGGAAGCTAATTTTTAAGCGACTACCTTTAAAATTAAATTTAAAAAAATTGTTTATTACTAAACGCCTATTTCACGTTAGTTTTAGTGTGTAAAAGTACATAGATGATTCTAGTATGTGTATCTATTTTAAAAAACACATACCACAGTATTTTTTGCAGCTAACCAGCCACCTTAATCCGAAGAGGGAGACTATAGTGACAAGGGCGACAAACTAATCGTAGCCTGCAAGCGGCAAATCTTTAAATCTGGCTATGCCTGTACACTTCCATTGCCTTAAAACAAGAGTACACGGGAATAACCGATTGATTTATTAGGCGGAAGCCCGCAATTGTCTGCTTGGAGGCAGAAAACCGGTTTCTCCCTTTCTTCGTCGCTTGGTCCAATGCGTTGGGATCGCCAATCGCCTGAATCTTGGTAGCTAGGAACCACAGAGATAGTTGAAGTATTAGCGTGGACTATCATGTGACCTACAACACTGACTTCATTGGGGCTCTTCTGGGAGCTCCTTGCGCGTCCCGTCGTTAGCATTGGAGGTCACGTGATCTGCCACTCTATTACTTTAACTATGATATCTATGGTAGAAACTGGTTTCCTTACACAAGTTTAGGCGATCACTCGCTATCATCGCCAAAGTGGCCTGCTAAGAAAACTTCTCTGCAAAATCAAACTCTTTTTCCTGTGTACTCTTCACTTATGTATGTTTATACGTATACAAGTCTCGAGAGAAGATAGAAGCACCATACCTCCACAATCTGCTGCATCTGGGGATTGTTCATGATCACGTCTCTCAGGGTTTCCGGATTGGAGAACAGGCCCTGCAGTATAGGGCTATCAATGAGCTGACGCATCATCTCGGGATTACTCATAAGCTGAAAGAGGGGACCACCATCATTGCCAAAACAGGAATGGATAAAACAAAATAAGCAGAAAAGTAGGAATGCATTACAACTTACTCACTTCAATCAGTCTACCATTTTATTTAACATGTATATTTAGTTTTATCATTTAAAATAATCATAAACAACTACAATTAAAAAAAAAAAAACAAGGGGTGTATATATACACTATACTTTCGATTGCCACTCAATAAATCGATACGTTTATAGGTAATTGTATACTTTAAAAGGTTATTTCAATAATTAAAAAACCTAAAAAGTTCAAGGAAAATTAACTTGTAATTTTCCAGAAAACCTTATGACATCCAACAGGTACTGGGAACTCGTGCACCACATACCGAATTTGAATTCTTACGCTTTTTTTTCATTTCATCTTTAAAACCAAAAAGTTCTGCGGCAGCTACCCTTTGAGCATGCACGATTTTCACAGAAACTTGCTACCAAATATGAAATTGGTAATTTTTTTTGTTTGATCTGTAGTGTGGTTTCAGACAGACAAACCAACATTCCAAATACCCTCTTTAGGGATCAGCACCCACCAAAAACATGTTGGAAAAACAAAATCTCCATTTAAAGATTTTCGATCCCATCATAATACTTTTATCATTTTATATTTCATATCATACACTTGAAATTTGAAAAAATAGGGTAGACGCATAAATTACAGTGGCAAAAAAGTGTAAAGTTTTATATTCATTAATTTTACATCAATGTTCAAAACAAAATACAAATATGTACTCACCTCTCTCTGCATCCTTTGCTGCATCTCAGCGAGTGCGGGGTTATTAGCCAAGCCTGCCAAACCACCGCCTAAACCGCCAAGCCCTGGCATTCCACCGAATCCTGGGAGGTTACCAAACATGCCACCAGGGGGATTGGGAAGACTCTAAAAATTATATATTTAAGAAAGAAGATTATTAAAGAACTCGGGGAAAAAATTAAAAACAAAAAAACTTTTAAGAAGTTAACTAAACTAAAATCGTATTATTAATCAGAGAAAAAAATATGTGTACAGATCGGAATGTATTTTAGCATTTTTGTTGCTTAAGCTACATGTATAAAGATTCTTTATCAAATTTTTATTAAACAGTCTATGTTACAAACCTACTTCTTAGGAGTAGGTTTGTAACAGAGACTGTTCAATAGAACAAGCTTCCACAAACAATACAAATTAGAAAGTAAATAACATCTATCTAACTCAAATTTAAGCTTTTAAAGACCAAAATACGTACTTTTTATTTCAGACTTAATATTCTTTATAATTTGTTGAATTTGTGTTAAGTTTGAAGAGCAATTATGCAAAATTCTTTCATCATAAAATGTTCTTTGTGCTTTGTTAATAAACAAATAATTTAAAACTATAAAGAATATAGAAAACTATCTGAAAGAAATTTGTTGCAATCTATATTATCTTTTTTGCGATAATTTTTTAAACTGACTAATATTAAAAAAAAATACATTTTAATTTGAATGTCACACAGAAAGCTTTGAGATTAAAATTTTTAAAAGCAATTTAATTGATGAACGATTATTAGAAGACTTCCAAGAAAATTATTGAGGGAAAGCATTAGAATAATGAAGTTTGTCTTAAATAAACTATGAAACAATATTTCTAAAGGTTGCCTTACTTGAGGTGGAGGAGTAGGGGCTGGGTCCTGTGTCTAAAAAAAATACAATGTTTAATGAAAATTAAAAACACTTAAAAAAAATTAAGTATTAACACAGAAAAAAAATCACATGCCTAAAACATTGATAGTAAAACCATGTGCTGTCACACTTTCTTGAGGGGATATGTAATAAAAAACTGTGAGGGGATTAGTGCCGAGCGGAAGATAATGTTGAGGTTAGCTCAGGGAGTTGTGCAAAATAAATCAGTACTAAAATTGAGCTTTTTTTATAAGCTTTTATATTGGAGTCTATGAGCTTTTTTTAAAAAAATTTAAGGACGTTGGTTTGACTTTTGTGATTCATAAACTAAAATTAATGTTTTGGATAGTTCAATTTCCTTGAGCGGAATTTTTTTATATTGAACTCAATTTTTTTTCAATAAACATTTATAAATGGTCCTCAATTAAGTATTAATGAAACATAATTAAAATAAGGAAAAATTACATTTTGAATAAGAATATTATTGTTCTAAAATCACAATAGAATTATCAGGGTTTAAGAATCACAATAGTACCTGTGACGTCTGAAAAAAATGTCAGAAAGCTACTAGCCACATACTTGGTTATAAACTCATCTAAAAAGGACACAATTTTTAGAATTGTTTTTTTCGACAACTCTTCCCTCTAGAAAGTGTGCAAGAGCACAGTTTTACTATTGATAGGCCTTAAACTCTCAGTAAATTAAATTAGAAAAATTAGTAACATTTATTGATTTGTTTTAACTCTGAAGAATAAGCAAATTGGCTGAAATGTAAACTTGTTTTCACTATATACAAGATTAAAACTTAACCCTTTCGTTACTGAAGCGCCCCAAACCGCCCTAGCAAATAAGGATTCAATAATGTTATTCCTATCAAATACTACGGGAAGCAAAAATCCTTCGTAACGAAAGGGATAAATTCTTAACTGAAATTTATTAATTTAAATTTTCTTTTATTATATTTATGTTGAGGAAGAGCTGAGCTCATAAACAACTCTTTCACACTTAAAATTACAAATATTTAAAAAAAAATTTAAGCATTGCTGGAAAGCATATGTGTCAGATTGATGATTTTTTAAGTATGTATCTCTCAAAAGGGCTCCATTAAAATTGGCACCAAAAACAATCTTGCGTAACCAAATACTTTAACACTTATAAAATTAGATAAACACTTCAAATTTAGAATCAAGTTCTGGCCACTTACTGTGCCTCCAGTTCTAATAACTAAATGAATAGTCAGCCCAGTCTTGATATCTGTAAAATAAATAATCTTTATAATAACATGTCTTATAAAATATCTGATACATAAACAAAAATAATTTATAGTAAGTTTTAAAAAAAAATACTATAACCTAAAAATTTAATCATTTCTAAATGTAATAGCAAATAGGGGTTTAAAAAATTTACTTACTATGACTTTTAACATCTTCATGGTCTTTTAGGATTTTCCCAGCAAAAATCAAGCAAACTTTATCAACTGTTGTATTGAACTGCTTTGCTACCTCTTCTTTTAACTAAAAAAAATCAACAACTTAAAGCTTAAGGCTTATAAAAAAGCTCTTGTTGAATATACTATTCGGGCCTTCCCTGAAGATAAAATATCCTCACACACAAAAATCGCCATATGGAGGCTTGTGAATGTTACATTCTTCATGATATGCTTAAAACTTTATTGTCAGTTGTGTTCGGTGGATGCTTATGTATCCACCTTATTACTTAAAATATGACAAATAACAAAAGATTTTATCAGTTAAGTTTTTCCATTAACACTCTGAGGGAACATATAAACCCGTCACCTGGACGCCAGGTTTTCCAGCAACACACATAAATTTTTTAAAAATTACGAATTTAATCATTTTATTACATTTTAAAATTTAAAGTATAGGAGAGCCGTTTCGAACCATCTACTATGGAAATATTTGTTAAAAATTTAAGAAATTAAATTTCTGGTAAACTATTTTAAATTAATTATCACTTAGTGAAAACAAGTTTACACTTCAACTTCAGTAAATTTGCCGATCACTCAGAGGGTTAATGTTAAAAATACAAAACTCTACTGCAACATTGAAGATCAAAAGTGCAATAAACACAACTTGTTTACATGATAATAATAATTTTATGAGACAATTGTTTAAAATTATTAAAATATATTTTTAATCACCTAAAAGCAAATAGGTACTTAAAAGAAAAAATATGTGACTAAAAAAATAATTACAATTTATACAGAAAATGCTTAACTTGGAAACAACCTCTTAAAATATAAAATTATGTCACCACTTGAAATATAAAATTATCACTAAGGTTAACACAAGCATGACTTCGTGTTTTTCACATTTGTGTTTCATATATGAAACACAAATGAATTGACAATCCTTTTAATAATATCGGACACTACAAACTTTAAAAAATAATAATAATAAAGCCAAACTGACACTATTTATGAAAAATAATTATACTGAAAAAAATAATTTAGTCCAAATGATAATACGTAAATTAGAAGGAGGAAGGTGCAATATGTATAACATGACGTCAATATTTCAAATTGATCATGTACTTAAACGACAACAATCTAAATGACAATAGGAAATGCAACTTTAAACTGAATAAATTCAAACAAAATGAAAGCAAATATTTTATGAGATTCTGCAATGTTTCATGCATGTAATTTATATTAAAACTGAACAGGAAAAGAGATTTGCGCAATATGCACCAGATTACAGCAGCAAAGGCAGTGCATTCTTGGAAAACCAAGACCCATTCTAAAACAAAACCGAAAGCACTTACTTCTTTGACACTGGCACTTTCTTCTATTTCAATTGACTTCCTATCTTTCGCAGTTTTTACATAAATAGTAATTTTGGGACTTGAATTTTCATCCGCCATGATGAACTTTTTCACAACACGACGAAGAGAAACAGAGATTACATTAAAAGGAAAGATGTCTTTAAAATGCCGACGGCAATATTATAGCGAGTTCCGTAGAGGAAAGGATCACATGATATAGAGAAATGTCGATGACGTTTATATTTGGTTTGCTTAGCTCATTGCAAATAAATTAACTTAGTTTTATATGACGTTTTTTTTCATTGCTTTCACACCTTCCTTCGATCGGTACTCCGATTTTTACACTACGTGGAATTGATTCAAATATAGAGGTCGAGAAGAAATCTGAGCAAATTATTATCAAAATTTATGTAAATTATTATCACCATTTTTGTTGAAACTCAAAACCTACAGTTAACCAACTTTTTTAACTTTTAATACTTGGCCGTTTTAGAAAACTAAATGTTTTCATCTGATCCACAAATAGTACGCAACTGAATTTTAAGCCGCTCTCCACAACCTTTTACTCAGTATTTGCATAGTTTGGAACATAATTTTCATATTTATCAATCAAAAATTTACAAGCCAAATGTTAAAATAACTGAGTGTGGAAAAGTCCTCCTAGGGAAAAGTACAATTAATTATAAAAACAAGCAGTTCTAAAAAAAACTAAAGAACGGTTCCTGAGACATACCTCTTAAATGACACGAGCTTCGTATTCTTAAATATCTCTATAATAATAAAAGAAAGAGTCAGTGTGTCTGTGGATCGTAAAAGACCTACTTATTACACTACCCTTAGAAGTTCAAAATTTTTAACATAGATTCTCTTCAATACCAGCGTGTGCACTTAAGGCTTATTTTTTTCATATTTGTTCTATTTTTAAAGAAAATTTGAATTTCCTGAAAATATTAAGAAATTATTTTTTAAATTTTATTTTGCTGCTATTACCTTCAGAAACTAAATTCACAATTTGAAAACGAAATCACGTTTCATATGACGTAATTCCGACCAGTTTTCATTCTAGGATTTTATTATTTGTTTATTTGATAATTTCTTCATTGGTTGTTCTATTGACTGCATGTTTGAGTATGAGTATTTAAGCAATAAATGCATAGTTAAGCTATTACTAAACTCTGATGGTTGTTCAAGGTACACTAGAGCTGCATATTAGGGTTTTATGTCTTCATTTTTTGCCAAACTCGCCAAGTTATTACAAAAAAAAGCCAAATAAGAACAATTTCTCTATAATATAAAATTGTAATTGTCGGACGCTGGAAAGCCACGTGACTAACGCGGCTTCTGCCAATCAGAAAGGCTGAAAGTGAGGGTGGCGGTGTGTTGTTTTGTGCCGGGGCTGCTTAAGGTTGCGTGCCGTGGCTTTGGTAGAGATCGCTGCTTAACGCTAGAGCTACGTGATGCACTGGAGCAGTCCCGAGGAAACTAGCCAGATTGTATAGATGAGCATTCCTACATTGGCAGTACCCTCATATTAGTCTTGCATGTTAGTTTGCTGAGCAAACAAATAGGAACTGCTCAGCAATTCCCGTGGGTTGGCGAGCGGTAGCGAGCAGGGGGTTCTGCCCCCTAGTTTTATAAATAATTTATAAACTGGTTGGTTTTGCAAAGGTCATCGCCCTGGAGATGAATGTTTGTGTTTGTAGCAATATCTTTTCCTCGCCAAATTAGCAAAAACACACCAAATGAGCTAAGAGGATTTTATGTTTTATGCGTGAAATTACGGTGGTATTTATCCATGAATTTTATAGCGTATCTTTAATTTGGAATTTTAGGGTAATATAAGTAACGGGATTCTACACTCGAGCGGAGACAATAAACATAAGCTTAATTGTCCTATAAGTATAACGGATTAAATTATACATATACTAGGATCGATTTGAATTTTTAAGTCCGTGTGCGAAGAACGGGTATTTATTTGCTAGTTTTTAAATAAGCATCAATACAAAAATTTGTAAAATTACGATATTTTCTAATAATTTACAAATATAATGAATAAAATTTAAACTAACATGCTACTCCTGCTCCTCCCTCCACCAATTTTTTAAAAGAAAATTGAAGTTAAAATACGTTTGGAAAAACGTTTTGAAAAAATTGCCATGAAAAATACTGATTTTTTTTATGTACATAATTTCTTGACAGAAATGTCGGTTGTATCAATGTTTTATTCAAATATGTTGCTTATCGAGTATCGGTTATTCAAATCCACACTGCGACAATAAAAATGACAAGACATTGCGAGCGCATGGAAATGACTATACGAATTGGTCAGGTATGCGCGCGCACCTACCCCGAATGGACCAAATTGCATATACATTTCCACGCGCGCGCAATTTCTTGTCATTTTTATTGTCGCAGTGTGGAGTGTGGACATGAGATAGTGAAACCGTGCGCCATCACACACTTGTGTGCGAGAGCGCGCCGATTCGCTGTATTTCCCTCTGCTGCTCATTCGAATCGAGAGTCCTCGCTTCATCGAAAAGGTCCAACGAACGGGACGTGACGTCTGCAACCTGCAGTGATGTCACATCCGCCTACCAAGGTTGCCAGGCAACTGCTTCCTTGCCACCCGATCGATTCGGAGTTTCTGCCATACGATGAACAGCTAGGCACAACACTCCATATTTCTCTGTGAAAATGACGGCTATGCATTCCATAATATTAATTTTAACTGCTCTTGTTTTTGTGTGCCATTCGAAAACCGCAAAGAATGAAGCGAAATTGTTTCCAATGTTGATGCCAGATGTTCAACCCTTAATGGTGAGTGTTTATTGGGCGGCTTACACTAACAGCGATTGTTTAGTATTGGTTTCAGTTTCCCATTTCTTTTTTTCCCCGTGTCACTTCCTATGACATTATATGTCATTCCATTTTGTTAAGAGTTTCTTTAAATTTTTTCTTCTTTAATATAAGCAATTATGTTAGTTATACATATTTTCTCTTTTCCCTGCAATAGTTTAAGGGGAAAACGTAATTAGAGTTTTTTTGACAGCTCCATATGCTATTTAAAATGTCATTCACCTATTCGGTTGAGTTTTTAGTACTAAAATAACTAAGTGATGTACAAAATATGCATATTTTTTACTATTTACAAACTGCTATAGGGTTTTTAAAGCTTTGTCCTATTTTTATTTTGTTTTAATTATCATCAAAATAAAGTTAAAATACATTTTTCTTAAAATATTGTTATTTTTCGTATGACATTTTTGTATATATTTCCTTAATATTTTTTTGACAAAGATTGAAACAAAATATAAATTGTTTTGAGGAAAAAAAATTAGTTAAACTGCTCCATACGGTATGTCAAAATGTAACTTTGTTTATGAAGAAAAAGTTTATCTTTTGCACTTCATGAACGCTTATTCTTTCAAGTACAATTAATAATATTACTACATATTTTCTAAAAAGAAATAAAATATATTATAAATTAAATTCAATTCATAATAATAATTATTAAAGTAGATTCAAAATAAAATGTATTGAAATAGATATAAAAAAAACTAATGAAATAGATCTAGATCACATTAAGAATATAAATTGGAACATTTGCTTCAAAATTATAATTTTTTCAGTTTAAACACGATGCATGAAGTTAACTTTTCTTTTCAATTTCGAGGAAAATTTTGGAACCAAAAAAATTTCCTCCAAAAGAACCTTTATAAATAGAGTGTTACGAATTTAAAAGTTTTTTTCTCTGCATTAAAAAGATTAACAGTTTTTTTATCTGTATGGAGCAATTTTTATCGGAAAACTAATTTTTTTTAACTGAATGTATCAAATAGAGGCGAACTTCAATTTTTTTGCTATAATGTAGGGAAATAATGGTTTCTGGATAAATTTTCTCTTTTTGAATTCGAATTATTTTATTTGTAACCTGCGTATTTTGTGCGCCATGACAGTGTCGATAAAAAAATTGAAATAAATAAATAAGCCAAAAATTGGCAGATTTAAAGTGTTCCAACAATGGCTCGGACATATATAATTTATATTCGATTGGGAAGCTTAGAACCCCTACTTTGTTTTAGGAGAAAGATCTTTAAAAAATATTTTGGGGCCAGGATAAAAAGACAAATTAAAAAAATTCCACTAAATTTGGTTAAACTGTGGACGCAACACAAAAGCGACGTTCACAATTTGCAATAGCTATTATAAACTCGCTTGTTGTCCCACTTTTTTGATAGGTTATTTGTATATTAACTTGCCTGTAAAAAAAGTTCATGGCAACAAAAAACGAATCGTTCCGACTCATTAAACGAGCAAAATTATGTCCAACTGCATTTTCTAAGTAGAAATCAAAGCAGAGTAACTGCAAGTCCAAGAATGCACGATTTAAAAAAAAGTTCTAAAAAACTAAAATAGACTACTTTCCTGTTATTTAAATACTTACTGAAATTCTTATCGGGAAACACCAATTCTACAAAAAAATTATACACATTAGAAAAAATATCGCTAAACACGGTATCAAGCTATGATTTAAACTTTTAAAAATTCATAAATTCATGAAACTAAAATTTATTTAAAAACCAACATTTAAAATGTAACCTCTACATATGTTGCTTTCAGTAGCCTAAAATAACAAAATAGTCGTAAAAAAAGTGATGAAATTGATGACTTGAGATCATATTTGTCTCAAAGGTGTTAAAAAAGTTTGTTTCAAAGAGAAAGAGATGTTCATGCGTAAATTAAAATAACTAACTTATTTAAAGTAATTTTTTTAAAAAAATCCTAGATTGTACATTTCTATAAATTGTAAATACTATTTGAATTTTTTTTTTTTAAATCATCGAAATTAAATGGCTTATTTCTTGTTTTAAGCATACTTAAAAATGTTGTTCATTATTTAAAATGTTTAACATTTAACCAGTCATAGTAATACTTAGGTGCGTTTTTGTAGCGATATTTACTATGGCACGAGTCGTCACCCCTCCCCCTCAAAGTATAAATACAATATTTTCCAACAAAAAAATTTAAGAATCCTCCAATGTTTTAGAGAAATGTCATATTTAATTTTAAAAGCAATATATATTTTGATTGAAGAGTATGACTAATAACTTTTTTATATTTGTATTTTATCTCAGTAAATTATTAATTTTTGTTTCCAGAAAGAAACTTATTTGTGCACATCCTTTCACATGTCAAGAACGGATCACCAATTTATAGGTAAGTGTAATTATCCAAAGAAATAATTTGCACTATGAGGAAAAACTTTTTTTTTTGTGTGTGCAAGAAATGCATGAATTTTTTACAATATATAAATTTTATATAAGTAATAAATCATTTTTAGTGTTGGAATATTTTAAAATGTTGAATTTTAGATTTAAAATAAGTTAATACATTTATTTATTTAATTGCAATTTTATTTGTCATATTTTAAGTAGTGAGGATACACTGCTCAAAATAATAGTTTCAAAGTTGAACCAAATTGCGGTTTAAAGCTGCTGCAGCCATGAATTGGTAGACTGTTGAGTGTTGAACCATAAAACGGTACTTTAAAATTGTGATAAATAGGTTCTCTCAATGCATAACAAAAGTGAAAGGTAGAACCATACTTGTTTTTTGTGCATTCATGAATTAACAATGTATTAAATAATATTTGTATTAGGATGTCACTCACACAGTACATTTTTAATTATGCATGTAAATTCAATATAAACTTCATAAATATTTACTTTAATCTTTAAACAAAGTAAAGAAATTAGTTATATTAAAATAGGCTTTTTATGATGGTAGGCATTTTTTTGTTAAATAAAATAAAAAAAACACTGGTGGGGAAAAAAGCAGTATTTCGTATATCATGTACGCTAACACCGTCGGGCCTTTGTACTCTACAGGTTTAACGAGCACGTTTGTCTCAGTGTACTCCGTTATGAATTGAGGATTTTTTTACTGCATTTCCAGTACATAGATACGATTTCTAGGATGACTGGCTAGTTGTATGACAATAATTTTTTCGTAACTTCCGCACTTGTTCAGTTCATGGATTGATATGTGCATTGATATTATTTGATTGAAGAGCCACAAAAGCCTTCATTACTTTATTAAAACGTTGTAACAAACGTAAAGGACCTCAATGTTTGAAAAGTTTGGATCCGATATCGATTATTATTTATAATTGTCAAAATAAACTAAATTTTAATTCCAAATCAGTGAGGCTAAAAATTATTTGTTTATAGCTATAAACGCGTGAGTACAGTTGTTCTCTATGAAGTTACATATTTTAACACTTAAGTAATATTCAATTTATGTCTCCTATTGGATCTGCGCTAAAATGGATTCTAGTTCAATTTTGAGAGCGGATTTCGGTAATTCGGTCGTTTCGAAAAAGCAATAACGCCGTAATTATTATATTGAAAGAAAAAGAAAATATGACTCTTTTTTTAATTAAGTTTAGAACTCTTTGTTCAATGGCAGGTTTGTGTTGACAGAAGACTTTAAATTTGTCCCGATAAACTGTCTTTACAAATAACCTTATCAGTAAACGCATTACATTTTCTATCGAAACTAATACACAGCTATCTTTAACCAGTTTGCAATTGTGTACTTTCAAATTACAGCTTCTGATGTTGATAAATAAAACAGACGTCGATGTGTTAGGTGTTTAATAAAGCAGTTAACCTATTATGCAATTAATTACTTTTGATGTTATAAGAAATGAATAATTTAATGTATCAGTTCAATAATGATATTTTCGCAAATTAGTTAAATTTAATACGTTAGTTGCATATAATGTATTATATGAACATTTAATCAGTTAAATTTATTTGTAATACATTGTAGTTACATGCAATACATTGTAGTGCCCAATTGTGTTTATGAATTTGTTAAGACAAATTTATAAATTCGTAGGATTTCTCTAACCACTTTTATTTATCCGCTTCCTTTTTCGAATGTTTGTGTTACAGCTTTGAAGAGTTCACATGTTTTTTCTGACAAAGAATTTGTATGTTTTTCTTTCAAATTCAGTTTTGCGCAAATTATATTATTCATCAGAAAATGAAAATCGAAGCAAAACTTTCCCTAGATTTTTCCTTTTAGCTTCTTAACTTTATAATATCATATGATAAGAACTATAAGAGTGAAAGTATTGCGATAAGGTCAAGGTGTAAAATCGGATCTGGCTATTTAATGTTTTTTACATTTTTGGGGAGGGTTCCTATTCTAAAAGATCGGTTTTCGAACATAGGTGCGCCTGTCTGAATAGCTTTCGTAGAATTTTTTGGGTTTTAAAATTATTAAAAAAAAACTCTTTGAGGCATAATTACATCTAAATGTGAGCATATTGATTTATACAGCGCTAAATGAAAAGTCGTGTAGTGTTACAAATGAATGTACTTGTATTCCGTCTACAAAAAAATTATTAACTGCCTACGGTTTACAGTATTTCGCTTTTACATTGATTTTATATATGGCTACCATAAACTCTTAAAACAAAAGAGTGAAATCCACTCTTGTAGGAGAAGTGCATTTTCGACACTGGAAAGGAGTGAATAATTACTAAGACTGAGTTCAAATCACTCGTTTGGAGTGATCCTGTCGGAGGTTTAACACGCAAAAGATCCACTCCTTTCGGGGAAGTGCATTTTCAAGACTGGAGGAGTGAAAATTAACTCAGACTGAGTTAAAATAGCTCGTTTGTTTTAAGAGTGTATATTGGGGCTCCTAATGGGCCCAAGGCCCGGAAGTTGTAGGCCTAGTCTTTATGATCTGACCCTGCCTTTAAGTCCTTTAAGTAGCGGTTTCATGCTTACCATAAACATCAAATAAGTATTGCTGCGTATTATCTATAGGCAAGGACTGGACATGACAGGTTGGGAGTGTGAATTAAGAGGAGTGAAAATTAACTTAGATTAAGTTAAAATCGATATTTTGATTTAAGAGTGTGCAAATGATATTTATTTGAATAAAATATATTTGATAAACTTACATACACCTAATTCTTTACAACACCTACCTTTGTATTTTCAAATAGCTCAAATTTTCATTGTTTGAAAGCTCTGGTTTCATCTGTACCACTTGTCCGCAGTTGAAGTTTCAAAGCGTATAAGGGACTGTGGTGGAGATCCTGTTTAAGGTTTAACTAAACAAAAGAGTGAAATCCACTAATATTCACTCTTAAAACAAAAGAGTGAAATCCACTTCTATAGGAGAAGTGCATTTTCAACACTGGAAAAGAGTGAAAATTAACTGAGACTGAGTTAAAATCGCTTGTTTGCTTTAAGAGTGTACACTCTTAAAACAAAAGAGTGAAAACCACTCCAGTAGCAGAAGTGCATTTTCGACACTGGAAAGGAGTGAATATTTACTCAGTCTGAGTTAAAATCACTCGTTTGGAGTGATCCTGTCGGAGGTTTAACACACAAAGGATCCACTCCTCAAGGAGAAGTGCATTTTCTAGACTGGAGGAGTGAAATTAACTCAGACAGTTAAAATCGCTCATTTCTTTTAAGAGTGTACTTTTATTAATACTTTGCATCAATCTTTGTGATCATTATTGGACCACCTTCTCTCTCTCCCGCAGTGGGCTTCACCCCCAACGCGTCCATGCACACGGCCCACCACATCCTGATCTACGGGTGCGAGACCCCGGGCCGCTGGGAGCGGGACTCGCCCCGACTCGTGTGGGACTGCGGCGAGATGAGTCCGGGCCAGCAGGTGGGCTACGCGAGGGGCCCCACCTGCAAGGCGGGCTCGCAGATCGTCTACGCCTGGGCCAAGGACGCGCCCCCCCTGCAGCTGCCCGAAGGTAATAGGCCTTTTTAACTGTTGGTTAAGTTAAGATACTGGGTTTACATGCTTCGAGCAGCTGCTTCCAGCGTCAGCGTAAGCACTTTGACCTTCATCGATTCGACCTTTGGTTGGCGATAAATTGTCGGGTGAGATTGTATAGCGCGGCGATTTGATGATGTGACTAAATTGAATTAACGATGTAGGATCAATTAAAAAAGAGAGAAACGGCCAAGATAGTTGCCATATACCTTATGGTAACCATTTCCTTTGATCTCGGGGAGAAAACCGAAAAAAGATGGGTTGGTGGCCTTGAGAGCCAGCTTCAGCGGATGTTCATATGATTATGTGTAAAGTGATTATACCTTGAGATAATCAAGGCCATGCTGAAATGGCTGCTCGAAGCATGTAAACCCGGTATGGTATAGTATGATACATATATATTCCAGCTTGTGTGCTTGTTCAGAGAACCGCTTATGAGCTTTCGTCAAGTGGGACAGACACAGAAAGAAACTTTTACAGTCACAAAGAAATGAATAACACATAGACAAATAACAACTTGTAAACCCGGTAAGAGGACTCTCTTGGGAATTCCACATCTTGAAAATCGTAATGTTATTCCTATGGAGAATATTCGCAAGTCAATTATCACCTCAATCTTATTAAAAGGTTACTAGTTTCTTGTATCATTGTAAAGAACGAAAGGAGTAGATTTCATAAAACTAATTTGTTTTGTGAAAATCACACATATTTAGTATTTTTAAAATGTTTCTTAAAGTTAGTAAAAAATGGAGTGCTCACTAAGTTCTAATTTTAAAAAAATTATTAAAAATGCTAAATATATGATTTTCACAAAACAAATTAGTTTTATGAAATCTACTCCTTTCGTTCTTTACAATGATACAAGAAACCAGTAACCTTTTAATAAGATTGAGGTGATAATTGACTTGCGAATATTTTCCATAGGAATAACATTACGATTTTCAAGATGTGGAATTCCCAAGAGAGTCCTCTTAAGTTAGTTATAATATATCGTCGCACTAGAGTCACATGAGGCGATGGGCCTAATTTGGAATCTCAAGTGACGAGTGGACACCTGAGTATGCACCCAACGCAACTGTTAAGGGTGACATCGTTCGCAGCGGTAGGACAGCATATTTAACATGAATATGCTCTACACGGGGCATTATTTGTCGAGCACTTTTGGCTACACGGGCCGTTTATAGGGCGGCAGTTATTTTGGCGATGCCCGGAAATGAATATGGGACATTCCGCGTGCAAGACGAACGCCTTAACTGACTGGTCTCCCCAGCCCCTAACTATTGGTTTTGCTCTACAAATCTTTTAACGTGCTTACTGGGCAGTTGAATGGTCATTAAGTCCCGGGTTCCAATCACGGCATGGATATTTGAATCCGGTTTTTTTTTTTTTTTTTTTTTTTTTTGTAGAAGCCCCATAAGTCCAGGAACCATAGTTTTTGAGAAATAAAAAAAACTGTTTTAACCGAAACTTTATACAGAAATTACTGATCAAAAAAATGTCACAACAATCTTGGTAAATGAAGTACTGAGTGGAGATGAGTCCTGGCCAGCAGATGAGCTACGCGTGGACCAAGGACGCGCGGCCGCTGCACGAAAGTTAAGCCTCTTGACTATCGGTTTTGTTCTATAAATCCATCAACGTGGCGAGTCGGTTAAGGAGAGTCGGTTTTTAAAAAAATGTCGATATTTTGTTTTGTTTTTCATTCGGCCTATCTTTAGGTTCAATTTAAGAATAAGATTATCGATTTCGGTTAAGTGGTTTTCTTTTCTTAAGCTTTTTTGCGATACTTTGAAAATCTATTCTTACCTATACCTTACTTTTCTTTTGCTTTTCCTGAAATATAAGGTTTTTCAACAGTTGGGAACATCTCAGGAACTATAAAAGATATCAACATCTTTTCTTTTGTTATTTCTTCCCCTTTAATAGTTCTCTGATTTCAACTGAGAAATTTTAAACATCCCTGCTCAAAATAAAAATTATTTAAGTTTAAATTAATTTTGAAGTTGCTGGACTTATAGAGTTTCTGAAGAAAAAACGTTATTCGTAAAAAAATATTTTTGTTTTAAATCCATGAAAAATGATATAACTTATATTTTATAGCTAAATTTTTATTTATCTAAAGAATACAAAAAAAAATCTTGAACTTATATCTGACATTTCTTTTTTAAAAGTCAAGTGCCAAAGCCTACTGGCCCTTAATAGGTGGTGATAAGCTTTATCGACTCCAGAAGAACGTCTGTTAAACGAGTACCAAACAATAACGTTTTATTTCTTTTTACCAATTGTTAATTCTAGATTATTTAAATTTCGCCTTAGTTTGTATTTCAACAAAGAAAGCAACACAACCAATGAAATCGCAGTATGGAGAGCGTGACATCATAAGAAATATTCCCATTTAGTGAAACTTCCTTATTCCACACGAGCCTCCACTGGCAATTCAGCTGTTTACGAAAGAAACAAACAAACTCAATGTTTTCCCATGTTTTACGTCGAGATTTTTACATCTAAAATTCTAAGTACCACCTGTGAATTAATTAGTGAACACAGTTTCTATATAAAAGTTATCTAGTTGTAGTACGTTGTGAATCTGAGCTTATGGAATATTTCTTTGCATATTTACCCATATTTACTTTTGCAAATTTGCAATTTTCGCAAATTTGTAGTAACTATTTATATAATTGCTGTACTCACCCTATTATTAAATTTCGTAACTCATTTATTTCGTAGGTGGATAGTCAAAATAGTGGCGTAACTGTTTTTATAACCAAATACTCGTATTTCTTTTACACGCAATAAAAATTGGAACACCTGTTCAAACATCGTACAGGTCGCATATTTTTTAATTTTTTTTGTCTATTGATTTGATTTAACGTGGCACTAGAGCTACGTATAAGCTTAAAGAGTAAAAAAAAATAAAATATCAGTAATATTTTCAATTATACATATAAACGTTTTTACAGTATTATAGCTTGGTTTATTTTTAAAAATTAGTAATACATATTCGTTATGATCCTCCAAAATACTAGAAAGACATCAAACATGATTTAACTAGAATAATAGACAGTTAAACTAAATATTGCGCTTTTTTGTTTCACTTTTAAATTAAATTAAATTTGAACAACAAAAGTAAACTTTTTAACTTGTTCCAAACTTTAAAAAAAAAATTATTCAACTTCTAAAATCCACTATTCATACAATACTTGTATTCTTGTGCTTTTTGAAGTTTTTTCTGCCTGTAGTGGGCCAACCACTCAGTGCGGGGACCCCCGGAATAAATTATTATGACTCTAATGCAGGATGCGAAAAGTACACTGGTGGACAATTGCTAAGGACGAGACTGTTTTTTCAATGTAACTTTGTACAACAGCTTTCCAGATCAACAAATTTAATACCGTAAGATCCCCAATACGTAAGCACATGAGTAATGTAAGCAACACTCACTAAAAGAGAAATCAGAGGGATTAAAAAAAAAACTTTTTATCCCTCCATTTGAATTCCATTTCATGCATCTCCGAGGTGGAGATGAATTTCGGAATTTCACTAACGACAATTTTACGAGTGCGCCAAGAATATCGATAATCCAGTAAAACATCAAATCTACGACATAGTTTTAACCTTAAAAGCCGGGTCTATTGACAACTGATTATTAAATGTGAGAAACGTCTTTGCCGATTCTATGTCGTACAAGTGTCGTCCTGTTAACTATTTAATGAATATTCACCGATACGGGCTTCTGGAGCCGCATGTATCACTTATCCTCAATATATCATGTTTAAAGATTTTTCTCCGTCATCGATGATCCGTTTTTGCATGGTCTTTTTTAGGCCGCAGCTGTGTCGTAGGTTTAATGTTTTACTGGGTTATCGATATTCATGGCACACTCATGAAATTATCGTAAGTAAATGTCCAAAATTTATCTCCACTACGGAGATGCATGGAATGGAATTCAAATAGAGGGATAAAAAGCTTTTTTTTATCCCTCTGATTTCTCTTTTAGTAAAGTGTTGCTTAACATTCTCATGTCCTTACGTATTGGGGATCTTACGGTATTAAATTTGTTGATTTGGAAAGCTGTTGTGCAAAGTTACATTGAAAAAACCGTTTCGTCCTTAGCAATTGTCCACCAGTGTATATAACGTCAATGTTATTTTGATATGTCGAAATATCAATAATGAAAAAGTACCGATTATTGTGCAATTGATTTTTAATTTTCCTTTCTTTACAGGAGTTGCTTTTAAAGTTGGTAAAGGAACGGGAATAAATCATTTAGTTTTGCAGGTCCATTACGCACACGTAGAACCTTTCTTGAGTAAGTACTTCCATATTTCCTTACTCTTTTCTTATCCTCTTTACGCTACTTACAGGAACCATTGTAGAATTTACTTCACAACTCAGTTTAAAAAAGTTTTTCTTACAACTAATTTTTCGATTATATAAGCGAGAATATATTCAATATTCCCAAAAATGCCGATACCGAAGCAGCTGGCAAGTATCGGTCGTTTATTTGTATAAAAAATGACAGAGCACGAAGGTTATAGTTTAAATTTAGGAGATATTTCAGTTTTAAATTTATCAGACATTTTGCATTAAAAAGATGTTAGAATGGGTTATTAATTTTAAAAAACCTGACAGAGCTTACTTGTGCATTCATAGCATAAGTATGTATAAGGGGAGAGCGGGGCTATACCGTACACGGGGCTAAACTTTACACCCATTTTTACTTATGACTTCTTTGGTGGGGGGCAAGTTCGCCGAACACTGCGACCTTAGGTCTATTGTATTCAACCCCAGAAATGATACAGTCACAAGAGACACACAAAGAAAGAGACGACACAAACACTTAGACAAATAACAACATTTATTGACGGACACAAACATCCATGCCTGACCGGGATTCAAACCCGACCTCAGCAGCTCCAAAGGCTAGAATCCTAACGAGTGTGCCACCGAGGCGGCCCCATTTTTACTTACCTAAACATGATTTTTAAACTGTACGGTTCAGCCCCAACCCTCGGGACTATTTCGTACAAGGTAACTTTTTTTTAATCGCCAATTTTTATGTGTAAAATGTGTAATAGTTCCAAAATGTTTATATATGATCAGTAGCCTAATAATCAAATTATATATTTCTTTTGTTCCTATAACCTTTACTTTGTAATTTGCTATGTATCGACTAATCGCCCTAAAGTGCCCCGCTCTCCCCTATTAGGATTTTAAAACCTTAAATACCCCCAGCAATTATTAAATTATATATTTTTTAAAAAATCTTTTCAAAATATACTTTTAAATGCATATGTTTGAAAAATATGTTTATATAAAGAATGTGTGTGTGTTGCACGGGAGTGAAGATGTTATATTACTAATAAGTAAACTAATAACATTATTTTTTTACTAGCTGTAATAATTTTAAATAAAAACAATTCAAGTTTATTATTTGTTTGTTTCAAAATAATAATAATTTTCAGTAATTAAATTTTTCAAAATAATAATTTTCAATAATATTTGGTATTTATTTCAGTGGGCGCAACAGATAAATCAGGAATCATTCTTTCTGTACTACCTAGTACAACAGATAAGTAAGTTTTGTTTTAAAACTTTTGCATTATCAAATGATATGCATATTTTACAACGTTTATGTGCCTCTGTCTTCCGTCACCCATTTTCACAGAATGAACCACAAATGTCACAAACAAGTGGTATAACTCATATCGAAGCCAAAAAAAAAAGGCAAGGCTAGAGCCCAAATTTTATTTTTATAAAATTAGAAGCAAATTAAGAAATTAGATGTTGAAACAATTAAATTGGAATTTAAAATGAGTAGAAATTTTTAATATCGATTCTATTCACAATATATTAAATTATGAAAATAAACATTACTTTAAAATAATATTGTAAAATTGATAACAAATGAACCTTATTACAAAAACTTTATTAAATTGGTTAATTTCGCTACATTTAAGGGGACCGGGGAGGCAAATTAATTTTTTTTTTAAAGTTACAGACCGAAATGGATGAAATTTTTTTTATAGCTCAGGGACATAAAATTTTAACTATCTAATGATATGAAAACACTCCAACTGTATTTCGAATTATTTTCGGATCGTTAAAAGTAAGATATGTTAAAGATAAAAGTTCAAGCTATAACTTTTTATTAAAATACCAAAATCGATATTTTTGACATTTTTTGCCTCCCCAGTCCCCTTAATTTATAAAATATATTCTTATATATATTATTAGATTATAAAAATGCATTAAGTAAAGGAGTATTCTTCATAAGTATGTGTCCTTAATATTTAGAATAAACTTAGCAGCACATTTTTAGGCCCGGTCTATAAGAAGAGCCGTTTAAAATTTTACTCAACCCAAATTATTGTTTTTGTTCTTCAATAGGGTGACAAAAATGGCAGGCGTGTATCTTTTGGGAACAAACGGTATGATTAGAGCTGGCGAAGAAGGTAATTTATCTCTATGTTTTTAGTGCACATTTAAACCTTTCGGTCCCAGTGGCAATTTGGCATCATCATTTTAGAAATTTTTTCGTCTTTAGCCATTTATGATATAAAAAAGATCGCATCATTCGATTCCTCAAACATTTTTCTATTCAAAAATATTTTTTATTAATCCCAATAGATGTTAACCCTATTATTTTTTTTTTAAATTTATGATCAGAAACATGATGATGCCAAATGACATCACTGGGACTGAAAGAGTTTATGACTTTGAATTTGCAATGCTTTTATCAACACATTTATCTTTTAAATGCACCGAATATGTGATGTAAAATTATTTTTAATTTTTTTAAATATTATTTCAGAACATTTCGAATCCGCGTGCAAAATTGAGGAACCAGTCGTCATGCATCCATTTGCATTTCGGACGCATACTCATGCACTAGGTACGAATTTCCCCCATTCATGCTTATAAAACAAATACAGGATTTAAAATACAAATACATTTTTGTCCATGTTTGCAGAGACAAAAACGTTTGTTGTATATTTTTTCTTTTGTTCTGATCAATTTTTCCTTACAGGAAAAGTTGTTTCTGGATACAAAATTGACAAGGATGGGAAATGGCATTTGATTGGAAAGCACAACCCACAAGAGCCTCAGGTAGGAAACTTAAAAAAAAAAAAAGAAGAAGAACGTTTTACAGATTTTGTACAGATTATTTTTTTGCTTTGTAACTACCCTTGTAAGGAAGAACGTTTTACAGATTTTGCACTGGAGTTTTTTTTTTTGCTATGTAACTACCCTTGTAAGGAAGAACGTTTTACAGATTTTGCACTGGAGTTTTTTTGCTATGTAACTACCCTTGTAAAGAAGAACGTTTTACCGATTTTGCACAGGAGTTTTTTTGCTATGTAACTACCCTTGTAAGGAAGAACTTTTACAGATGTTGTACAGAAGTTTTTTTTTTGTAACAAACCCTTGAAAAGACCGTTTTACTGATATTGTACAGGAGTGTTTTTGTTATATAACAGCCCTTGTAAGGAAGAATGTTTTACAGACTTATTTAAAAGTTCTTCAAGACCCATAGACTTGACATATGAGAAATGAAAAAATAATGGAGTTTTATTTCGTCGCTTAAGTTTCCACATGTGCTATCTAACTTTGCAAAGCGGTAGAAATTTATTGAAAGGTAACCCTTGGTGAACTTTCCAAAATAGCACCAAAAGTCGGTCGATAACCCAACCGAAATGATAGGATAGGTTTGAAATATCGTCGCATTAGAGCTACACGAGGGAGAATCGAAAAGTATGTTTGGTCATTTAACACCGGCTGTTCGGACTTTCTTGTTACATAATATCGGTCTACATAATGTAATGCTGTGATATGTAACAAGAAAGTCCGAACAGCCGAATTAAACACGTTTTTCGGCTCTTTCTCGGGTAGCTCTAAAGCGACGATAATTCAAACCCATCCTATCCTATAATTTCGGTTGGGTTATCGGCCGACTTTTGGCGCGATTTTGGAAAGCTCGCCAAGGGTTACCTTTCAATAAATTTCTACCGTTTTGCAAAGTTAGATAGCACATGTGGGAACTTAAGAGACGATTTCCTTTTCCTGTCCATTGGTTGCCGGTCTTCGGTTTTAAGTATTAAAAAAACTTAAAAGCAGTCTAGGATTCATCCCACATACTTTATATAAGAAGAGATAGAAAATCAGGTGTTTATATCTTCTTGTCATACAAAAACACTTTATTAGGAGAAAATATGGGTCTTATTTTTACCTAAAAATGATATATAATAACAATTGGTTATGAATATATCTTTTATCTCATTTTGCGGAATATGTAAAGCATTTTTTAAGGATGCTGCACGTTAAAAAAAATATTCGATAGATAGAATTTTGCCAATATAGAACGCAAGTGAAACCTAACATAAATCGTCTAACAGTATGGTGAAATTAACGCCACATTAAAACTAACACGAGGGCTATTAAGCCAAGCATAGTATCGGATGAAACAATGGTTTAATTTAAATCATTTTATAAGTCATTTATAGTCATGACCCGTACTCCTAAAATAACATCACTGAGAGTACGTAATTAACATTTGAAATTATAATGAATTTATAATATTTAGATCGATTTATTCGAGATTAATATAATTTATATTTCAGATGTTTTATCCAGTAAAAGACAACAAACTTGTGGTTGAATATGGGGATGTTCTTGTAAGTACTTTATTTCTCTAGGATAAAGTTAGTTTTTCTGACTTTAAACTATTTTTTTTTTAAAAAAAGAATTAAATTAAAATAAATTTTAAAATTTTTATTTTTCCAGGCTGCTCGGTGCACAATGTACAATTTCAGAGATGTTAATACGTATGTTGGGTAAGTACATTTCTTATAATAATTGGCTAAGCTTAAGGTTTTGCACCTATCAAAAAGATAAGACTTCTTTCATATTAAATACTAGCTATCGGATCAATTTTGTCATAATTCCAAAATTAAAAATTCTAGGCGTCTAAAGTATATGCGTTTTGTTAGACACCATTCACTCTTTTTACGTTGCCTTTTTTGACAACATGGAATAAATTTGGAAAGTTGCTAAGCTTAACTCACCTTCAGATATTTAAATGTTTTTAATGAAAAATTATAGTTCCATTTTATCTTTTTAACTTATTCATTCTGCGTAGTACACCTTAGCCTTTCACTATAATAAGAATTAAAAAGGACCTAATACCTGTCAAGGATTTCTGATTCAAAATTCAGTGAGACTAGTGCGGATATCCGATTTTTATTTTATTTATTTATTTTGTAATAGGAAAATTGCGGATTGTCAGTGCCATTGTATTAATTTGTTGAGTAACGTTTTTATGAATGATGTGCATTCTACTCGACACTACGCAGGTGCCTGAGATATTTCAAAGCGGATATTTTCGTTGGCATACGACAGACTTACAGTAACGAACACAAGCCCCGTACTTGCAATGATGCAAGTCGCTTTTTTTTTGTTCTGAATGATCCCATATGAATCATCGTCGCACTGCCAATACACGAGGGCTATTGGCGACGGGCGTCATACTTTATAACCGCAGTTAAGTCACCTGCTAATACATAGTCAAACTCGGTTATAACGACAACTCGTTTATAAAGCTTTAAAAGTTGGGTTCCTTGAATTTTCTATGATATATATCTTGCTTATGAGGACAATTTTTAATTAAAAATATACGCTTATAATATCAAAATGGTTTCTTAAAGAAATTTTTTTTAAAAATTCGTTTTCACTTCTTTAATTCACCATGTGTCATTTCCCCAAATTTGAAATTCATTTTCAGCTTGAAAATTATTAATTGGCTAAGCAGAAATTAAACTACCAGTAACAACACATAGAGTTCTGTGATTTATTCTATTAATATCATCTTACAACTTGGTTATACATTACTTTCGCAAGCATTCTACATTACTTCGCATTATATGATTGCGTGTTTGCTTTCCCAGTCCCACCGGCAACGACGAGATGTGCAACTTCTACATGATGTACTACGTGGACGGCGACAGGCCCCTCGACCAGAAGTACTGCTTCACCAGCGGGCCCAAGTACTACTACTGGAGCGTCGACCCCAAGATCGAGTACATCCCGCCCGCCGTCGACAAGAGCGCCAGCCTGCTGGACGAATAAACGAGACAGCCACCTTTTCTTCTATATGGGCAGGTAATCTGCAGCACCACAATAATGAACTACAACAAAACCGAGTTTAAGTTTGCAGCAGAGAAATGAATCTGCGTAAACAACGCTGCTGGCGCCGAAATTTCGCCTGCTCCTATTGGCTGCTCTTTCGACCCGGATATTCGTGCGCACTGTTACGTCAAAATCGAAGGAAAAAAATAATTAAAATAACACTCTAACTGAAGCTTAACTAATAAAAATAATAAATTTATGTCTTGAAATAACAAATAAATTTGTTTATTGAATGTGAAATACCTTTTTGTATTTGATTCTCGCACTCAAAATTGAGAACTATTTACCCTTTTTCTCGTAGAACATTTGTATACTGCAAACTTAAGGTCGGTTTTGGTGTAGACCATTTTTTGCTCTAACATAATCAGTCTTCTAGTATTCTTCTTTACAGATTATTTGAGTTATTGCAATAATTGGGCAAGTCATTATTCTACATATATACTGCAGCTCACCTGCCTACGGCCTATACTGTCGTGGGCGGGTGAACTGCAGTCACCACTACAATGAATTGGACCATTTGTGCTCTGGAATAATCAGCCTTCCATTATTCTCTCTTATACGTTAGAGTCATGGAGTGCTTGCAGTCCAAGTCAGTTGTATATAGATACTGCAGTTAACATACCCAGATAGGCAGGTAAACTGCAGTATAAGTAGAATAATGACTTGCACCTTTTTTTGCAGTAACTCAATAAATAAATAACCTATAAGAAAGAATACTGGAAGACTGATTATTCTTATCTTTCTTCGAGCACAAATGGTCCAAGTCATTGTTGTGGTTTCTGCAGTTTACCCGCCCACGACAGTAGGCAGGTGAGCTGCAGTATAGATTAATGACTTGCACCTTTATTTAAATAACTCTATAAAGAAGAATACTAGAAGACTGATTATGCTGGAGCAAAAGTGGTCTCGTTCATTATTGTGGTGACTGCAGTTTACCTGCCCACGGCAGTGTAGGCCATGTATTTCCCCCGATCTCTGTGATTCATTCCCATAGAATTAGAGCAGAAAGCAGAAACCCTATTCAAACCTCGAGGGAAAAAGAGACTCAAAAACAAAACATGCTTGGTAACTTATCACCCTGCAAAGTTGTCATTTTAAAAAAAAAAGAAAAAAAATAATCTTATCAGTGTTTTTTCTAGAATATTACATAAAATTATATTAAAGTTCTTGGAATGAAAAGTTTTTTTTAAAGGATTTTAAAAAATATTCTAGTTAACCCTTTCAGTCCCAATGACAATTTGGCATCATCATGTTAGAAATTTTTTCCTGATCGTCTATAGCCATTTATGATATGGCATCACTGGGAATGAAAGGGTTAAAGGCTATTTAGCAAAATTTCTATCGCCACATGCTTTAAAATCACAAAACTAACAATCAGGAAACATGTTTGTTTTTGCCCGTGCATAATAGGGTTGCTGCGCCTCTACTCCACTCCCTTCTCTATAACACTCCAAGGTCACATAAGGAAATTTTATCGTAGCAGATTTCTGAACTACGATGTTTAAATTTGATTTTCTATATTAAAAGGGTGTGATTACGCGAAATAGTTAACTTATTGCTTCGTTGAATGACATATACAGGATGACAGAATTTCACTGAACTATTCTCATTTTATTGTATCTGTGGAAAATTTTCTTCTATAGGGAGGATTCAGGCGCGCAACCACGGGGGGGGTTTTAGGGTCAGAACCCCCCCCAGAACCCGTATTATAGTAAAAAAATTATTACATTAAGGATAAAAAAAAGTCCTAAGTGAAAAAAATATCCATAAGGAATGATGATTTTTTTAATCTGCGTAAAACAAAAACGAAACTCTTTAAATCTACGTAGTGGGATTTAAAAAAAAGCGTGCCAAATCTGATGATATGATGTCTGGAGCCGATTTTTTTTCCTTTTAACGTTTTTTTTTTTTTTTTTCTTGGGGGAGGGGGTTTGCAAATCTGTAAAGGTTATTGTATTGTGGCAATGTTTTAAAAAAAGAAAGAACAAAAACTAGTCAATAAAAAAATACCGCGCATAAGATCTCGGAAGTGATTTTTTTATTTTTATTTATTTTTTGTTGGGAGGTGCCGCTTATATTCCACACGTGCTATCTAAGGATGAATGTTTCTGTAAACGGTTTATTTTTAAGGTTTTTAGTTATCTTTTATTGTCCAAGTAAAAATAAGTGAACTTAAACTTAGGGAGTTTTTCGAGCCTTTCATAAGAGAATGACTAGATCTTAAGAGTAAATTATTCGCCTCTATATTGAATTGATAAGTACGCGTTATTCATAACATTTTCTTGCAATTACCTTACCTTGGCTGGGGAGCCCAATCGGTTAGGCGTTCACCTAGCATGCGAAAGGTCCCAGGTTCGGTTTCGGGCAACGCCAAAATAACTGCCGACCTATAAAGGGCCCGTGCAAGCAAAAATGTCCAACGAATAATACCCCCGGGGTGCACGTGAATTATGCCCCATCGCTGCTACGATGTCTCCCTTAACGATGGCGTTGAATGGCGCCTACTCAAGTGTCGGATCGTCACTCGACTGTGGTTCTAAAATACGACGCACGTCGTAAATAGCCCTCGTGTAGCTCTTGTGCGACGATCATTATATCTTAACTAAACTTGCAATTGCCTCCATGACAAAAAAAATAGGTTAAAATTTTTGTTGACTGACTTATAATATTTGTGCAGGTGGCATTTTAAACGTTTTTTTTTATATGAATGGGGTTAGTTTAGATTAAATTATCATCGCTCTAAAGCATACATAATGGACTTGGGGACGGACGACGTAAGTTAAGAGACCAACCAGTCAAGTGACGAGCCGTCACCCGAGTAAGCACTCAACGCAACTGTTAAGGGCCACATCGTACGCTGCGTTGGGACATATTTAATGTGTACTCCCTCTTACGGGGTATTTTTCGTAAGATATTTTTTGGCTGCACTGTCAGATAATAGGTTGGATCGGCAGTTATTTTTGCGATGTTTAAATCGAAAGTGGCTCCAATTTTTGTATATTTTTTTTACTTAGAATGAGTAACCAATAACCATAAATCCCGAAACACAAGGAAACAAGAAGAGAATAAATATGTTGTACGATGGCGTCTACTCAGGGCCATAGACTTAGTTTTCTAACAGTTATTTTCCCATAAATAATCCCATCCCTCTTCTAAAAACGATTACAGCTTGTTGAATCATAGACATAAATATCATGCAGTTTATACATTTCGATAAATTAATGACCTTCGGAAAATATTTCTGGCTTTTTCCCGCCAAATTCGACAATTGCTTCAGAAACAGTAGGGATAAGAAATATACTTGTGTGATTGAAAGAAGTTCTCAATTTCAAGTTTTTGGTAAGAATCTTGTTTTATTTTAATATATATTAAAAAAGTAACTGTTTAAGTGGAACAATAGCTGTTTACATTGCAAAATGATTTATTTGTTGATTTGTTTATTATGTCAAATATGTTACTCTTATAAAAATGTATTACTATGCGAAGGGAAGCATTTTCACACATTAATTTAAAAATTAAGGGAAGCAATCGGAGGATTCGGAGGCCGCTTTTTAAAGAGGGTGGGGGGCATCTTTA
Source organism: Hylyphantes graminicola (assembly GCA_023701765.1). Lineage (NCBI taxonomy): Eukaryota > Metazoa > Arthropoda > Arachnida > Araneae > Linyphiidae > Hylyphantes > Hylyphantes graminicola. Next base: position 78,146,982 of record CM043111.1, on the reverse strand, counting down.
GCTCTTTGGCGATCAGCACTTATGGATTGTAAGGAACTTGAGTTTTTTCCCGTCTTTTTACTGTTTTGTCTTAGTGATTGATACAATTCTAGGAAGAACTGTTTAGTTCTCTTTTCATTTAATTTTAATTGCTGTTCAATATTTTGACCATGTCTTATGAAAATTATTTGCCGACATAAATGCACACAATTTTAAAATTATTTCACATCGGCGATTCGCGCCTGTACGATGTCGTGAAATGAATAAAAATATGAATCTCTTCGGTAATGCTTAAAATATTAAATTACTTAATTGTTTTATTGGTGAGCTTTAGCATGTTGTACTTAATTTATTAGTTTCTGCAAAATACTTTTCAAAATATACAATCATTGTCTGCCTTGTTTATATGTAAGCTACTTTGCATCTTCAAAAATGGTTGTGAATTAACTTTTTTTTTATTTTCGTGAAATATTTTCTAATACCTTTTCCAAACCTGCTTTTGTATACACTAATTCTTAAAAAATAAGTTTTGTGCAACAAGTTTTGTAATTAGTATACTTTAATCATTTAAATTTTTACAAGTTAAATAATTTTTAATTTAATAGTCTAGAAGCTAATCGTTTAATTTCTGTACAGCAAATAAAGTTATTTAAATTTTTTAAGCAGTTGAATTTTCAATAAAAACATTCTATAATCAATGATTTTATTTTATTTATTACAGTTAATTTTTATTTAAAAAAAAAGCATTAATTATCTATTTAACAATACAATAGTTATTTAAGCAACTAGTGCCAAAAAATGAATTTTATTAAGCGAGTGGCTTTTATTTCATGGGACCGTAGGTCGAGTGAAATAATGACAAGAGCTTAATAAAGTATTATTTGGCACGTGCTTGCTTATAATATTTTTAACGTGCAAAAGCGTGAAATTTGTGTTTTTACTTTTGTCTTATTTCCTTTAATAATTTTTGTTGTACTTGTAGTTTCCATGGAGATATTAGAAATTGCAAAATAATGTAAAAATAAAAATAAGTGAGTTTCATGACCATTTAGTTTCTATGGAGATATTCATGACATTATTTTGTTTTTCTACCAATCAGATACTCTTATTTACTTTTACCGCACTAGTTTTACTTTCGGCACTGTTTGTGACGTAAGCACGTAAAGTGTCATTTTCGTAACGATTTATGAATGAATATGATATAAAAAGTGAACTTTTTTGCACGTTGTTATAAAAACATTACTATGTTAAATAAAAGGTAATGTTTGTAAGAAGTAAAAAATAAGTAAATAGTAAGTAGTAAATAGTAATTAGTAAAAAATAATAATAGTAAAAATATGTATTTCTTTGGAGAATTTTAAAATTAAGAAACAATTTTACTTAAAAATATATGTAATTAAATATTAATTAAAAATTTTAATAAGATATTTAATTAAAATAAAATTAATGGAAAAAAATTAATTAAAAATAATTTTAATTGAACATTTTAATTAATTATCTTTTAATTAAATATTTTATTTAAAAATAATGTTGATTAAATATTTTTCAATTAAAATTATTTTAATTAAAAAATAGTATTAAAAAAAATTGAAACCCCCCCCAGAATTTTTTTCTAGTTGCGCCCCAGGGAGGATTAACTATGTATCTACTTCATGAACTGTTCCTTTAGATACCAGCATGCACAAAATGGACCCACCAAAAAGAAGAAGAAAAAAAAGAATACGGTACTTTCGGGGGGTAACTATTTAGATACGGAGGTACTTTTCCATTTCGCAGACGCAAGCGGTAAAGTCGTTAAAAATGTACACAAATTTTTTCATTGATAACTTTTAACTGTGGTCCTTCATCTGCGTTTTGACGCCAGAAAATTTAATTTGTCGCCAAAGATTCCAATTGGTAAAATTTTCGCCAGCAAAATGGAAATGACTTTCCGAGCAGTTGAACTAATGACCAATCAGAGTTTAGTTGAATTGAATATCGTCGAGAATAGAATCGAGTCATTTTTTCCTAATTCAACGGCCGTTTTTAAACATATCTTTACATCACCAAAGTACTTATATTGAAAAAAAAATAGTTTATTTTATTCTTGTATTTGCAGAACTAAATAATTTTTTAACCATTTTAACTTAACTATCTTATAGTCGAAACATGGTTGTGACCTTTTTTAGTATTCAATTCATATCAACGCTACTCTATGAACGTACCGTATTCTCTAGTTTAAGTAGATCTTATTTTATTTTTGTCCAAAAGTGGTTGTTTTACTTACTTTATTACAATATGTTGCCTTTGAAAAAATTAAATGCTAGCTATTGTACGATTTATGTTAAAAGCATGTATCAGCGAATTAACGAAATGACTGGCTTATTCAAGGGTTGTCTGACATCAGTTTGTATATTTTCTCAAAAATTACGTCAAAAAATATATTTTTAAAAATTAAATTGTACTACTATGCATTCGATATTGAATTTAAATTAATCTATGCAAACACGATGGCAAACTTTAATTTATTTTAAAATTTATACTGGTCAAATTACTGTTTCAGGCAAATTTCATAGATATAAATTTTTTAAAAAATGTGATAAATTTTTTTTAAATAATTATTTAAGTTATTATTCGAGTGCAATGTTTATTAATGAATTATATTGTAAAATCAAATATATTGAATAAGTGATAAAAAATTATTTAATAGAAAAGAATTTGAATTCTTATCTGATGAGGTTTTTAGATATTTATAGAATATTTTTGAGGACTGCGAATGTAAAGTACTGCTAATTAGAATTCATTCGGCGTTTGTATAGGCTTACTACACTGTTCAAAAGAATTAGGGGAATCAATGATTTAACCCCTTTCACCTCCAACGATTCCATTTGGAATCACAGCTTGAGATTTTTTTTTCTCACTAAGTTGAGCTTGCACTTATAGTCCAGTAACCAGGTAGTCAAAAGGGGGTGTTTCAGGAAAAAAATACAGAAATTGTTTTCTCAACGGTTTTATATGTTTTCGAGGGTGCTGAATCTGAATATCAACTTTGTTAACAAATTCGGGCATGGGAACACTAAAAAAAAAATCGAAAAAAATCCCTTAATTTTACCCCTTTTTTTGGTTTTTTCCTTCTAGCAGGAAAGGTATTAATTTTTCAACTAAAAAGTCAATGCAAAAGTTAAAGAACTTTAAACAAGCTAAATAAAAGTCAAATACACTATTTATGTCAGATTAATAGTTTAGTTGCTACAGCTCGCTGAAAATCGGGCAATTCCTCCTGAATATGAAAAGTCCGAAATTTTCACTTTCAGCACACGCAAAATAGTACTGTCGAAATAAAGTAAGGGGTGGAACTAATTGGACCACAAACTAATCTTGTTGCAAATGTTAAACATGCTTCTAAGGAACATACTAAAAATCACAACCCGAACTGTCGCTCAAAATACGTTTTTTAGCCGCAATCTTGAAATAACGTCAATTTTTATTTTTAAAAATTACAATAAACCATAATAGTCAAGTTTGGTATCAAATTAAAGGAAATTTTACTCTGTCAAAGAATATAATATTGGTTTTAAAACCTTAATATTTACAAAGATGATTTTAGAAGGAAATGATGAGAAAACGGGCGAAAAATTTCAGGAAAACGGTCAAAAAATATTGAACAAACCCTCATGAAATGTACGAAAAGAATTTAGAAAGAATGGCTGAAAGTCAACATGGAACCTGGTTTTAAATCATTTGAAATGCAGTGAAATAACTTATGCAATGAGTTTATTAACCAGTGTTTTCCGTTAATCTAACTCATGCAAGAATGGTGAAAGATTCTGTAGATCTAAACAAGGTAATGCAAACAATGTGCTCCATATATGTTATGTTTGGTTTTTCATACCCATCAAACACTTTCATAACTTTTCCATAAATTCTGTTGACATTATACAAATACTTCCTTGTGACATCCCCAAATGCTGTACAAGTGTTCCAGAGAAATTAATGCACCGTTATCAAGCACGTAGGAAATACTTCGCTGGGCACAAGGAGTCAATTGAATTTTATTGTTACAAATGGAATCATATGAGTTTGCTTTATATATTTGTCCGTTTTATTCATTCGTCGATTGCTATGGTCAATAAATGAAGTTGGTAATGTTTAGATAGCTCGTAATTGAATTTTTCGTACTGTCCTTTATTATCCAAGCAGATGTAACATGTAAGCTCGCATCCTGTATGTTAAAAGACTTGAATTTATTCGATGAGTTTCACCAGAAAGGACTAGTTATTAGTACTCCTTTTTCCATAGTTTTATCGTAGCTGCTTAGTCCTTTTTCTATTAAGTTCCATCTCTAAAAGGTATGGCAGACTAGTTTATTTTAAATATCGCTTCAAATCATGTCAGCCTTGTCTGCAATATATATTATTCCTTTTTCCAAAATTCTACAAAGCACTTGAAAAATCAGTGAATGGATTGCCCACACACACATTGCGGTCTATAAAAGTATTACCTTGTTTAGATCTACAAAATTTTCGTCCTTCTTGCTTGAGTGTAAGATTAACGAAAACACTGGTCAGCAAACTCATTGCATAAGTTATTTCACTGCATTTCAAATGATTTAAAACCAGGTTCCATGTTGACTTTGTCATTCTTTCAGAATTCTTTTGGTACATTTCATGAGGGTTTGTTCAATATTGCTTATTATTTTGGGGATTAGTTTGTGTTCCAATTAATTCCACCCCTAACTCTATTTCGACAGTACTATTTTGCGTGTGTGTGTGCTGAAAGTGAAAATTTCGGACTTTTCACATTCTGGAGGAATTGCCCGATTTTCAGCGCGCTGTAGCAACTAAACTATTAATCTGACATAAATAGTGTAATTGACTTTTATTTAGCTTGTTTAAAGTTCTTTAACTTTTGCATTGACTTTTTGGTTGAGAAATTAATACTTTTCCTGCTAGCAGGAAAAAACCAAAAAAAGGGTAAAATTTAGGGATTTTTTCAATTTTTTTTAATGTTCCCATGCCCGAATTTGTTAACAAAGCTGATATTCGGATTCAGCACCCTCGAAAACATATAAAACAGTTGAGGAAACAATTTCTGTATTTTTTTCCTGAAAAAACTACCTGGTTACTGGACTATTATTTATCGGTAGATGGAAGAATCATGTCTTTTGAAGAAAAAATTTAAGAAATAAATTGACCCTAAACTCTTCACGCATACATTCTTAGATGCTTGAAAATTGATTTTAACTTTTTTAACAAATAAAGTTTCGAATTTTTTTAAATAATTTATTCAAAAGTTATGATTTAAAATTTCACCTTGATTTAGTTTTAAAAAATTAAGATTTTTTTCTGTTTTTTTTACCATCTCATTATGGATGCTTAATGAACCTGTTTCACAAATTTTAGATTTTTAAAATAAAACTAAAACGCTGTAACTGAAAGGGTTGGCAAAAGTACGCAAAGTGCTCCCGTAATTGTTTTGAGCAGTGTACTTCAACTTGGCGACTTTCTGACTCTCTAATAAAAACTATAATGACCACATATTTTTCTAGACCTGTGAAGGGAATTACCACCATCTTCCGTTACCTCTTGCTAGCTCCTACAACTGCAGAAACATTCATTTTTTTTGTTTGTTTTTTAAGCCTAATAAAGAACAAAATTATGTGTTTAAAATAATAAACTAACGTTGAGTGAGCGGTTTGTTTACTGTTTAGGCTTACTACACCAAAACCGAGCTTAAGTTTGCAGCAGAGAAATGTACTAGGCGGAGGAATCTGCATAAACAACGCTGATGGCGCCGAAATTTCGCATGCTGCTATTGGCTGCTCCTCCGACCCTGATATTCGTGCGCTGTGTTACGTCAAAATAGAAGGAAAAAATAATTAAAATAACACTCTAACTGAAGCTAAACTAATAAAAATAATAAATTTATATCTTGAAATAACAAATAAAATTTTTATTGAACATGAAACACCTTTTTTTATTCGATTCTCGCACTCCAAAATGGGAACTATTTACCCTTTTTCTCGTAGAACATTTGTATGCTGCAAACTTAATGTCGGTTTAGGTTTAGAAACATTCATTTTTTTTGTTTATTTTTATTTTTTGAAGCCTAATAAAGAATAAAATTTTGTGTTTAAAATAATAAACTAACGTTGAGTGAGCGGTTTGTTTAGGCTTACGTGGCGACTTCCCGACAACTTCACTTTTTTTCGCAGCAAGCAACTCCTTCTTCTTACCTCTATGAATAAATCACCAATGAATTAAAAGTCAATAAAATATGCCCCCGTCTGCAAGGATAGAAATTGTGCAATCAAGCCTTTGGAATACAAATTCTATTTGTCAACACTACAAAGGTAGATGCTGACTTGTTTGAGGCTGAATTTAATGTTCCTCATAAGTATGTCACTAGATACATTTTTCATTCCTATTCCTTATTTATAGGTTAATATACCTATTGTTTGCAAGGAAGGTTGTTAATAACGCAAGCGCAAAATAGTATTTCTCTGGGATAAAAATACGAAATAAATTTTTGTCTTTTATAAAGGTTGTTATGTAAGTACATTTTAGCGTTTCTCCCAATTATTATTTTTTTGCCTGAAATTAAATATTTTTTAAAAAAGCAATCTTATGTGAAAAAAAAGTACTTAAAAAATTCACACTTAAATTTAACCAGCAGGTAAAGCACATGAAAAAAAATCGGACAAATGTATTTGGCATTTTCACATACAAGTACTATTGTATTACATAAACGAAGGTAACTGCAGATAATTAAAGAATGTTTTTACCCAAAAATAACCAAATTATCAAACTCAAACATCACCAGAAAGAGTAGTTTAAACTAAAACAAAAATGAAAAACTTTTTTTTAACGTGATAAGTCAATTTTATGTTTTCAGATATCTGTGTATATATTGTACATAAAAATAGAATAGCAAATATGTATATGATGTGAAAACTTTTCTTGACTGATAGTAATAAAAGCCCATATTTCTGAAATACGCACATATGATGAGATGGCTACCTGAATATTGTTCAATGCATGTACATAAACTTAGAATAGATTAAATAGACAATTCAGAGTTTAGAAATGACTGCATCGATAAGAATTCAAATTCTGAGTACGTTGTTGTGTTTCTTTGACTGACAACTGATAAACAGCTTTTTTTTTTTTTAAAGAATTGATAACTAAACTAAATGGGGGGAAAATGTCACTTTATTTAATAATTTAAACAATAATACAGTCCCTGTAATGGAGTCCCGTAAAAATTTTTGTTCTGATTAGGTTTATCAACAGAATCGAGTTAAGCACATATAGGAGAGTAAAAAAAACTTGGGTAGACATCACCATATGGTGAAAAAAGTTTTTTAGACGCCATTTTCCAAAATGGCGGATGCCGATTTCGTTTTGCATGTATTTCTGCTTCTATGACCGTTATACTCATCATTTAGGTGTCTAATTATATGTTTTTAAGGTCAAGGAACCGACTAATATGGGTTTTAAAAGTTACCTGACTAATATTTATCAAACAAAATAAGTTATTTGCTATTTTAAACAAAAAATTTGAACAAAAGTAGTAAAAAAAACAATGCTTTATTTGGAAAGTAATATTCACACTTCACAGCACTGTTGGATGTAAGATATTACGTGCCCGCCTTATAAGTCCATCAAGACCCTGATAGGTAGGCAGATTTTCAGGATGGGAAAGTCATTGGCAAGCATGTCATATGATTATATGGCATGCATAAGATACCTTGATTACATATTTGGCATAGGTTCTCTGGACAAAAACATATCTCGGCATGCTTTAACATCCATAAAATTATTGTAATCTGAGAGCAAAAAAGAATAGCGAGAGTCACCTCTGGATGGTGTTACAGAAAAATGGTTCTCAGTTCATGGGAGTCTGCAACTTGTGTGGTTTCGTTTTGTATGTATTTCTGCTTCTATGACAGTTATACTTATCATTTAGGTGACTAATTATATGTTTTCGAAGGCAAGGAACCAACTAAGAGGGTTTTTTAAGTTACCTGACTAATACTAGTCAAACAAAACAAGTTATTTGCTATTTTAAACAAAATATCAGTACAAAAGTACTAAACAAACAATGCTTTATTTGGAAAGTAATATTCACGCTTCAAATCTCAGTGGCTGGGAAGAATAGCGTGCCCTCCTCAGAAGCACAAGATTGTGGATTTAAATGCCCCGGCTGAGTCGGTTTATTTTCAGGGCGGGAAAATCGTCGACAAGCCTGCTGCATGATTTTGTGACATGTAAAAAATACATTGAGTTCCTATTTTTCTTGAGTTCTCTGGGCAAAATTAAAATTTTTCTTGACTCCTTTATTGTCATCCCTCGTAAGTACACTATATTTCTTCATAAATGATTGTCACCATTTTCTCGTGCTCATAATGGTCTAGCCAAAAAGTATGGTTTTCATAAGATTTCAAAGTTAAGGAAGATCTGCTTTGTAACGAGACAGAGTAAAAGATATATGGTAAAACACAGTTTGGGAAGACGATCGCGCTAATTAAACGTTGTAATACCTTTAGAAAGCGATGACAGTAAATTGTTCCAACATGAGCTAGATATTGTTCGCGGTTCTGGGGAGCCCAGTCAGTTAAGCACTCGCTTAGCATGCGGAAGGTCCCAGGTTCGGGTCCAAGCATCGCCAAAATAGCTGCCAACCCAAAAAACGGCTCGTGCAGCCAAAAATGTCCGACGAATAATAACCCGTGTAAGGGAGTGCACGTTAAATATCCTTCAAAGTCCTAACGCTGCGTACAATGTCGCCCTTAACGGTTGCGTTGGGTGCCTATTCAGGTGTTGGCTCGTCACCTGACTGCGGTTCTCAACTACGACTCCCGTCACCAATAGCCCTCGTGCAGCTCTAGTGAAATAATTCACACCTAACCAAGATATTGTCCGCTGGTAGTAACTGCGATTTCCACTCTCATGCATGTGCTATTTCTTTCATTCATTCCAAAGCCATTTATAAAAGGCATAACATTTTTTTTAAGAATATTTTTTTTTAGCTGAAATGACAAGATTTTCCGGTATTTTCAGACTAGCATTGCCATGTAATAAACAAGCTATCTGAATTCCCTGACTATATTAACATGATAGGTAATTTAGTTATGTACAATATTAGAAAGTTTCTTCCAGGAAATAGTATGACGGAAACACTGATTGAGTGCTATGTAAAAACAGCTAAATCAGTTAACAATAGATTCCACTATGCCAATATCTAAGCAGACTTACTGACGGATAATTTTGAAGATTCTATAATTCAGATGGGCATTTTAGAAATTTAACAAGGAAACTATAAGGTTAGTCTTCAATATTCTCAATTCTAAATTAAGTTTTGGGCAAAGACTTTCACATTTTTAGTAGTAAATTTAAAGCTAAGAATTAATGGTTTGGTTTGGTTTGGTTTGAATTATCGTCGCACTAGAGCTACACGAGGGCTATTGGCGACGGGCGTCGTATTTTAGAACCACAGTCAGGTGACGAGCCACACCTGAATAGGCACCCAACGCAACCGTTAAGGGCGACATCGTACGCAGCGTTAGGACTTTGAAGGATATTTAACGTGCACTCCCTTACACGGGGTATTATTCGTCGGACATTTTTGGCTGCACGGGCCGTTTATAGGTCGGCAGCTATTTTTGGCGATGCCCGGACCCGAACCTGGGACCTTCCGCATGCTAAGCGAGTGCTTAACCGACTGGGCTCCCCAGCCCCTAAGAATTAATGTCCTGCATACATTTATAAACACTAAGGGGTAATAATTCCTACGAAGCATACATCCAAACTCATTTTCCTAATTTTATCGGTACAAATATGTATTTGTAGATAAGATGCTCTCCATATGATGAATGCCGAAGTGTATGGAAACGACGGATATGAAAAAAATATATAATTTACCCTTGAGTAAATAAAACATCAGAAACATCACAAGATTCCCAAACTAAAGAGGAAAATAATAGTCAAGGCAACACTACCTTCTCAAAAAATAGTACTGCTATACAGCAAAGCAAGAGGTTAAACTTTGAAAAACCTTTTTCTATATGATCTATTTTTATTACAAGCATTCGACACTAGTAACTGCTCAAGTAAACTTCTATAGCATCTACGTTTGACTGAACTAGAGGAGAAACTTGATCAAATGCAGTATCGTGCATGATGTCACAAGTACTGCTAACATAGTTTAATTTATGTCACAAGTTTGACAACTCAAAACTAAAGAAAGGTTATGAAGCCCGGATCTTTAAGATTTTGTTGAAGAAGCAGGTATAAGAATAATCTCTGCCATATTTTTGAGTTTGGTATAAAATACAGTGTAAACAAACACTGATCACTGAGATATCAATGGTCACCAATGTTGTTCTCAATGTCCGATGTTCATTTTAACTATTCAGAAAAGTACGGTAAGATTTTTGATTAAAGATGAGATGAAATGAGTCGGTGTTGAAATGCTTTGTCTTTGTGTCTTGTTGCCACACTTGGGGAACAACTCGCTGTTGCAAGTTACAATAATTTAATCCAGGAACACATGCTTAGAGGTTGTGATGTCATGTGTACAATTATAACGAAATTATCTGCACTAAAAGTATTACCAGGAACTTCCAGTAACTCAATTACTTTGATTTGCAGAATATATGCTTAAACCTATAGCAGAACTATTTTCCTTATAGAAGACTACTGCTAACAAAATATAGATGGAGCAAAGATGCAAATGGTGTGCTAAAGCTTCGTTTGTGCCTTAACAAGCCCGATGCAGACTCCCATGAACTGAAAGCAATTTTTCTCTAGCACCATAGGTTTACCTCGCTACCAATTTTTGCTCTCAGATTACAATAAATTATAGGGATGTTAAAGCATGCCGATATATGTTTTTGCCCAGAGAACCTATGCCAAATATGTAATCAAGGTATCTTATGCATGCCATACAATCATATGACATGCCTGCCAATGACTTTCCCATCCTGAAAATCTGCCTACCCATCAGGGTCTTGATGGACTTATAAGGCGGGTACGTAATATCTTACATCCAACAGTGCCTTGAAGTGTGAATATTACTTTCCAAATAAAGCATTGTTTTTTTACTACTTTTGTTCCAATAGTTTGTTTAAAATAGCAAATAACTTATTTTGCTTGATAAATATTAGTCAGGTAACTTTAAAACCCATATTAGTCGTTTCCTTGACCTTAAAAACATATAATTAGACACCTAAATGATGAGTATAACCGTCATAGAAGCTGAAATAAATGCAAAACGAAATCGGCATCCGCCATTTTGGAAAATGGCGTCTAAAAAACTTTTTTCACCATATGGTGATGTCTACCCAAGTTTTTTTTACTCTCCTATATGTGCTTAACTCGATTCTGTTGATAAACCTAATCAGAACAAAAATTTTTACGGGACTCCATTACAGGGACAGGAGTACAATAAGAATGAAAAGTCGAAAAGTTGATATTAGCTTTTTAAAAAATGAATTTAGTTTACTGCTACCACTCCAATAAAAATTTTAAAAAATTGCATAGTGAAATTACAGTTTAAAAAAAGAATTGAGGCAGCTAAAAATTAATGGTTTTTCTAATTTTTTTTTGTCTAACTATGGCTTGCATTTGCAATACACCTACTTCAGTTAGTTTTTTTTCCTGTAATAAATATATAATTATAAAAGAAACTTTAAACATAAATAAAATCTTCAATTTCATCCCCTTATGCCAAGCATATCACTATCAAATTTAATTTTATATAATCGTTCATGAATTTCTAACATATGTTGAGCAAAACAGTGAGTAGTTTTGGACTTTTGGTGTTGATGATTGAGATTTGGCCAAATCAGCTGCCTTTTAATTATGTTTAACTACACATTATAACATAAAAATCATAAAATCAAAGAATCTTATTTGATGGAATTTTAAAGTATTCATTTTACTAAAAATTATTTACTTATTTTAAGGTTATTTTAAAATAAGTAGCATGTTTGTTAAAATAATTATAGAGATAACGATTATATTTTACATGAAAATAAGTTTCCTATTTTTATTGATTATCTGTTGATATGGAATCGACAAATTAGGACCACCCAAAAATTACATGATGTATTTTTTTATTTTTAGTGTTAGAGCTTATTAATTAAAACACCTCATTCCATGTATGTATAGAGTGTATATATCTTAGGTTATGTATGCAAAAAGTATTTTGTGATTACTATAGTACCGAATTGATGTTTTTAAAAAAAGAGCACCAATATCTGTTAGAATCTTCCTGTTTGTTTATATTTGTTGTGAGAATAAAAAAAATATTTATTTCAAAGATTAATAAATTCTATAAATAAGCAGCAAAGTTGTGTTGATATTGTGAGTTGTCTCAAAATATATATATATTCCTTTTAATGCACACTAACAAAATTCACATCCTATTGTTTAATCATTGCTAAGTTTAAAAAATATACTAAGTTCAATAATAAATCATCCCCTAATAAAAGTGTTAGCTGAATTGTTTTTAAAGTCCACATAATCCAAAAGAAATAGTACTATATTTAGATGGGCAGTAGAAGTAGATCAACCAATCTTATTCATATATTCCAGTCAGCTGGTTCAACAATTCATCATGTGATTGACGTCAAAAGGAATTCCACATGTAGCACAAAATATTTACCTGAGAAATAGACTTAGAAATTAGGAATGTAGATGTGTGTGTGTGAGCAAACCTATTGAAATCAAGTTTAACTGTTTACCACATGACCCATGAAAAAAGCATCCCTGTACCACACAATCCTATTACCTAGGCAATCGGGCCACAAGCTCATCTAAATTACCATTTAAGAAAGAATTATTTTTACTTTGAAATATACGGCAAAAATGGCTTTTATAAACATAAGAATATTTCCTTTTTTCCTGACACTAAAAAAATTCAAGTACAATTCCTGATTTTAATGGCATCTGGACACCCTATAATAGGACTATTAACTCCTAATACCTTATAAAAAAATTACCACACAATGGCACACTTTTTACACAATGACAATGAACACACATTTTTTCTATACAAAACAACATTTACTTCTAAGGCTAAAACAAAAATTACAAACGGTCCTCTTGCATACGAGTCGTCCCACTAGGCCTTTGCGGCCCCTGACGATCCCATTCGCTGTGGATCCTGGGAAGGGTAGTGGATGGCCGGTTTGGGTGCCGGTGCTTTCTCTTCTTCTCCGGTTGCAGCCGGTGGGGCAGCCGAGTAGGAGCCCGGGGGCCGCAGTCCCGGGGGCATCATGGGGGCCTGCTGCATGTTGCGCAGGTAGGCCATGGGAGGGGGCATGCCGAAGCCCATACCTGAAAGGATATGAATTAGGTTAATACACTTCTCTAAACAATTAGGGGAGGTACTTTGCATGCTTTGGAAAACCTTTTTAGTTCAATTTTTTTTTCTATTCTCTAATTAATTTTAATCAATCTTAAATATTAATAAATAATCTAAATCTAAAATTTAATCTAAATCTAAAATTTGTGAAATATATTCATTATTCATCCAGAATTATATGGTAAAAAAAAGGGAATTTTTTTAATTTTTTAAACTAAAAATTAAGGGTAAAAATTGGAATCATAACTTTTGAATAAGTTAAAACAATAATTTTTAAAAAACTTCATTTGTTAAAAAAAAAATCAATTTTTACAAGTGTAAGAATGCAAGCGTGAAGAATTTACGGTCAATTTATTTCACACAACTTTTTTAGAGTGAATTTTATGTTATCAATTGTTCATATTTTTATTTAATTTATTAAAACAAACATTATTTAATTCTTCAAAAGACATGATTCTTTCATCTAATGATAAAAAAGCCGTGATCTTAAATTGTTGAGAAAAAAAATAACAAGCTGTTGATTCCAAATGGAATCATAGCGGGTGAAAGGGTTTCAACCATGCTCTCCCCTAATTGTTTTGAGAAGTGTATTAGGGATCGATTGCTGACTTCTTTTTGACCATTGTTAAAAAATTAAATAGGTTGACGGAAAAATTATTTTTTCTTATCTAATTTCGACAAGATGGAAAAATGAAACTCACCCATGGGTGGCGGGGGTCCTCTCATTAAGCCCATGGGTGGAGGGTAAGGGGGGAGGGGAGGCGCCAGATTCACCCCTGAGTGGCCAAGAAGGCCAGGATTTGGTGGCAGGTTGAAGTAGTTGTTGGCCAACTCTTCTGGAGGGGCAGGAAGAGCTAGAAGGGGCAAATATTAGAATTAAAAACAAAATAAAGAATAAAAATGCATTGAACAGGAACTTAGGATTATTAAATTATATAATGTAAATAGGATTATTAAATTATGTAATGTAAATAAACCTGATATGTGCAATAACAACTAGATTATTAAACCAAAGGAATATTTTTAAAATTTATTTATTGAAGTAATAAAAAACTTATATGCATTACATTTCTTTTAAATAAAATATTCAGTAAATTATTCTGTTGAAGGAAAGCAATAATTTTTTTTTTCAAGTATTTGACTCAGCTCTCTTTTGGCATACCTTAAATTTTCCACAAGTTTAGCAAACATTCAGTGCGACCAAATTTCCCAATATGGAATGCGTAATGAAATTAAAAAAAGAAAAAAAAAAACATTACAAGAATTTTTAAGTCTAATAAGTGTGGCTTGATAAAATTAACAATTCACTGGAGCTAAACTAGGGTTCTGTAATTTAAAGCAATAGTCAACTGACAAGTTTAGCAACATAACAGCGAAAGAGACTGAATGACCTGTGTCATTTAAATTATTCATTGAAAAAAGGTTACCATTTGTAACCTAGTATTTATTTTATTACTGTATAATGTAATCCAAGTAACTACTGATTCAATGCGCAATTTACATAAAAGTTTGTAATATAAATAAATAAGAGAAAATAATATTTTTTTATTTATGTACAAGTTATTTATATGACTTAAGTCTGACTGGTTAATTTCAAAGGGGACGGGTACATTGCGGGACAAGCCGATGAAATTTCTGAGTTTTATCGAGCCCTGGTCAAGTGTGTAATATCCCCTTTACTTACCCTCTGGCAACCCAGGCACTGGCTCCAGATTCTTGGCCTCCTCGCCCTTGGCTCCCCCTGAGGCGACTTTGGCCTGCGACCTGCCCCACTTGATGGTGAGCCTCCGGCCCCCCAAGATCAGCTTGTTGAAGGACTTCTCCGACGCGGATTCGGCGGCCTGGCGCGTGGTGAACTGGATGAACGCGCACTGCTGCTTGGTGAGTAGGGTGATGGAGCGGATCTCCCCGTATTGGTAGAAGTGGTCCCTAGTGACAGTAATATAGGTTAACACTGATAGTATTACATGTTCATGTTGTAGAAGTAGAAGTGGTCCCTAGAGACAAAGACAGAATTATAAGTTAACACTGATGGTATTACATGTTGTAGTAGTAGAAGTGATCCCTAGTGACAAAGACAGTAATATAGGTTAACACTGATGGCATTACATGTTGTAGTAGTAGAAGTGGTCAGTAGTGACAAAGACAGTATTATAGGTTAACACTGATAGTATTACATGTTGTAGTAGTAGAAGTGGCCCCTAGAGACAGACAGTAATATAGGTTAACACTGATGGCATTACTAGAAGTCACTATGACATGTTGTGGTGGTAGAAGCAGTCCCTAGAGACGAAAATAGCATTACACATAACTGAATCTCACTATAGGGGAGAGTGTTGTACCTTGGGACACTGACAATTTTTAAGAATCTATTTGCAATATTCATACATTGTTTATTTCTTATAGTAGCCTTAACCAACAGACATCATTATAATAAAATTTAACACTAGCATCATTGAATTGATGAAATGGTGACAAAAAATAATATTTCATCACCCCAAAGTAAATATTTTTCTCATTCTAATATAATTTTTTACCTTAGTACTCTTACAAAGGTCAACTGCATTTTATTTTCTTCATAAAAGAGAAGATTTTAAAATATTTTGGTTATGAGAAAATAATGATAATGCATTTGGATTGGCCACTATCTTGCTTTTATTTAAACCATGTAGTGTGTTGTACCTTGGGACAGTATTAATAATTTGATTAAATTCTTAATAATTTGGATAAATAAAAATATCTTTATTATTTATTTTAAGAGCAATTCCACAAAACATGTAAAATACAACTCAGCTTTGTTTTGGATATATTTTATAGTGATTGAAGTTTGAAAATATAATTCTGGCAACACCTGATAAATCTTTTTCCTTCCGTGTGATGAAATGTTCTAAAGAGCACATTTTCTGATGTATTTTGAAATAAAGTTTGTTTCCTGACCCAAATTAGTTCAAGCGTATGACTATTGACTGAATTATAAAGCATGTCCCAAGGTACAACATCAGGTTGTACCTTGGGACAGTTTATCCTCTCTACTTTAAATGAGTGGCAATTTTTTAATTTCAAGCTGCCAGAATTAAAAAAAATATATTATAGAGGAATATATTGGTGTGTCGAAATGCTGCTTTGAAATTTTTATTTTGACAATAATTATCGAAGAAAAAAATTAAAATGTAAAAATTGTCCCTAGGTACAACACTCTCCCCTATGCGATTGGAGGTCAAAAAATAGCCAAAACACTTTACGTAATTAAAGAATGCCCCCTGAAAAGGCTGTCGATGTGTAAACTTGTTTTCGCTGCAAGAGTTTCAAATTTAAACTTTAAACTGAAATTATAATTTTAAAAAATTTATTACATAGCATAGGATTAGGAAATTTATACATTTAAAAATTACGTGTATTGTGGGTGAAACCTGATAATCAGTGTTAGGTTTTTAGGTTTGTATCCCTCACAGGGCAAAAACTTAAGATTAATCTGTTTCTAGAATTAAGAATGGGGTCTCCAAACTCAAGTGCCTCAATGTTAACCTAATGGTGGAAAAATATTTTCTCTGCCACATTCCTCCAGCTGTATTGAATAGTTTTGCAAAAATCTGTTTGTAAACATATTCAATACAGCTGGAGAAATGTGGCAGATAAAATATTTTTTATTCATTGGATTAACACTGATGCACTTGAGTTTGGAGACCCGTGATCCAGCGCGCCCATTCCCCCTTAAGTATGCAATAAATGTTTATGGTGGGTAAATCTGCTAATTAAGCACTTTATTTTGGAAATAGAACTTTAAGATGCTTCCTGCTACAGACAGCTACTTAAATAAATAGTTTAACTGCTGAATCAATATTTAATCACTTCTTTTGCGTCTGAAATATAAAATACTTTACAACTAGTATGATTTTGTACATAACCTCTTAAAAAGTTTATATTTTTGACACATACTTCAAGAAGAATGACCTTTGTGGACCAAAATTTAAACAAAAATATAAATGAGGATTGATTTCTCAATTGATATTGCATAAATTAAAATAAATTTTACTTATGCATCAATTGAAAATTACTTATTAAAAAAAATACAAATCCAAAAGAATATCTAAAGGTTTTCTTTAAACTTTTTAGAACAAGGTGAAATAAACAATTTTTTTTAAAAAAGGAAATGAGATAGAATAGATTGCCAAAATTTTTAGTTGTTCGAAGTTGCATTATAATAAAACCAGAGCTATACAAGGTCTATTAATTCTTAAAAAATTAATTTTGAACAATTTAATGAAGTTATATGAATGTTAGACAATTAAGTAGTTGATTAATTTAGACAGTGCGACACCATACATTCATCTGCATTTTTATTTCAACTACACAAACCAGGATAATCTTCAATCAAAGACCAGATATTCTAAATATTTTGGGAATAAAAAACAACAGTAAAAAAGCAAAGACACATACTTGAGGTCTTTTTCCAGTAACTTCTCTCCAAGGTTTCCGACATACAGTGTCGTTATGGTCTTATCTTCCGGTGGTTCCAGCTTGGGCATGGCAGATGCACGCCGTAACAGTTTGTCAGCAACCGGATCATTTGCACCGTAGTACCGGTCTTTGATATTTTGGTCGGCCAGTGGGTCATCAGGGTCGGTTGGCTTCTCATGTCTGTTGCAAAAATAAATGACAAATGTTATATATGCTTGTATAAATAAGGCAAGTAATTATTAAAGTGAATAATAAGAATTTATTTTGTGCTACAATACTATAAAGGGCTTGTTTCGTGAGGTATCTGGCAACAGCTCTGCAGTCTTGTCTTCATTTTTCTCAAATTACTTTTGCCTTGGTATTCCAAATCGAATTTTCTAAGAATATTTTCTTTATACTTCTTTCATTTTCTTTATACTTCTTTCAATGCAAGTTTTCATAAATGATTAAAACAACCAACAGCATAGCAAGAAATTATAATGCTAAAAAATAAGAGCTAAAATAACCTATTCTTAGAAGCTCAATTTAGAATATCAACAAAAGTAATTCGAGAAAAACTAAAACAAGACGGCAGAACTGTTGCCAGATCCCACGTAAAACAAGCCCATTTACAAATATACATAATAAATAACAAAACATCTTGGTAAAAATTATTCATCTTTTTAATATTTTTATGGTAATTCACAATAATTTAATTTTAGTAACTAATTTCAATGATAATAATAGGATGCAGAAAAAGCTATCTTACAAATATACCTCTTCATATTTTTTTAAAACCAATGATTTCTGGAATAACCCTTACACAAGCAAAACAATTCTGAAAAATAGAAACTGAAAACTTCACAAAGAGTGTTAAACTCTTAATTTAAAATACACTCAAACCACTAAGTAAACTCTAGGCTGACACCAACACAACTTCAAGTAACATCATAAAACTATATTTATTCCATTAGGACATAAGTCTTACACATTCAACGAGCAAACATGTTCTAGTCCCCATTAAATAGTTAATTTAATGCTTTATTTTTAATATAACCTTAAACCTGTTACTAAGAGTTTTAATTGTAGGATTCAATCTCGGGTCTGGCAACTTCAAAGCGCTTATAGTCGACATGAATGCTCCTTGCAAAAAATGAAAGCCTTTTTTTTAATGTTTTCCAACCAACCTTTAAATGAAACTTACAAGTACTCCACACCCCTAATTGTGATGTATTCCCTATGATCAAGCCCCATTTTTTAAGGTGCAGAATTGTTCAAAAATACTTAGTCTGTATGTGAGTATATGTGCTTTATTAAATACTGTTTACAATTATGGGTAAGAATAGCATCTAACGTGTGTAAAAGGTTATGAGTTTCAGCCATCAAGGGCTTAGCAGTAATTTTTTTTATGATCTGATATTGAAATAAATGGTTCACATTCATTTCCCAATCAATTTTAAGGAATTGAGAAAATTAATTTTTTGCGCTTAAGCACTTATTTAGTCTTTTTCAAACACTTATAAGGATTTGAAAATGATTTTTTTCTAATTCAAGGTTTTCAAGAAGTATAGTCTGTTCCAAGAGAGTTAACCACATATATCAGGTAAGGTTTGAATTATCGTTACATTAGAGCTGCACGAGGGCTATCGTCGACGGGTGCCGTATTTTAGAACCTTAGTCAAGTGACTAGCCGACACCTAGTTAACCACATGGAAAACAGCTTTACGAAATCTATAGAAATTAGCTTTTTCAGTCCCAAAAATTTACTACACTACAGAAACATCTGAACACAAAATAAGCTCATTTTAGGTCAAATATACGAATTCCATAAGAAAAAAAAATTCATTTAAATTTTTTATATGGTTTTTGAAACAATGCCAAATTTTTTTAACTGTGGAAAACAACAAAATAAAAAATATATATATTACCTAAAAACACTTCGAGTTATATATTTTAAGATATCTGACCATATTATTAAAAAAAATTTAGTAATTACTTTAACCGAAATAGTTTAAATTGTGTTTTAAATATCTGGAACTGAAGTGAACATAAAAATTTTGAAAAAAATATTGAAAGTGATGATGCCAAATGGCATCACTGGGACTAAAAGGGTTAGGTCAAACTTGCCTGTACGGACATTCCTCTCCCCGCTTACATTCTCCCTTGACCCAGAAACTGCAGATGTGCGGTCTGTTCCTCTTGTAGTAGGGAGTGGTCCGGGCTAGCTTCATCAGCAGGTCACTGGGTGTCTGTGCTTTTGCAAGGGCCCCAAATGGTGAGGTGCCATCTGTGTTGGCCATCTGAAAAACAATTTAAAAAATTCAGATCTATAAAATGTATATACTATTTATGCTTGGTTTGTTTTGTAAGGGTTGTTAGTTATCTTTCTAAAGTAAGTTTTCCTTTCTTTAAATATTTTATGGCTTCATATAATTAGAAAAATGAAAAGTTTTATAAGTTTATAAATCAACTTACAATGTTTCACATGCCTTTATCACAATATTTTTAAAAATAATATTTGGTCAAAAAAATGTACCCAAGCATCTGTTAATTTTAATGCTATAAAATTATTTTCACAACATAAATAGCACCATATTCCTTTGAACCTAAGTAGTATTTGTCGTATTGTGTATTTATTTATTTCAACTACCAAAGAGAACAGGTCCATTTACAGGCAGAGTACTAACTATAAAGAACACAAATACAAAAAATTACAAGGAAACACAAAAAAAAAAACAAGATTAAAAATACAAACGCCAATATGATCATTAAAACAATGCCCTAAAATATAGATAAAACAACGAAGCCAGCAAACTGTACCTAAGAATCAAATCAAAAGGACAAAATGTTTGACAAACATCTTTTCTTAAACTCGGTATGTCCACATAAAAAATATATCAACATCATCTTGAACACAATTAAGATTAAATAAAATTTAAAAAGACAAAGGATAGTTATAAAAAAAAGAAATGTTCATAAATTTTAAATGCAGACTTGATTACGACAATTAGTATGAGTGCTGAATGAGTGACATTTTTCAATTTTCATTCCCCCTCCCCCCATGTGGCAGATAACTAGTCATCTAACAACATAGAGTATAGAAATAAGTTCTGATCAATAGCCTAGAAATTACATTTGGTTAATATTACAAAAAAAATATCATTGAGATAAATAGTTTTGAAAAATTTGTCAATTACCTCTCTTTCCATATTCTGCGAATAATATTCTCGGTTCACTTCGGATTTTGGAATTTCATCTTTCATGTTCATGGCGTAGTCACGCACTTGTACAGGTAAGCCTGAAAGGAAAACAACACTGATATATAATACAGCAATCCCTCGTTATATCACTCTTCCCAAGAGACAAGCGAAAAACCGCGATATAACGATCTGCTTGATAAGTATTATACTTTTGATGTAAGAACTCCATTTAAAGTAAGGCCATTTCAAAGTAAGAGCTATTTGAAACTTCCAAATTGAATACAGTTAAGTCTAATATTTAATGTGTGCTACAGAAAATAGCCTAGAGTATGGTTTTGGTTTTATTGAAAGAAATTATTGAAAAGAATTTAACTAAAGAAAGAATCATTTACAAAATTATCTTAACTTGACACTTACCATACTCTAGGTCCAGTAAACAAGTTTGGCAGACATTCTTCTGCTTGCTGCATGTCTGGCACACTTCGGTCTTCTTGAACCTCATCCGGGATCCCGGGCACCACCGGAACACCGTGAAGGGGCGAGAGCAGATTTTGCACTCTTTGCCAAATCTTTCCTTTGTCTACAAAGAAGATAAAGGATAAATCAACAGACTATAGTATGTCTATCCAGAATATGAGCCTCGAAAGCATTTAACTCCCTCATCCCTGTCTGTGGTTTCTTCTGAATGGCATGGGCGTGTTTTCCCCACACCCTACTTGGGCTTGAACTGTTCGGATTGTTAACCTCACAACAGAACCTCAAACGCATTAAATTTAGAAAAGCGATGCTTCCCCCCTTTCCTAGAAAACCTAGTGAAAGGATGGGGGAAGAAAGTCTTTTTTCGAGGCTTGCATAGTAAATAGACTTGCTATAAAAATCCCCAAATAATGGATAAAGTGCCAATTATGCTACCTGATTACCCAAATAAACCAATTGCCCCATATTAGGATTTCGTATATTACAGCACCAGCTTGATACCACATAACTTTCGATTCAGAAAGCATACAAGCTACATGGCAATTTCATGTTTGGGAAATATAGACATTACTCTGCTTCAAATGCAACTGCGATTGGCAAAAAAATTATCCATGATGAGTTGCCTCAATTTAAAATGCTTTAACCCTGTATCTGTTGGGGGTCGTAGCTATTTTATAAGGTAAATAAAGCAGCACCTTTCCAAAATTATCTATTAGAAGATTAATGATATTTTTAAAGTAAATTAACAAATAAGTTGTTTGATTTCCAAAATTTAGATACAAATCAGTATTTGCAAATGATAAGAAACTTCCTATTTTCAATTGTAACTAATATTGCAAACAGATTGTACAACATTCAAATGATTACCACACAAAATTATTGCTTATATGATTCCAGCTTCTGCTTAGGTGAGAAAGGATTTTATTTTTAACCATAACTTTTTTTTTGACTGGTCAGTGTTAAATAGAAAAGTATCAGTTTAAATCAGCCAAACTAAAACTTAACAGGGTGCTAGAATCAGAGTAGTTTAAATAGGTCAATATCTGATTATTATCTTAGATTAGGTATAAGAATGGACAACCTGAAAAGATTGCTATTCAGACACAAGAATGAAAAAAAACTTTTTTTAAATGCTTTTAAACCACATGCCACTTACAAGTAATATTAATAAATAACACTCAAATATAAATAAATTTAGAAAATTGACTCAATAAAGATTATTTTGGAAAAACTATAATAAAAGAGTGCCAGTTTCAATTTGTGTTACATTGCCAAGCAAAAAAAATGCCAAAATGTGGTACACATTCCATACTTCATAGGTATGGCAAACCTACATTAAATTTTCAAACTCACCAAAGTTTATGATAAACAGCCCGTTATGTAACTACTGTTCTTTAAATTTATAGTTTTAAGCTGATAAACTGTAAAATAGCTATAGCAATGCATGAATAATACAACAGTCTTTTCATGAAATGATAACAGACTCACAATAATGATTTTGTATGGCAGAAATCTGGCATTTAACTTCCGAATTGCCAAGCAAAGTCATAAGGTACATTGTTTACATTATAAAATATTATACACATGCTAAACAAAATAATGATCAACTATGCAACAATTTCATACTGTAGATCAAGAAATAATGATATAACTCTTAGGTTTGTCGATTATAGCTGAAATTTTAACTTAAAGAAACATATTTACATATTTGGCTGCATGTCTACAACTGATCAAAATGAATGAAAAAGGTTTTACAAACCATTCTGATGTATGGATTGTCTCCAAGGCATGTCTGACATAAAACTGGGAACTCCTATTTGAAAATAAAAAGATTATTATGGTTTCAAAAAAACTAAACAGAAATACAGGCTATGAATATACAGACAGAAACATGCTAATACAGACATAGACAACATAGAATTCAAACACATTGACAATTTAGAGTAACAAACATACATACAAATAAAGTTTTAAAAATTTGAAAAAAAATTAATTACCGAATCTTCCCAATTTAAACGATTATACGTATTTGCACCTTTAGAAGTCGCCATTTTTGTTTATTTAGATTTTTGTGGTTGGTTGGTTGGTAGACATACATTTTCAGGCTTGTGTGCTCGGTCGCAAGGACCCGCTTATAAACCATCGTCAAGTAGGACAGCACAAGACATACACAAACACATATGACAGATGTGGCCATATGTCGCCAACTCCGCAATTTAGACACGTCCCTGAAAGGGAGGGAAATTTTCTCCAGGGACCTGTACCCATGGGAAACTGCGAAATGACCGCCCACAGGACTTTCGGACCCACCAGATTTTACGAGCACGTACACCGCATATACTCGACAAACACAAACATCCATGCCTGAACGGTATTCGAGCCCGGACCTAGCAGCTCCAGATGCCAATGCCTTAACCACTACGCAGCCGTATTGGCTAGAGGTTTGTGAGTTTTGGGATTTTCCAGCTGGTGTACTGCTTCGCTATAGTGGCCAAAAAGTGCAAAGAGCCGATACGCGCTTCGTAACTTATAACCTTGGTCAAATGATGAAAACAACACCTGAAGAAAATTTAAGGAGACAAGATACGCGGCTTCGGAACGAGAAGCATATTTAACATGCCAGTCCTCAACACGGGAATGGATTCATCGGTCAGTTTTTGGCTTTACGGTCTGTTTATAACTTATAAGTCAACACATAGAGATAAAAGCAATAAATTTGGAGATTCTCGAATTATTTTATTAAGGCTCTGCCAAACATGGTAAAGGAATTTATTATACATTCCCATCTAAAACTTCTGCTACACAGGATTTTTGTTTCCGAGTAATATGTTATAATAATACTATTATCGAATCCTTAGTTTTACGTCCTTCTGGACAGTTTTCATCTCTTGTTTTCTACAGTTTATTACGTAATTATCTTATTTTCAAGGTAAGCGGAATTGCCCGGCTGAACACAATACAAATACAAAAATTGTCGACCAACAACAGGCCAGAGGCCCAGCAAGGTTGGTCCAAAATATATCTAATTCCTTACCAGTTTCCAATAGTTATCGAGATTCTTCTTAAAATCTTCCACTCTCTTCGAATACACAACATATTCTGGTAAAGCATTCCACTCATTGACGACTCTATTGTAAAAATAATGTTTTCTAACCTCCCTTCTAAAGCATGATTTATTCAATTTCTGACCATGCCTGGTCCGGCTATTTAAGGTAAAACCTAAGCCCTCCATGTCTCCCTGTTTAATGAACTTGAACAACTGAATTAAATCACCCCTTGATCTCCTATTTTCCAGGGAATACATGTTTAACGATCTTAATCTATTACCATAATCAATACCCGATAAACCCTTAATCATTTTTGTAGCCCTATGTTGAACCTTTTCAAGCATTTCAATATCTTTTCTGAGAAAGGGGGACCAAAACTGAACAGCATACTCCAGATGTGGCCTTACCAATCCCCTATACAATGGCAAAATAATCTCTTTAGATTTAGAAGTGATACTTTTTCTAATATATCCTAACATTCGATTGGCCTTCTTACTTGCTTCAACACATTGTTTGCTCATTTTAAAATCATTGCTCACAAATCTCCTAAATCTTTAACAAACTCACTGTCTTGAATACTTTCTCCCTGTAAAACATAAGAAAAATTAACATTGTTCTTACCCAAATGCAAGGTTTGGCATTTATTCACACTGAACGACATGCCCCACAAGGCCATGATGTGTCTATATCTGGTACATCGTGACAAAAGAAGAATAGTTGATAATTGACTTATGAAGAAGTTAACTATTAAATCCTTCCTTCCTTAATCAATGGCACGACAGCCCCGGATGGGCCCTGGCCTTCTTAATCAATTTCTTCCAGGCCTGCCTCTGCCTGGCAGTGGTCTTCCAATTTGAGACCTTTAACACCGATAAATCTCTTTCCAAGCAGTCAGCCCATCTCAGCTTTGGTCGACCTCTGGGCCTAACTATTAAATTGCTCATGACAAAAATTTCAAAAAAACATCGTTTGTTTTCTGCATTTTTTTGCGTAATTATCTTATTTTCTAGGTAAGCGGAATTACCCGGCTGAACCCATGGCCATGATGTTTCGATATCTATATATCGTGAATCGTGAGAAATTTAGTATCAAGACTCCCCATGGTGGATCCCCGGACTTCAAATATAAATAGATGTCGAGGGGATAAAAGTAATAATAAGGATTTGCTGCAGACAATTATTTTCTTAATTTTCTATTTTCTTTATACAAATAAAACTAATTGTTTTTTTCCACTACCTTAATCTTTTTCTACTACTAGTATACTTTCTCTGAATAATAAATATAAATTTTTCTCAGTTTCATATTAAGAGACGGAAATTTATGGAATAATGTATAACTCAAAATAAGAGTTAACTTCTTCTATTGTGGAACGTTCCTCCATAAATGTGCTGCAAGTTTACTCCACAAAACTGGAGGGACCAATAAGCTCCACCAGTTTTATGGAGTTTTTCGCTCTTAATTTAACCTACAGGAATCCATCAGTAATGTAATTGTCATTTGTCTTATATTTTATTTATTTAGATAAACTTAAGAAAAATTAGCTTCCATGTAAATTTCCTTGTCAATGAGTTAAAGAATAAGTGCTATTTCTCGCAGTATATTTTATTAGCATCGGTATATTATCCAAAATCAACTCAATCTCATCTTTATTATTTTTTACTTCATCTAAAAATACCTATTCCACTATTAACAACATTGTCTGAAAAATAACTAAACTTAACATGGAAATCTACAAAAATCATTTAATTTCCATTTGTTTAACGTTAGGCAAGACAGCAATTCTATGAAACATATATCCCTTTATAATCATTATCCCAGTCAGTTAAGCATGTCAAACAACGCTGTGAAACCTGAATTATATTTAACTATTTATAAATTTAATTATTTAGAATATCATTATTTATAACACTATCTTCTTAATGACTATTAATAGCAAAAAAAACCCTCAATTATTTATGGACACAAAGGAATGGCAACATTTAAAACAGCCTAATCAAGATTTCCCTCTAATTTTCCTTTAAAACTTATTGTCGTTATGTAATTTTATTGTTAAGCGTTCTCCCATACTATGGGGAAATATATTAATAAAGATCTTAATCAAGATCATAAAATTATTCTAAGATGACAGATTTAAAAAAAAATCTATATTAAGCAGTTAAACAAAAGCTAAATTTTAATTATCTTAATGATCTTCAGGCGGTTTTAAGCTTATAAAACACCTAAAACTTGAAATCGTTATTGCAATTTTTTTTTATTATTTTGTACGACAGTATGGAATTCTTGAACTCTTTCATCAGTGTCACACCAATATTATGGTTTTTTGCAACTCTTCTGTTTTTGTGTCATTTTATAAGCAATTGGATTAAAACGAGGAACTATCCACCGGGGCCCCCAGGATTGCCCCTCGTCGGCTACGTGCCACTTTTAGGAAAATTACCGAGTGACACCATTTGGAAACTTGGTAAAAAATACGGTGATATTTTTAGGTAAGTTAGAAAAATATTGGTTAATTAACCCTCTAATGCATACTGTTGCCATTTGGAAACAAGTAGGGGAGATAAGGGTAATTGCGCCCACTTAAGGAAAAGTGATTGCCACAAGCATAATACGACACTTAAATTATGTTTTTTTCATTGATATTTATAAATAAACAAATGTAAAACGGAATAAAATATCATTAAACATGAAAACAATAACATTTGTATCATACTTTATTTCCTCCTGGAAGATAAAAGATTTGATATTTATCATTAATAATATGTATATATGCACTACCTCCGTAAAAAGATTTGTATAATAATGCTTCCGGCAATATTTTATGTATACTCGTAATAACTAATTTAATTCTATCGCTCATTGGTCATCTGAAAAAACTATGACAATACAATTTCACCTCCCACATGGTTAGAAATGGGAATTACTACTTACAGAGTGCAAGACAAATTGCTGCGCGCACAACGTAATTCACATGTAAAAATAGGAGAAACGGCCTCCAGATTAAAAAAAAAAACTTGTATCCAAGTTTTTTTTAAAATGCAACTTGCTGAACAGTTTTTAAGTAGTCAAAATGACTCTAGAGTTTGTACACTCAAGTTTGGAAACTGCTTTGAAAGTATTGGATCGTCATATTAAAAAAAAAAACAAGTGTTTCATTTCAAATTGAAAACCTACATTTATTCGGATTTTGAAAGCATCAATTTTCTCAGTGAATGTAGCACAATTTATTTCCACTAAATACATACAATAAAAACTCTTAGAAAGCGAAATGTATATGAAGAGTACAAGGGAAGAACCGATTGATTTCTTTAGAGTCTTTCCGCTATTATCTCTGCTTGGCGGACATTGGCGACCGGAAACCGGTTTCTCTTATGATTCTTCATTTGCGGTACAAACGTGTGACCCGTTCCACTCAACTCTGGCGTGAATTAGGGTTGCCGCGAATGATAAACAAAGCGAGTAACTGGCTTCTTTACACGAGTTTAGGCGATTTCTCGCTATCATCCCCAAAGAGGCTATTAAGGAAAGCTTTGTACGAAATCAATCGGTTCTTCCCGTGTACTCTTCATATGTGTTTGGTTCGAGTGTATTGTGGCCATATATAAAGTGCAACACGATACAGTAATAAATTGTGGTGTTTGGTTTGAGTGTATTGTGGCCATATAAAGTGCACCACGATACAAAAAGAAATTTTTGTTTGGTTAAAGTGTATTGTGGCCACATAAAATTAAACACGCAATACAATATTAAATTGTTGTTTGGTTAGAGTGTATAGTTACCATATAAAGTGCACCACGATACGATAATAAATTGTTGTTTGGTTTTCAACAATAAAATATTGCAGTCTTAGTGCATCCTGCTAAAGTTTTCCATACCTCATGTCTTTCATTTCAGTTTCTATGTGGGACCTCGACTTGTCATATGCGTCAATGATAAACAGATGATGAAGAAACTACTGAGTAATCCCCTGACATTAGCCAGACCAAAGGGAGCTGCCGATTTCATTGCAGGCAAAGGAGGTAGGTACACGCAGGGCCTGCTCTTCCATAAGGCCCGTTAGGCCCGGGCCTAGGGCCCCCAAATTTTAGGGACCCCTAAATTTCGGCTCCTTTTATGCTAAAGGCTGTAAATCCCCAAAATATAAGTAAACTAAAAAATAATTCTGATACTCCACTTTGTTTTTTGCTCATGTTTTTTGCTCAATTTTGTAAAATTGACCTAACGCGATTGTTTTGATCGATGTTTATAAGGAAGCCAATAAAATAGTAGTAAAATTGTTGCAATTTGATACATAGGTCATATAGCACCATCGTTACTGAAAATCAAACATAACATTTTCGTAAAGGGGCCCCCAACATAGGTTGTGCCTGCCCTATAGTCTGAGATTTCCTAGAGCAGGCCCTGGGTACACGTACACGCGTATACAACTACAAATATGTGTTTAATTGTTTGTTATTGTATTATGCGTTTAATTGTTTATTATTTCATCTTGAGTTCAATTATTATTTATTTACTGCAAAAAAGTCACTTTTACGGAACGGAAATAATACGATTTAAAATCTTTTCGCTTATTTTGCGGACTTTTGAACTACTTTAATAATCTCTTCCGTCCCGGAAAAAAATCTAACAGCGCAAAATCCGACTCCTTTTCTGAGTTTTCGGATGGAAACCAAAATGAGTTAGTAAGAAAAACAAAAAGTTTGCTCTGATATTTAAAATTTTCTAACTGTATACTAGAGGTAAAACTAAATACACTGCTCACAACAATTAGGGGAGCGCATGGTTTAAACTCTTTCAACCCCAATGTTTCCATTTGGAATCATGACCTTGCTATTTGTTTCTCACTAAGTTCAGCTTGCACTAATTTATCGTTAGGTGGAAGAATCATGTCTTTTGAGGATGTAAATAATGTTTTTTTAATCAAATGACAATATGAAAACATGGTAAAATAAAATTCACTCCCCCCCAAAAAATTATGAAATAAATTTACCCTAAATTCTTCACGCTTGCATTCTCAGATGTTTAGAAATTGATGTTACTTCTTTTTTGCTTATAAAAATGTGAAAAAATTATTGTTATAATTTATTCTTAATTTTTCATTCCAATTTCTCCCCTTAAATTTTAGTTAAAAAAATAATATTTTTCCGCCTGCTTTTTCACCATTTTATTCTGGATATAGAATGAATCTATTTCACTAATTTTAGATTTTTAGAAAGAAAAACAAAACGCTGAAACTGAAAGGGTTAACAAAAGTAGGCAAAGTGCTCCCCTAATTGTTTTGAGCAGTGTAGTACAGATCATAGATTAAGTACTTTAGATCTGTATCTTTTCGTTAGCCGCTTATTGACTGTTGCGAGATAGTTTTTGTTAAGGTAGCCATTTTTGTTCGATTAATCAGTTATGATAACCTATATTATAATCTGATATTTTTCTTTGAAGACATTTTGAATAAACTTTTAAATTTTAAAGAGGCTTCAATAGAATTTTTCTACACAGAAGTTTAAATACATGAACTCTGGAAAAATTGCTTTAGAATTTTAGCAAATATCTTTTTTTTTTGCAGGCAAGCGCAACTGCCCAGGTGAAAGTGTAGCTATGATGAGCATGTATCTGTACTTCGTCAGCATAATGCAGAAATTTACCATCAAGACGCCAAACGGAGGCCAGCCTGACATGGAATATAAATATTGTGGTGCCGTGTGCATTCCCAATTCACAGGAGCTGTGCTTTATTGAGCGTTAAATAAAGCTTGAATTTGAAGTGCAGAAAAATATTTTTTTTACAGAAAAACACCAAAGATATACACTTTTTAAGTTGTAACAGTCAGCAACTTTTTTTATTAAAATTACAAAAATGTTATTTATAAAACTACGCATGGGTTATTTCTGAAAGGAGGATTCTAGTGATGATGGGCGTCATCAATTGCACGTGCAATTTTGATTTGATCGTCAATATATTTGCATCTGTATTGTTCACCATATTCAGTATCACTTCGGTTAACGCTATAAGTTGAAATATAGCTATGCAATAATAGTAAACCCATGCAAGTTCAATCTGCCCTTCAATTGAGAAACTGTTTCTAAACCTTAGCGAAATATGCACATGCAAAAGCAATAATTGCCAAATCTAGTAACTCTGGCTTACCCCTTTCAGTCCCAAAAATTTACTACACTACAGAAACTTCTGATATTCACAAAATAAGCTTATTTTAGGTCAAATATACGAGTTCCATAAGAAAAAAAATCATTTTAATTTTTTATATGGTTTTTGAAATAATGCAAACAATTTTTAACTGTGGAAAACAACAAAATAAAATATATATATATATATATATATATATATATATATATATATATATATATATATATATATATATATATATATATATATATACTAGCTGTTATACCCGACGTTGCACGGGTAGAGGTGAAAAAATAATTTAATAGTCAATTTAACTATTTATTCTTTCATTTGAGTTACATTAGATATGAAGATAACCCAGTAATTTTTTCAATTTAATTACCCATCTTGGATATAGAAAAGATTATTATTAATTTCAAAAATACCTTTGATAAGAAGCTCAAATTAAAGAGAATACATATTTATGTAAAAAATAATCAGCAAGAATTAAAAATAAGCTACTCCAGCAAACAGCAAACGATTTGCATGTTTTTATAAGTTTATTTGCTTTCTAATAAGCTTATGTTGCTGATACCGTTCGTTATTAAAGTACAGAATCCAACTACTTATAATACATTAAAAAATCGAAATTTAAAAAACGCTAGAAAATTCACCGATGAAGTCATCGTATTTTCCCGAATAAACATTTTTTTAGCTCATTTGGCACTTTTTTGCGAATTTGGCGAGGAAAAGATATGGCTAACAACACACCCATTCAGTTCTCGTGCAATGAACTTCGCACAACCAGCATTAAAAAAAAATTTCTCATTTGGTACGTTTTTTGTATTAACTTGGCGAGTTTGGCAAAGTATTTGGCGAAAAAAATAAGACATAAAACCATAATATGCATCTGTAGTGCAATGACTTTCAAAAAACAACATAGTTCAGTATAATCTTAACTATGCTTTTAAAAAATTCATAATTAAAATCATAGGCACAATAAAATAATAGAATGGAGACTGGTAGGATTACATCACTTTTAAAACATATCAATTATTTTTTCAAATTATTAATCTAGTTTCTGAAGGCAATGAACAAATATTAAATAAATTAAACATTTTCAATTTCAATTGTTTTCTAAAAAGTTTTATTTAAATATTTCTGCCTGATGGCATCACGAAAGAGAAAAAATTATCGGATTTGAGCGAAAGTGGTGTATTTTTCCCCTTAAAACGTTCGAAAACGATAGAAGGAATGGTCCGATTCGAAAAATTCTTAGCCTATGTTTGTTCTGGAGATGAGATGAATTTTTGTGCCAAATTTCGTGACGATCTGTTGCGTGGTTCAAAAGTTTTTGCGTCCTATACAGACAAACACACAAACAGAAGTCGCCATTTATGTATATAGATATATATATAAACCTAAAATAATATAATATATATATATATATAAACCTAAAAACACTTCGAGTTATATATTTTAAGGGATCTGAGCATATTATTAAAAAAAATTAGTAATTATTTCATCCGAAATAGTTAAAATTGTGTTTTAAATATGTGGAACTGAAGTGAACTTATCAGAAATCAGGTGAAAAGCTTGTTGGCTATTTTCTGAATAACAAAAATAGTAGTTCTGACTTCGATTGAGATTAATGTAAAATATTATCTAATAGAACAAAGTATGAAGAATCGAATGATGTGGGTTTGGATGTCATAACGGAACATAAACATTTTGAAAAAAATATTGAAAGTGATGATGCCAAATGGCATCACTGGGACTGAAGGGGTTAAACTGAAATCTTCCTTACCCCTTTTCGTTAATCGTTGTACGAGTGATAGTTGGGACTCGTCTGAAGCACAAGTCATAGATGCGAAGAAGTGATGGGAGGACTATACTTCAAGTTGGCAAATGTTTGTTTAAACGCAATTTTTACGGCTGTCTTAGGATCAAAATTTAATTAAGCAAGTGTAAAATCAAAAAATAAACTACTATTGAATCAAATCCAATTTAATTCGAACAAAATCAAATACAAAATGTCCATTAGGATAAAAATAACATCTTTGGCAAATTTTCCTCGCAATTCGGAACAAAGTAACTTCGAAATGTCTTCATTTTCTCGTGATTTCTTGCAGCATGTCGTAGGCCTGATGAGCCGTGAGCCGCTTCATTGGCTCAGCGTGCCAGCACAGTTTGGCCACTTCGATGTACGTGTCCATGAATCGGTCTCCACTGCTGAAGAATATGGGTCTGGCTCCGTAGTGAGCAACCTGAAGCATTTGAATATGAAAACATTTTAAGGTTATGCATGTGAGGAATTAGCATATTATTAAGATAGTTGCTGAGTCAAAGGAATTCATTCTACTAGCGTTCTGTAGCATATAGGTGTTAATGGGTAAGAGTCTCGGTTAGGTTAGGATTGAATTATCGTCGCACTAGAGCTACAGGAGGGCTATTGGCGACGGGCGTCGTATCTTAGAACCACAGTCAAGTGACGAGCCGGCACCTGAATAGGCACCCAACGCAACCAATAAGGGCGGCATAGTACGCAACGTTAGGACTTTGAAGGATATTTTACGTGCACTCCCTTACACGGTGTCGGACATTCGTCGGACATTTTTGTGCTGCACGGGCCGTTTTTAGGTCGGCAGTTATTTTGGCGATACCCGGACCCCGGGACCTTTCGTATGCTAGGCCAGTGCCTAACCGACTGGGCTCCCCAGCCGGTGAGAGTCTCGCACTGGCCGGTGAGAGTCTGGACAAGGCTCACTCAGCCTTTTGGGGCATAGGTGGCCCGATGAAATAAGGACCAAATTGGCTATGAAATTGAGCGTCAATCTGACCAACCGATCACAGTTCTGCGGATACATCCTATTTACCCTTCAATCCCACTGGTATGCTGCCGGGCAGGTAAACTGCAGTAATCGCAACAATGAGTTGTACCGTTGTTGCTCTGAAACACTTTTTTTTAGTACGTTTTCTTATAGTTTAGAACAATTGAGTGTTTGCAGCAATGGTCCAAGTCATTATGGAAGTTACTGTAGTTTATTTTCCCACGGCAGTATAGTGGTATAAGTATAAAACGCAAACCTTGGAACGTTAGACGTTATTCACTAAGCCACAGAAGAGTCAACGTACAAACTTTTCCTTGAATAAGCCTGCCTCGTATCAATTCTTCCATATGAATCCTAACAAAAAATATCCTAAAAATCTAAATAACTGTCTAACACTTTTTTTTTTCTCTAATGTGGCTGCAACATTAGCAATCAAGCCTTTGTTGACTCGGCATATTCCCCAGAACTGAGAGTAATTTTTCACCATCTAGGCGACTCGCCCTACCAATTTTGACTCGTAGATTACAATGAATCTGAGCTCTCTGTGGATGTTAAAGTAAGCCGAAATTTAAATTGCCGAGTGAACCCAAGCTAAATGGGCCCTCCAGGGATCCTTAACATGCCACAAATTCATGGCATGCGTGGCCAAGATTTTCCCATCCAGAAAATACGACGACTCGGCCGGAGCTCGAACCCTACGATCTTGGACTTACGTACGAGGTGGACACGTTTAACCTCACATTCACTGAGCCACTCTGTCTATGACTAATAATCATGTTTCTCAAGCCAATTCGTTTCTCAAGGCGAAACAAATTGAAGAGTACAGGGAAAAAAACTGATTGATTTTACAGAGAAGTTTCTTTAGCAGGCCACTTTGGCGATGATAGCGAGTGATCGCCTAAACTTGTGTAAGGGAACCAGTTCCTACCACAGAGAAAGTAGTTAAAGTAATAGAGTGTCAGATCACGTGACCTCCAATACTAACGAAGGGACGCGCAAGGAGCTCCTAGAAGAGCCCTACTGAAGCCAGTGTTGTAAGTCACGTGATATTCCACGATAATACTTTAACTACTATCTCTGTGGTTCCTGGCTACGAAGATTCAGGCGATTGACGACCCTGGCGCTTGGTCCAAGCAAAGAAAAGAGAAACCGGTTTTCTGCCGCCAATGTCCGCCAAGCAGACAATAGCGGGCGTCCGCCTAACACATCAATCGGTTCTTCCCGTGTACTCATCAATTTTAGACACTATGGGTTTTAAATAGGTTAGGTTTGAATTATCGTCACACTAGAGCTACACCAGGGCTATTGGCGACGGGCGTCGTATTTTAGAACCACAGTCAGGTGAAGAGCCAAAACCTGAATAGGCACCCAACGCAACCGCTCTGGGCGACATCGTACGCAGCGTTAGGACTTTGAAGGATATTTAACGTGCACTCCCTTACACGGGGTATTATTCATCGGACATTTTTGGCTGCATGGGCCGTTTATAGGTCGGCAGCTATTTTGGCGATGCCCGGACCCGAACCTGGGACCTTCCGCATGCTAAGCGAGTGCTTAACCGATTGGGCTCCCCATCCCCCGGTTTTAAATAGATTAAGGTAGGCGAATACCCAAAATTCTAAAAATTTTACTATTACTTTAATCTTTTCCAAATTTGGCATAGTGATTTCAAATATAATGAGCAATGCTTTTTAGGCAATTGTTTTTGTTTAAATATAATTGATTTATTTTAAACGGTGTTTTTCAACTAAAAAAGGGGTTTACGCCAACACTTCTAGCATAAAAAGTTTTACATTAATTTACCTGAAATTTTTCACAGATGCTATTTCAATATATATCTGTGCCATGAACCTCTAACATCTGGTGCAAGTATACAAGTTTTTTTTAAAAACAATGTCCAAGTGTAAGTTAATCGAAAACAATCCTTTTTTTGTGGTTAATTTATAAAAATTTTCTTAATAACTTTTTTTCTTGTAATTTGTATGTAACTCTAGAGGGTCATTGCATGCATCAGTTCAAAACGAAGAATTTAACACATAAAAAATGTTCATAGGATGAAAATTCAATGTGGTAGACTTGTTGGCGTAAACCTCTTCTTTTAGTAGAAAAACACCGTTTAAAATAAATAAATTATATTTAAAAAAAAAACAAAAAGGTTAAATAGTATTATTCATTATATTTGAAATCACTGTGCCAAATTTGGAAAAGATTAAAGCAATAGTAAAAATTTTAGAATTTGGGGAAATTTTGGGTATTCGCCTACCTTAAGCTATTTGTTTACCTTGTATATAATGACATGCGGATGTTCCCCTGCAAAAGGCAGTTCTCTGGACTCCACTTGCCACAGGCAAATCCCATAGGAGTAGACGTCGGCCTCGGGCGTGGGCCTGGCGCCACGAAGCACTTCCGGCGCCGCGTAGGCCACCGTTCCGACGACGTCTTCGAACGGCACGTCGTCGGACGCCGCCAAGATGCTGTGGCCAAAGTCGCCCAGCTTGCAGATGCCGTGGGGACTGACGATGACGTTGGCGGGCTTCACGTCGGCGTGGACTATGTTGTGCTGGTGGCAGAAACGAAGGCCAGACAAGATTTGGAGGCAGAAACTGGAACATCGGGGAAAAATCCTGGTTTAAAAGCTGAATTGTTAGTTTTAGCTTATCTTAATTTTTTTTATGCTTGTTCGACTCTTTGTTTCAACTTCTGGCCGATTTTAAAAAATATACATATGAAGAGTACACGGGAAGACCCGGTTGATTTCTTTAGAGTCTTTCCGTAATTGTCTCTGCTTGGCGAATATTGGCGGCCGGAAACCTGTTTTCCTTATGGTTCTTCATTTGCGGTACAAACGTGTGACTCGTTCCCGCAACTCTGGCGTGAATTAGGGTTGCCGCGAAAGATAAACAAAGCGAGTAACCAATTTCTTTACTCCAGTTTAGGCGATTTCTCGCTATCATCCCCAAAGAGGCTATTAAGGAAAGCATTGTACGAAATCAATCAGTTCTTCCCGTGTAATCTTCATATTTGTTTGAAAGGTAAAACATCATAATTCCTTCTTATATACTTGATATTCCTCCGCTTAGCTACCGTTCCATTCAATTACCGTTCTATCCATCCGATTTTAAGATTTTTTGAAGATATGACAGGTTTTGTTCTATTATAAGATACACAAAAATGATTATATACTTTGAAATGGCATTTTAATATAGTAAAATTCCAATTGTAAGTTATTTTGGGAAAATTCCTTCTTCAAATGCTTTTAAATCACGCGAAGGACAACCAGAAAGCAATTTACTTTAGGACTCAGTCAAACGGGATGTTGTAGCTCTACTGGCATTCCTTATCTATGATTAAAATGTTAGACCTGAACAGTGAACACAGTCCTCTCCGGATTTGCTCTGGTAATACCAGATTTTTAACTTCTTGAATTTCCGTGTCATATGTACATTGTCCTATTTTGTAAGGGGAAACGTTAAACTTTATCTTGGTGACCGGAATCTTGGAAAGGGTTACAATACCGAGTTAACCCTTTCAGTCCCAATGACAATTTGGCATCATCACTTAAGAATTTTTTTTCAGATCGTCTATAGCCATTTATGATATCAAAAAGCACATCATTTGATTTTTCAAACTTTTCCTATACGAAAATATATTTTTGTTAACCCTTTCCTTATTGAAATACCCCAAAACGCCCGAACTACTAAGGATTCGATAATGTTATTCCTATCAGATATTGCAATTAAGCAAAAATCCTTCTCAGCAAAAGGGTTCTTCCCAATAGACGTCAGCCCTATTATTTTTTAAAATTATGACCAGAAACATGACGATGCCAAGTGGCATCACTGGGACAGAAAGGATTAAATCCTTAGAGTTGGCAGGTTGTTTAATTTAGCGTCGCACTAGAGCCACAGTTGGCAGTGTCATCTCTCGCGTCTCACCTGAGTCTCCTGGGGAAGTCGAGCTCACTGCGAGTGTCCAGCACCTGTTGAAGATTACAGTGACCGGCGAACTCCATGCAGATGAGGACCTGCTCCCGCACCTGCGTCACCCGCAGCACGGACACCAGGTGCGGGTGCCGGAGTCCCAGGAAGTTGCGCTCGCCCACGTACGACTTGTGGCGGGTCGCCTTCAGGGCGAACTGGGAACCTGCCCCCAAAAAGGAGAAGACGGATCAGAAGAACAATCAACAGAAATACCCACCTGCATATCGATGGTAGTTACATCAAGCCTTGAAGAGGTCCCATATACGAGACAGCTCACGGCCAACTTCAATAACAAGGCCAGAGAAGTTCTCCCAAACCAAACATAAGCGTAGACGGAAATTTTGACGTCACTGGACGTCACAGTGCCGAAGGCCGAGAAACTAGTTCGGACTCATTCGGAAACCTAAAAATGTGGTCAGCCGTGAACAAGTGATTCCGAACAGATTTCGTGACTGGTTGTCTTCATCTTCGGAACAACAATACTCGGAACTATGACGTCGAAAATTCCGTTTCCGAGCTTGTTTGGGAAAGCTTATTCGGCCTTAGTAGTTGAGTAGGCCGTGAACAGCTCCAGTTTCAAAATTAGACACCTGAAGTGCACATGGATTTGTTTGCAAGAAAACCATTTTACATAGGTCCAACTACGGAGGCTTTCTTTTTCAAATATTCTACAACGGGAACGAGCGTAAATTTTTTTTTAAACACAGCATAGGCAACAAATATACTTAACGTAACCTTTCAAACACAGCTGTTTTATGGAGGAAGGGGGAAGCATTTAATCACACGACAGCAGTTTTTCTGGCTACATCAGTGATATATCTTGACTTCCATCTTCAATTCACTTTATAGGTACTTCTGTCAGTTACCTATATTTATATGGTTAAACACATGTGAGGAGTACAGGGGAAGAACCACTTGATTTACTAGGAGTCTTCCCGGAATTGTATCGTCTTGGCAGACATTGGTGACAGGAAACCAGTTTTTCTTTCGGTTCTACATTCGCGATACATGCGACTCATGTCCACTGACCTCTGGCGTGAATCAAGGTTGCCACGAAAAAAAAACAAAGCGCGTAACCGGTTTCTTAACACCAGTTTAGGTGATTTCTTGCTATCATCGCCAAACAGGGCTATTGAGGAAAGCCCTCTTAAAAATCAAGCTGTTTTCCCCTGTACTATCGTCCTGTATAAAGGCTATTCATTATTTTCAAAATGAAATATCATTGTCGAAATATTGTGTGGAACCTTCTATTGGGGAATGGTGAGATAAGTGCTTTAGGTTGTTCAAATTTAAACTCAAGCAAAGTAATAAAATCAATTTCTTTATATAGTCCAACGCAGGGCCGTGTGGTATGCTTTTTTCATATGATGCAAATCATTAAAATGCCGCCCTTGATTTTTTAAAAAAGTTTTCATACTAATTATATTTTAACTTAAAAACTGAAAAAATTTCTATCCATCACCCATATGTAAGATATTTTTAATCATTTTACATTATTCACAACTGTTGGGTAAGAACACATATTTCGTTTTTTTTAATCCAAGTTATTTAAATTATAAACTTTATTCTTTGGAAATGGGGTAATGCCTGCATATTACATCTTCATTCGACATAAATACTTATTTTGAATCAATTAGTTAATTAATTCTATTATTATTTACTTTTTCATGTAAATTAATTAATAATGATATACTTTTTATTTAATAGAAAAACATTTTTATTAATATGTTATAAATATAAACTATGCGTATTTAGTGCTTTAATATTAGTTAAGTGTAATTAGTTAAATTAAAAAAAATATTTGATATTTTATCATTTTTCAATAGTAATTAAATATCTACATGATTGTACAAAACAAAAATTAATTGTCTTCATAAAATTATGGAAAAGTATCTTTGACATGCAATTCCAATTGTAAAATTTACGTTTAACATTTTTTATCTATAATTATAAATTGGGGTTATTTTTATGAATTTATATTCTTTTAAATACAAATACATATTTTTTTAATAAAAAATATGTAATTTATCTTCATAAAATGATAATACATTTAATTAGTTAATTAACTTATATAATAATTTTAAAAAAATAGTAAGATTCTTACCTCATTTCCAAAGAACAATTAAAGTTTCATCTCGATATTCTTGGTGTTCAAAGTTTAAAAAAGCATTATTTTTTTCCGATATGCTCTTGTTCATTTTTTTTTGTTAGCCGCAACACATTCGTAAAGTATAAATCAAGAGTACTATTTGATTTTCTTTTAGTTCCAATTTAAGTTTTAGAAGATATGTTAAAAATAAAGGTAGATAAGTTGAGTGATTGTTTAAATAATAATGATAATCATACGAGTATCATCGCATCTACGAAATGAAACAAAAACAGTGGACACCGATACGTTTTGTCTCTCAAGCTCCTCTTAAAAAAGTAAGTTAACAAACCAAAACAAAATAAAAGTACAAGGTTTCTAGAGATCATGTGGCCTCCGCAAGTGGCCTGTGAAAGTAATGAAATTGAAAGGTAAAATGAGCGAGCAGTTTAACAACAAAAAGCAACCACCCAATTGGACCCAATGTACGCCCCCCTTATGTGACCCGACCGTGTCGCCATGTGTGGTCATCACTACTTTTATTACTAAAAAACACATCTGGACGTCTGCGTAAACTTATCCTACAAAAGGCTGGTATGTAGAGGTTCCGACAAAAGAAAAGATCTTGAAAGCCTCATCTACGATCTACGGTTCCTTGAAAGACTTTCCCCTTTTCGGAACAATCAATAGAAAACTTCGTGGGAAGCTATACGAAGTCAAGATACAGATACATCGGGTGTTCTCCCCCAGAAAAGAACCATACTATAACTTTAAGTGGCACTTGTCTAGACACCTTTTGTGTTTTGGGAAACACAGCCCACAATCCTATTCCCAATAAGGTTGTAAAAGTCATTTAGATTATTTATCTGACTTCAGAGTGGAAGGGACAAGTCTTCCCCGAAACCTTATTCCTTCAGGGGTACCCTTTTTAGAAATAGGATGCCCCTTTCAAGCTTTGGGGGAAGGGAAAAAGGGGACAATTGGACCACCCACTTCTGGAACAAGCGCGTCAAGTGTTTGAGCTTTTGGTGTGTTCCAGGATAGATTTTTAAGTCTATCTGGTGAACCAAGGTCTAGTGTGAATTGCTGCTATTTTTAATTATTATTTCGGATGTCTATTGTCTATGCAAAAGCTATCCCCAATATCATAATTTTCAACCAATCATTAATGGATTTTATAAAACTGTTATAAAATTGGCGTTTTTGAGTCACAGATCTCCAAATTGGTACATTTTTGATAAACTTTCAATGAATGTGCTCTATCAATCCCTAATGATTAATTATTCCCAATTATTTCATATATATATATTTGCATTAGTGATGCTCATTATATATACATATAATTTGAAAAGTTTAATATTTAAAAAAATTTGCGTTGTGCTGAGTAGAACCTAGAAGAGTGAAACCTAGGCTTTGAAGATACATGTTGTCTTCAATTTGTTTTTAAAAAAAAAAATCAAATTAAGTCAATAATAGTTTGATGTTCAAAGTAGTAGATTCTAATTATCTGTTTTAGTCATAAATTGAAACGAAGTAATTGACATCAGTTGCATTTTAGTTGGTTTCCCAATGCGACGAGAACCACTGATAATGATAATTTCGGCTCACTGAAAGCAGGGAGCATCAAAGTCCAGATCCTCCAGCTTTGACTTAAACCACTTTTATTTATATGGTTCGCGAAGCTAACTAAATACTGTATGTTAAAGTTTGAGTGCAAAAGTAACTTAAGTTTTAAGTTGGAGATATTGGGTTTTAAATGTTTGCCCTGCAAATGTAAGCCTCAATTATCAATACTTTTTATACAAAAAAAGCATTTTCTTTTAAATTTAAATTTTTAAACGCATTTATTTTAGGGAAAAACTTTTTATCTAGTATAAGTAATCTCATAGGGTTACCCCCCCCCTCCATCAAACCGCCCCCCAATGCACATCCTCATATATAAAAGAATAAAATAGATAGAAGGCCACCTAACAGCGAGCAATTTAATTTAAATTATTTGAAAGCATTGTGAACATTAGTAAACAAATATTTACAAACTTTTGTGCTATAATGTCTAAATTTTCTTTTAATGCCTTACTAATTATTATTAAAATATAAATACCAGTTGCCAGCCATTTCTAAAATTTACCGAATGACTTTATGATTTATCAGGAGTTTTGCGAGTCTGCATTTGCGTCGTGTCCGGATTTTAATAGGTGTACACATTTCACTAAATAATTTCGCAATTCAGTATTAAAATATAAATAACAAACATTTCTAAAGTTTGCCGAATGACTTTATTGTATGTCAGGAGTTTTGAGAGTAGGCATTTGCGTTGTGTTCCGATTTTGATTGGTGTACACATTTCACTAAATAATTACACCCCCTCCCTGTCCGGTATTAAAATATAAATGTACCTATCTGTAAATGGACTTGTTCGGTATGGTAGTAGTAAATAAATAAGTGAATAACATTTCTTAAATTTGCTTAATGACTTTAAGGTTGGTCAGGAGTTTCGTAGAGAGTCGGCATTTGCGTTGAGTCCCGATTTTAATCGGTACACACATTCCACTAAATAATGTCACTGTCCGCTATTAAAATAAAAATGATAATCATAGTTTGATGAATGAGCTGCTTTGTCAGTCGGCATTTGCGTTGTGTTCGGATTTGTGTGCACATTTCACTGAAATTTACACTTCGGTATCAAAATAAAAATTACGAAAATTTGCCGAATGACCATTTTTCAAAAAAACTTGGGGGGCGAGACGCCCCCCGCTCGCGACGGCCCTGGTTGCTAGTTGTGTACAACTGTACAAGACAACCCAAATAAAAACAACATCATGCAGTCTCATTGCAGTGGCTTTTTTGTAGATCTCCCTCTCTCTGTTGAAGCCTTGTGTTAGATCTATTTTCCTTCTCACTATTTCGGATATTCATTAGAATTGCCGCTCTTTTTCTTCCTATATTTGAAGATTTAGAAGTATTTATTTTACACAGATTTAGCAAATACTAAGTTAATTTTTTTGAACAGTATTTGAAAAAAAAAAATGAAGGTTAGAAACTCGAATTTTGCCGCCCCCTACTCAATTGCCGCCTGATGCGGCCGCCTCTTTGCATCATAGCACCACACGGCCCTGGTCCAACGACTTCTTGCCCTATAATAACATTCTGAACACCGTTTTTAGCAATAGGAAACTCGGTTTTGAACATAGATATCATAGTTAAAGTATTAGATCGGCAGATCACGTGACCTCCAATGCTAACGACGGGTCGCGCATGGTCAACGCTGGTAGGGACCAGTGCTACCACATTAAGGAGAAAAATAATACGAAAAAATGTTATTTAATTCTAAAATTACAAAAAAGATACTAGAAAAGCGTTTCACTTTTTTCTTTTAAGTCACTACATATATTCCATATTGCCGTTAGTATTTTTATGTTTTTTTTTTGTAATTTTAGAATTAAATTTAATTTTTTCTTAGCACTTTTCTCTTAAAGTGAAGGCAACACTGGCCCCATACAATTCTAATTTTGATCTCCTTGCGTGTCCCGTTGTTAGCATTGGAGGTCACGTGATCTGCCGAAAGTCAAGTTGGCATACCTTTGTAAACGCATAGTGTGACGTTCCCGAACGATCCTCTTCCCAAATATTGGCTTCTCTGATCAGATTTATACAAGGGGCTTTTGGTGGGCGTTGGCTTTCTGTAACTTGGCGAAAAGTACTTGGGGGACTTGGCATTGAGGAGCGATGGAGAGAACGGTAACTGGTACGAGTCAAAATATCTGTTGAAGAAGTATTAGTTTACAGACGTTATCACTAAAGTTTCTCTCGATGTATGGTATGAGAACTCAGGGGCCCCAGTGAAGGAATAAATAAAGGTATTAGGACAAGACAAGACCAAAATGGGATATAAGAATAAATTTAGCATATTTACACCAATTTTGCACAACACTGAGAACATCGCCGCTTCAAAATGTCTGCCAAGACTTATCAGGTGTGAGACTGTTTAAATCGTCTTTCATCATATCATCCTAAAAACTTAGATCATTTAGGTAATTTGCTTTAGTAGTTTATTTTCGTGTTTTAAAATTCACGTGTACCAATCCACACTTTCTTATCTGCTCGCCGCTAATCCGAGTTCCGCTTCTACTATACACTGACCTATAGGACTTTTCCTGAGCTAGGATTTATGATACAACTTTGAGCAATGGTTTGTTTAAGACTGCTTACGAGGAAAAGACTTGCTATTCTTGAAAAAGTAATAGCAAAGAATACCAGGCTTTTAATATTTTTGTATAGACAGCCGTTCAGAATCACGATGTATATTTAAAATTTCATCTTAACGAAAATTAAACTGCAGTTAGTTATCTTCATTGTTACACTCATAAAACAAGTTGGTTTGTTACAGAATCTGTCACTTACACCGCTTCCACACAACATTTTAAGCTCAACGGGAAACACACTAACACCTCAAAAAGAAATTCGCCAAACAGAGCCTTTGGCTAGTTCCAATTCAAACTTTTATAAGCAAAAACTAATAATTTTCTTTTATCTTCTTTTGCAGATTTGATAATTAATTTTTATCATTTGCTAATTTTTTTGAACTTAGAAGAATAGTGGTGAATTTTTTTAATAAATATCTTTTTGCAGTCACAAGTTTACATAAAAATAAATTAGTAAAATTGTTGCTTTAAAAATAAAAGCGAAAATTTGCATATTTTTATGCAAATTTCGAATTTTTTTATGCATCTTTCTTCCCAAAAATATAACGAACCATCAAAATAACTTTATTGTGCTATTACAACAATCCAAATTGAATTATTACACAAAAATAAATATTTTTTTCAAGAATATTATTTTATTCTAAATAAAGTTTCTCGTACGTTTGATGTCATGGCAACAGTGAAAATATTGAATAAAAATGGAATTTGCATGTTATTTCAATGTAGATTA
Source organism: Hylyphantes graminicola (assembly GCA_023701765.1). Classification (NCBI taxonomy): domain Eukaryota; kingdom Metazoa; phylum Arthropoda; class Arachnida; order Araneae; family Linyphiidae; genus Hylyphantes; species Hylyphantes graminicola. The sequence continues at coordinate 78,102,546 of CM043111.1, read as the reverse complement.
AATTTTTAGTTATTTAAATTTTAAATAAACTTCTAATTTAAATTTTTTAATGAAATTTGGAATGTAGCCTAAACTGAATTTTTGCTTCAAATTGACGTATCCCACTTGTTTGTGAGACTTGCGGTTCGTTCGGTGAAAGTGGGTGACGGACAGGCAGACGGACAGACAGACAGACAGACGGACAGAACGGTTATAAAACCTTCCCCTTTTTTACGTTATAAACGTAGTGTAGAAGCTAAAAAGAACCTGGAATACGATTTTTTAAATTGAAGATATCTTACCCATTCGCAGGTAGATTCAGGGTTTCCGTCTTCACAGGGCTGCTGGGGGATATCTGAATAATGGGCGACTTCACGTCCAATCTTCTTAGTGTTCCAACCTTCCTCTTGTGTCTAGGGACGTCTTTGGACGACTTTTCGCGGAACTCCGTGAAGCTCTCGGACGCGATGAGACGCGAGAATGACGCCAGACGCTCTCTCCTGGGCAGTTTGGGCGTCGTATCGGCGCTCTTAATACTGGGAGACGATTGGTTGTGGTAAGACGGGGCGGAGGAGGGCGAAAGGGTGACAACGGGTTCCATTTTGAGCTTGTGGTTGAGGAACCTGGGGTGAAAATTCTAAGAAATATGCGAGCATGGAGGTCATGGGCGTAAATATATGATTAAAAAAACTAAAACTAAACTCCCTGGCACAACAGCCCATTACTGGGCCAAGGCCTGCCGTGCCCATTTCAGCTTTCGTGACCTCATGCTTGGTACCCATTTTACCGACCTACTCAAGGGATGAAAGGATGGGTCAACTTCGCCCAATCCGGGATTCGATCTCCGGACCTGTGTTGTGGCAATGCGAAGCACTACCACTGCGCCACCGGACCTCCTAAATATACGATTAACACAGTTAAAATAAATTTAGAAAGGTAGATACATATATTTTCAGGTTTGTGTGCTTGATCAGAGTCCCGCTTGTCGACTTTCCTAAAGTGAGACAGACGCAGACAGAAATTTTACTGACAGAGAGAATACACCCAGGGCGAAGGCTGGAATCAAACTCGCACCCGGTACAGTGCTCAGACTTGTAGCCTAATGCGCTGCAATCGGACCCACTAGGCCACCCGGGTCCCAAAATAAATTTGATTCGCCCATTTGTCTCCAACATTTTATAGCCGAATGAATGTCGAAAGCCTAACTACAGCGTTCGCTTGGTCTTTCAAAAGGAAATCACCCTAGTGCTATGTTTGTTCATGGAATACTTCCACATGGCATGCGGTAGATGGATTCATTACTGAAACGGAACGTGTATATGTGGTCGGTATAAAAATATTACATTATGAACGTTTTTTAGTTACAGTTTAGTCCTATCAGTTACAAATTCTAGGTTATTAGTTTATGCAAAGATTAACCAATTAACAGCCCTTCTAAAAATGTTGTATTAAAATCTTGTGAAACTTTCACGAAAATGAATTACATGACTTTTGTTATCTATACTTACTTACAGGCAGTTGAAATTATTTCTACTAACGCCAAAACAACGTAATAATACTTTTTTAGCGGCTCCATTATAACGAGTTAACTGTCCCTGAAGCTATTTATACTATCTGTTCGTCGAATGGCTAAGGCCGAAGTTAGAACCAGGGCCGGATTTCTAAATAGGCTAAGTAGGCTGTAGCCTAGAGCAGCGAATTTTTTGGGGCGGAAAATTTTACGATCAATTAAAGTGGCATTCGCCATAAAAAATTATTATAAAGATACGAAAATTTTTAAGAGAAGAAAACTACATTTTACGTATAGTCGTATGCTAATATTTCGTAGAAATGGTCGCTGCGAAGGCAATTGCACCCCCTCCTCACGGATTTTGAAGTTAAAAGAAAATAGTAGAACTTTTTAAAAATTCGCCTACTTCGATTTAGTGTCTAAATGTATATTGATAAGTCTAATACATGTGTATCTATTATAAACAGCACATACCACCCTATTTTGCAGCTAACCAGCTACCTTTCCCCGATGGGGAGAATATTGTGACGAGGGCGGCAAATCAATCGTGGCCTACAGGCGGCAAATCTTTAAATCCGGCCATGGTTCGAACCCAGGAAGGTATCCTCTGTGGCATGATACCCTAACCCACCGCGCCATGCAGACACAATTGAAGAGCTTATTAGTGGAAGACAGTGCTAAGTGATAGAAAAAATAAAAACGAGAAAATGTGCTTTAAAGTTTTTCGTTTGCACTTAGATACGTTAAAAAAGGCATTTACAAAAGGTTAAAAATACACTTTAAGTTTATGAAAAGGGGGGATTCTTGTTATCTTTAAAATGGGGAATAACATGTTTATTCACACAAAAATCTAAATTTTTCTCCAAAATGTCACTCAGCACGTTTTTCTACCTAGCTCTTCAATTTATTCAGTGAGAGTATAGTTTCGCGCATCCGTTATACAAATCCGGGATTCGAAACCCAGATCAGACACCCTTCAATTAGATTTTCATCCTTTTAGTGGCTCAATAAAATAAGGAAGAAGCTTTCTTTGGAAGTAAAAACGGAGGTTTCCACTTCTCACAGGCTGACTATGACTGAAACATCTTTTACTGCCTCCGTTCTTATAGGCTGGCACAGCAAGCTAAGCCTTCTATGGTATAAACTGCATCGCGTCCAGGGCCAGATTTTTCGAAATAGGCTAAGTAGGATTGGCCTACAGTGGCGAATTTTTTAGGGCGACAAATTTACGACCAATTAAAGCGGCATTCGGCATAAAAAAATATATAAAGTTACGAATATATTTAAGAATAGAAACAAATAATTAAAATTAATGCATGCACCGTAAACGTATATATAGCACTAATATTTCGTAGCAAACATGATCGCTGCGAGCGAGAGCAAGCGCACCCTTTCCTATCCGATTTCGAAGTTGAAAGAAAAACAGTTGAACAGTTTAAAGAAAATTCGCCTGTTTTGTTTTCCTTTTAGTGTGTAAAGGTCCATAGATGATTATAATTATTGTATCTATTTTAAGCAACACATATCACCCTATATTTTATAGCCAAACCAGCTACCTTCCCCCGAATTGGGAGAATATATTGTGACTGGGGAGGCAAATCTTTAAATAGAGCCCTGATCGCGTCAAAGGCATTAGTTTTAATAATAATATTAGTTTATTTCTTTTTTAGTAAATTAGAACTTGAAGGAGTCAAATCCAGTGCAGTAGTACTACTCTAAAAAATGAATGCTCAAAAACGACGAAATTTTCCTTAATTTTGACGATCCGTTTACTGGCTGATGCTCCGAGTTTTCGTTTCCTCAAAGTGAGGAAATTTGCATCGTCTTTTTATGAGGATTTGAATGTCGTCTAATCTAAAGAAATATTTCGTCATTTTTGAGCATGTGAGTACAACAATGAGATTCAGTTTCCTCAAAATCAAGAAACAGAATCGTCAAATCACGATCGTAAAAGTGAGGATTCGCGTTTACTCAAAAGTCGCGTGATAGTTTGACGATACAATCCTCAAAATTAACGAAATGAGCTTGAGGATTCATGAATCGTCATAAATGAAAGTGTTATTTCTAAGAGTGTAGCTACTAGTTTACAAAGATTGCGAAACAAGCATAAAAGCCAGCAATAGACCTTTAAGCAAATAACTCTCGTTATAGGAATACGATCTTTAGAGGAATATTTACAAAGAACTTATTAGTTTTTATAACTTTATGATATCCGGTCTGTAGGACTAAGTAAACTATTCCCAATATATCTCGAAAGAATAGCATAAGAAATCTGTGTTTCCAAACGAACGCAACGTAAACAAAATATTAAAGAAACTTTTATGATGATTTCACAGTCGCAACATCACTAAGAAAAAGCTGATCTGGCTACAGATAGTTTTATACCGCTGTAAAAAGTCCGGGACAGAAACCCGAGCTGGCACCAACCACAACTTGATAGGGAAATTATAAGTGTATTCAGTTATTCATAGCACTTATTTAGTGCATGCAGCATGATCACTTCATACGATGGCTGGAATTAGGAAAGAATCCAACAAGGTAACATTGGTGGAAAGACGACTCAATATACCGTATTACAAAAATTATTTTTAAGCAAATAAATTAAGTTCTTGGTAAATCATTACTATAATTAACATTGCTTATGTAAATAACAAAATGCCTTACCTATTATTTTATGCAAGTTTTTTTGTCCATGCTAAAGACTTATTCCGAAACAAAAAGCTATGAGTACGACGCCCATTGGAAGGTTGGTTGGTTGGTTTGACATATATTTTCTGGCTTGTGTGCTTGGTTGCAAGGATCCGCTTACAAACATCGTCAAGTAGGACAACACAAGACGCACACATACACTAATGACAGATGTTGCCATCTGTCGCCACCTCCACAATTTAGACATGTCCCTGAAGGGGAGGGAAATTTTCTCCAGGAACCTGTACCCATGGTGAACTGCGCAATGACCGACCACAGGACTTTCGGACCCAACAGATTTTAAGAGCACGTACTCCGCATATACTCGGTAGGTCTTCAGTGGCGACCGGGTCTCGAACTCTCAACCTTCCGATCTCAAGTCCGAGATCTTTGACCACTAGGCTCCCTACAGCCCCAAAAAAACGCCCATTTTAATACTGGAAGACACAGTTGAGGTTAGGTTAGGTTGTACGTTTGCCGGCTGTCTATTTCAGCCTCCTTAGGGCTTTAACATAGCCAAATTATAAATAGCAATTCAGAATCCTTGGTCTATCCAAAAGAAACATCTAGCGCCCTCGAGCACTTGCTCGAGACTTTCTACTATGAGCAAGTGTACAAAGAGTTCTATAGTAGGGTAGACACTGAACCTACCAACCGCCCCGTGGACCAACACGGAGACAATATAGGGTGGCATGTGGGGCCCAATGGCCGAGTGGTTTGGATCGCAGGCCATAACGCTAGCAGTAAGCGCGCTGTAACGGGTGCGGGTTCGATTTTCGTCTTTGCTCTGGGTGTACTTCATTTCCTAGTATCAAAATTATAAATTAACTAGCACTTTATAGGCTTAACTGCCACTTTATTTGGCCTTCGTAGTGAGCTATGGCTGCCGATGGCAGCTCAGTACGAGTCGTTCCTCTGCCCTACTATAGAACTCTTTGCAAGTGTACTCAGAGCAAATACAGATAAACACACAACACAAATATCCATGCCCATATGTTGGGATTCGAGCCCGGACCTTATTATTGCCTTGAAAGCTCCCTGATTCAGCCGCCTAGTCAGCCACAATTTAGGTAAGTAGGTAAGTAAGAGTTACCGGATATCTAATTCTAGCCTTCCACTAAAAATTTAAACATATCAAATTATTCCTCGTAAATTAAAACCCTTGTCAAGTACTTAGTCAACACCTGAGCGGACATCCGACACAACCATCGAGTGACAGCGTACGCTACGCAGCGTTAGGCCTTTTTGAGAAAGAATTTTTACTGACACAGAGAGAGAAGTTACACCCAGGGCAAAGACTGGAATCGAACCCTCTCCCGGTACAGTGCGCAGACTGTTAGAGCTACCTTAACCACTAGGTCGCCCGGGCCAACTTGTAACCTTTTTTTCTTCGAATAAGCTGATCTTCAGCTGTGTTCTTCTTCTATGTGAAAGCCCTCCTTTTGTAGCCTTTTAGAGCTTTTGGCGATGCCCCGGACCACAGGTAATTTTGACCGAGATCGAATGACGGTACAACATCAGAAAATCACCTACACCCAGTACAAATTTGAAGTTGAAGAACAACCACAATAGACATAACATACGGTAGCACATTCTACGTAGAAAAACTTTCGTCATATTTCGTTAATACAAAATCTATTTATATGAGGGTCTTAGATAGATTCGATACGAGAAACTTGTAAAGAGTCTAGTATCTCAAAATAAGACAGACTTTCATGAAATTATCTTATTAACTATCTTAACTAATCTTGAATATAAAATATTTTTATAAGTGTTTTTATTGTAATTTTTTTAGTATCTTTGTAAATTTGTAGATTTAATAAAATAATTCTCGGCTTAAAAAATAGTTTTATCATTATATACAAGATGGCAGCACTACTGCCCACTGCTGACAAAACTAAATTGAACTTTTGGTGCTGCCACCCGTGACAAAACGATATACTAATGCATTTATTTTTGAAACCGTATATTTTTTTATGATTACAAATCAAGCAAATAGGAACCCGTTCTTCGCACGGACTAAAAAAATTCCATTCGAAGTGTATGTACAAGATTACGGTTTACATGCCAATTAATGTGATAAAATACATGTGAAACTGCGTAGGATCATTTGTAACTGAAGAGTACATGGAAAAAAACGCTTGATTTCGTAGAAGGCTTTTCTCAATAGGCCTCTTTGGCGATTGTAGCTAGAAATCGCCTAAACTGGTGTAAAGAAACCGGTTAGTCGCTTTGTTTTTCTTTCGTGGCAACCTTGATTCACGCCAGAGATCAGTGGATACGAGTCACACGTTTGTACCGCGAATGTAGAACCGAAAGAAAATCGGTTTCCGGTCGCCAATGGCCGCCAAGCAGTCACAATTACGGGAAGATTCCTAATAAATCAAGCAGTTCTTACCGTGTACTCTTCCAATGATAAAACTGTGGGGTATATTGGGACAATAACTGTGGAATCAAATGGGACTACGAATAAACCTAAATTTACTTTACTTTTCTTGAAGAAGCTATATAAATATCTAAACCTTATTCAGCCTAGTATTGTAAAAAAAAAACATTTTAGACCTAACTTGTACTTGGTTTTGGGCAACCTATACTATGCATTTAAATGATCAGATTTAAATTTATCAGTTAAATAAAATTATTAACTTAAAAAATCATAGTAAGTTTTCGGATCGGTTCATTCTGTTTCAGTTGGAAGTTTCGTATTTACTAAACTATCTAAACTATCTTTTGTTCTTGATGCCTAGATAACAAGCCTTTGATGCCTAGATGAAAGCCTTTGATAACAAATAGGGTTCAGCCGTGATAGTGAACTGGCGGTATTGAATTCATTTTTTTCATTCATTGAATCAATTTTTAATTGAAGCTATACACCGTGCCCTCACTATAATTGAAACAAAAAAATTATAATAGTAAAAGTTTTTAATGAATTTAGAAGAATTAATTTACTAAACTACCCGGTATCGGTGATCAATCAAAAATATATTAGAACATCTTGATTTTCCACTTTTCAATATGAAATAAGTGTTTAAAATAAAAAATCTTATTCTATATTAATTTTGTAATTATTGTTTGCTTTCAAATTTTATATTCATATCCTTTTCTAGATAATTTTCCGTTTTTCAAACTTTAATTAAGGCAACCCGGAATCTCGCAGAGCTCCCATGGACTGTAATGTTAAGTTAGTCCTTTTGTAGAATGGTTTTTCTGATAATCCATAAGACATATTGGTGTGAAATTTTTTACAGTGGTTCATTAAACACTTTTAAAGACTTTAACATGGTATTTTGCGAAAGTAATACTTAATTGCTGAGAAAAAAATAAATTCTATGTTCAGTATAAATTTTTTTTAAAAAAACAACATTTTTCCCTTTTAATTTCTCTTTAACTTCTTTTGTTATACAGATTTTGCTTAAACCCCATCTCTATGTGTTAGGCACATATCTATGAACGTGTCATTTTTTAAAATTTTGTCTATATCTCTTATAGTTCATGAGAAAAGTGAATTCGAACATTTAAAAACTTAGTTTTGTGAAAATTGGCTTCAAAGTTATACTTTTCTTGCTTTAACTCTTTTGCTACGAAGAATTTTTGCTTCCTAGTAATATTTGATTGGAAAAACATTATCGAATCCTTAGTTATTCGGGCGTTTAAGTAAGGAAAGGGTTAAACAAAAAGTGCCTTTCGCGAAATCGCAAAAAAAATATTACGTCTATTGCACTGATTGTAAAGTGTTATATATCATTTTAAAAAGAAAAAACGGGGCAATTAGAAAATTTAAAATCTCAAAATCGAATTTTTTAATGTATTTTCGATTCCGGGTTACCTTAAGACACCATTTATAATGCCCCTTATCCCTGCACTCTGCATCACTTACCCATTACACTCCACACATGGGGGCTAATGGGACACATACGTATTTGTATAAAGTGTCAAATAACTTAAATATTGCAAAGTTTTAACATCTGTTGAAAGTTATTTTAAATAAATGAATGTTCAGTGCATAAGATTGTTAAAAAATAATTATGAAAATTCTTACATTTTGGTTGAAATACAGGGATTAATAAAAATTTGCCAGATTAGCCCGCTCTCTCCCTAATTTTAGATGTCAGATATGGATATCCATAGACATAGTTTTAACAAAAAAATGTGAAGAAAAAAGATAGTCTGTTAATTTAATTAGGAAATTTTAAGTTCCAAAATTACAATAAATTATTGAAAGATGGTGATACTACCTTTTACCTTCATAAAATTAATATTTAAGAAGCCGGATGATATTTGACTTCCATTTTTTTAATTGTTGTTTTAGGCTAACTTCTTGTCTGGAAGGAAATGTTTACACTGCAAAGCAATATTTCTGAAGACTTTAGATTTTTTAAGGGGGTATAGGACACAAAATCTTCAAAAAAAATATAAAAAATTATTATTGTCTTAAAAAATAACACAAATATTTTGGAATAATTTAAAACAAATATTTTATTTATATCTGCAGTAGAACGTGAGATACTTAACTTTTTGTGTCATGACATCTGTGTTGGCCAACCACGTTTATAATTTTTGCTTCCTCGTAATATTTGATAGGATTAATGTTATCGAATCCTTAGTTGTTCGGATGGTTTGGAACGCTTTCAGTAAGGAAAGGGATAAACTTCAAAGCTGTTTTTCTCCTTGATCGTGTTTTCGATGATTTTTTGACTTTAAATTGATATAACTCAAAATCTACTGCCCATAGAGTGTCAAAATTTTCCAATCATATTTTTCAAACATATATCTTTAATTTTTCTTTAGGGATTAGTTGTAAATAATTTATTTTTTTATTTATCAATTTTTATACAAAAAGTGAACCTGTGAAATTATTAAAACAAAACTCAATAATTTTTAAAATAAAAAACTATGGCAAATAACAAAAAATGGTAAAGACAGTTTGTTAAATACATTTTCCTGTTTATAAAAATGCTAAATTTTTGTTTGTCAATAAATAATTTTTTGACTTATAACAAAATAAGAAACATCACTTTTTGACACATTTATTTAAAAAAAAATAATGATAATTTAAAACCTTTGACAATCTAAAAGTGTAAGTATATTTACGAAAAAAAATTATATTGATATCTGCAATATTAAAAAAAAGTTAAAAGTGTCCCATACCCCCTTAAAAGTAATACATTTGAGGGGAGGCATAAATACTTAAGGTCACTTTTCCAGCAAGCCTCTCCCCCTTAAAATCCTCGCGTACTTTTTGGACAGCCCCCCAGGTCTATGGGAAAGACCATCTCCACTAAACGCAGATACAACTGTGTTACTAAACCGAAAGGTTTCCATATAAACAATTCCATCGCGTCATTTGCATAGAAGTCAAGCAACTTCTATAAATACCCCCCAACAATCTGGAAGTTTCCATTTCCTTCTTACTATTAATTTTCCATGTGCGTATAATATGCAAATAAAAAATGACGCAGGATATAGATAAAAAAAAAAGAGAGTCTGTTTATGCCGGCATGTAAGGGGCGAAGAGGACTTTAGATGCATAATTAATCGAAGAAATATCGTCTTTTTTAACCGGCCCAACCGGATTTTAGGTTTGTAACACTCGCATCATAGGTCGCAATTTGACGCAGGGAATTTTTGATATTGAGGGGATGATATTTTTCAGCTTCAAGGACAAATTCAGCAAAATATACTTTAGAAGATTCGCGAATATATGTGTGACGCAATGACCGCAATACCAGAGGAAAAGACAAAATAGACCTGGGAGGATTGCGCGAATACGAGATTTTTTTTTTAAATATATATATGTATTTAATTTTTCGAGTAAATTTCATACAGTTTTTTTTAAAAGCTCCAACAGTTTGCAATATGTTTCGGGAAGTCACGATTTATATTTTCATGTAAACTTTTTTCAGATTTTAGTCGAGAAACACATTTCACTGGAATTAAACTATATTTTCTCGCTATTTTTACGTTGATTATTATTTTTTTTTGCGGGAAAAAAATTACGTGATATTTGACGAGACTAACCCTCTTCCTCTACATGAAAATTGAAGATATTTGGCTCGACCCCCCCCCCCCCCCCCCATTACTTGACGAAATTTTTGGACGCACTCTTGAAAGACACCCCTTGAAATTGTATGGACTAGCACGGAATGTTGAGTTGAGTTATCGTCGTAAGAGAATTACATCGTGATCGATTGGCGACGGGAGTCATAATTTAGAACTACGGTCAAATGACGAGCAAAAGTCATATGACTAGCGAGTCTCCAAAGTCCCGTATAATGTATCTCCTAAAAAGTTGCGTTGGGTGCCTACACTCTAAAAACAAAAGAGTGAAATCCACTCCAGTTGGAGAAGTGCATTTTCGACACCGCAAAAGCATGCATATTTACTCAGACTGAGTTAAAATCACTCGTTTGGAGTGATCCTGTCGGAGGTTTAACACACAAAGGATCCACTCCAAGAGGAGAAGTGCATTTTCCAGTCTGGAGGAGTGAAATCCACTCAGACTGAGTTAAATTAGGAGTGTTTGTTTTAAGAGTGTACTCAATGCAACTTTTTAGGAGCGACATTAACGGGACTTTGGAGAATATTTAACCCGCATTCTCTCTGCACGGGGTATTGTTCGTTGTACTTTTTGCTGCACAGATGGTTTAAAGGTCAGTCGTTATTTTGACAATGCCTCGGACAAAAGATAAATGGAAAAATAACTTAAATTAGTTCAAATAACCTACACTCTTAAAACAAACACTCCTAATTTAACTCAGTCTGAGTGGATTTCACTCCTCCAGACTGGAAAATGCACTTCCCCTTTTGGAGTGGATCCTTTGTGTGTTAAACCTCCGACAGGATCACTCCAAACGAGTGATTTTAACTCAGTCTGAGTAAATATGCATGCCTTTAGGGTGTCGAAAATGAACTTCTCCAACTGGAGTGGATTTCACTCTTTTGTTTTAAGAGTGTATTTTTGAAAAATAAAAATCATCGGAAAAAATAGTTTTACAAGATAAATTGAAATTAAAGAAGTCCCGTCATCGGTATGCAGCAGGGCAAAAGTTACCACCATTGATTATTTCTATCATTTATTTCATGTAATAGAAGCGAAGAATCGAATGTTCGAGAATACAACCTTCTTCTTTTTGTTGATCTGAGTTGATAGCCGGACACACAATTTGCATAGGGGGCTGTCTTGTAAGAAAAGTTTTCAATCGAAATAATTCCCCATTTTGAGTTCATGTTTCAAAATCTATCACACACACACATACACATTTCGAAACGAATTACAAAAATTTATTTAAGGTAGGCGAATACCCAAAATTCTAAAATTTCTACTATTGTTTTAATCTTTTCCAAATTTGGCATAGTGATTTCAAATATAATGAACAATGCTTTTTAGGCAATTTTTTTATTTAAATATAATTGATTTATTTTAAACTGTGTTTTTCACCTAAAAATAGGGTTTACGCCAACAGTTCAAGTATAAATTTTTTTACATTAATTGACCTGAAATTTTTTACAGATGTTATTTCAATATATATCTGTACCATGAACCTCTAACATCTGGTGTTAATATACAAGTTTTTTTTTTTTTAATGTCCAAGTGTAAGTTAATCGGGAAAAAAATCCTTTTTTTGTGTGGTTAATTTATAACATTTTTCTTTATAACTTCTTTTCTTGTAATTTGTATATAACTCTAAAGGGTCATTGCATGCATTAGTTCAAAACGAAGAATTTAACACATAATTAATGTTTATAGGATGAAAATTCAATGTGGTAGACTTGTTGGCGTAAACCTCTTTTTTTAGTAGAAAAACACCGTTTAAAATAAATAAATTATATTTAAATTTTTAAAAAATGCCTAAATAGTATTATTCATTACATTTGAAATCACTATGCCAAATTTGGAAAAGATTAAAGTAATAGTAAACATTTTAGAATTTTGGGGAATTTTGGGTATTCGCCTACCTTAAGGTATCCATGTAGAAAAGGACTTCTTAGAAAACGGGAAAATAGATCGAAATATGTGTTTTGATACTAGCGTTAAAATATTACCTGATTCTTTATCTTTCAAATGGTTTCAGTAGATTTCCAGTATTGTAAATTGCCCTTAGTTTACAGTCTATGTTTTAAAGGCAATTCTACTGTCATGAATCTCACATTGAAAACCTTGAACTTATTTTATGAAGAAAGAATTTTTTCATAATATTTTGGTTCTCTAATCAAGATATTTCAAATAAATATGCTTCAATTTTTAAAAAAATAACATTTAAAAAAGTGTATTTCAAAGAGTATGAATCACGGCATGTGGCCATACTTTACAAAAAATTTAAATATTAAATTTTTTACAGACATTTAAAAAATTAAATTATTAAAAAAAGTCATATTTTAAAGTTAACTATCATAATTAAATAATTACTCAGAGCTCAGATTTTATATGATCACGTGTCTGGATATTTATTGTTTTTTTTTTTTGCAAAAATTATATAAAACAACTAATTTGAAGTGTCATTCTGTTTTTTTACAGTGTGGCACGCTTCAATTAATTAATTGCCAATTAATGTATTAATTAATAGATCTTTTTTTAATTTGATGTAAAGTAGTTTTATATTAGTTTTTATGTGGCTGATCTTTTCACAAAGTTTTAACAGTCTATCTCAAAAAAAAGTTGTCTAAGGTATATGGATACCTGAACTTTTGAGCATCACCAAAAAGTTTAGATACAACATTGAAAGTTAAATGGGTTTCATATAAAATAACTATCTAAAGCACTAGATAGAACAAATATTTTTCACCGATTAGTAGTCAAAATAACCGAAGCAAAATACATACACATTGCACATTTGTGATAAATATTTTTATGTTTTTAAATAATTAATATTTCAATTTTTAAAAAATTATAACCCTTGTAAAAAGAAAGAAACATAGAAATAACGAAAATTCTTAAGTAAGAAGCGCCTTTCAACTTTATTCATGATATTTTAATATTTGCTTCTGCTATTTGTTTTTTAGCAACCAAAATGGAAAAATTAACGAATAACTATTGCACTTCTAAGTATGTATTACATCATGTGGGTGATAGCGAATAAACTGTTTATTAACCGAATGCGTTGCAAGAAGTTATCTACTTTTATAAACTTTAAAACTTTCGAAGATGATGTCAAATACTTATTAATATTTTTAAAATTAATAATTTTTATTCTCTTGTAGGGAAGCACTTCCAATAATTATTTATTTCGTAACACTCATAATTAAAATAAATTCTGGGTGCCCCAAGATTCATTGGCGAAGAGTTTAGAAATCATTTGAATTTACAATTTTAAAACTATGATTTTTTTTATCAAATGAATTTAAAATTGTTAAACTATACTGCAGAAAAAACTTCTTATTAGAGAAAAAATAATCTTGATCTAAAAAATAATCTTAAATAATCTCATCATTAACGCTACATTCCGCGCAAGACCCTTTCCTCAACATCTAACCTTATACGTATATATCGTATATATGTTCATTTTCTTTTCCCCTCCAATAAACCTACAGACTATCATTTTATTTTGGAGATGGTTCCCCAAAAATTCATCAAGTGATTCGATTTAATATCTCGTTAAATATTCATAAAAAAGTAACACAAACAAGGATTTAACTGCCACCCCGAAAATGACGTAATAGAAGCTACTACAGTCCAGTTTTTGCGTTTTTAAGCAACAACTTGGCTATTTTTTCGGAATTTCCTTCTGGCAACCCTGTAATACTAGCCAACTTACCTAATTGGTATTTCGTGCGGAATTCATGGAGAGGAAAATGTATAATTACATAATTACTGAAAGAAATATCTGTGTCTCCTCACAAATAAGCCTAATACCTTACATTTTTTCCTTGCATTATCCAAATTTGTTACATGACTATTTTGAATTTGCTTACCGTGATTTTAGGAAATTTAATTGATAAAACCATTTGGCGTCTATATTGCCTGACCATACTTGTGTCAGTGATTAACTTTTCTACTATGAAATCATATGAATACATTTTCATGGTTTTTTTTTTGACAAAACTAAGCAAAAATTGAATGGAGGCTGTTTGAAAATTTTAATAGCTAGATAGTTTACTGTCAAACTCAACTGGTACTGGGAAATTTATTACGTCTGGTCACCCTAAGTCTATATTATTGTTAATTAGTAATTAAATAAAATTGAAAATAGTACTTTTTTTAATACAAATTTGTTTGAATACATATAGATATATTTTTACTTTTGGTGATGTCGCAAACTAATACAAACAATAACTATTTGTTTTCTTATGCTAATCACCTAAGATAATCGTTGCAATGTCCTTTTGTAGGTATAAACTATTTGCTGCAAGATTATTTTTACATGGTTACTTAAGATTGTTATATAACTTTCGGGATGAGTCACAAACCATCGAGCCTTGTTACTATCATACAATCATAGAATTTAAATGGACATTTCAAACGCGATGGAGTATTGTTTGTTAGTGGGATAGAAGGGCGATGTTTGACGTACTGTGACGTCACCAGAGGCAGTTCAAATTTTGGACGAATTGGCTGCCGGTTGGTTGGTTTGTGGGATTCAAGACAACTTTCGACGAAGCTGTGACGTCACTGAAGGAGTGGCCTTTCCAGTTGTACATTATTTTGCTTCTTCAAAAATAAGTCATGAAAAAATGCCCAGTTATTTTAGGAGGATTTTTTAATGTTTAACTCTTAACTTACTGGTGTTTCGGTAATTTAGTGTTTAGTAGACCAGGTAATATATTGTTTCATTACTTCTTTAGCACTGAAGCATTTACTCATTGAAATTTTTGATTGGTGTTTACTCAAAGTCTGCTTGATCCGATTCTTCGATTGCCAAATGTGGAAAAAATTCCTATAAATAATTTTGCAAAAAAAATATTCGAGCGTACTTCAAAAAGTGGGATTATAGAGACCTGTAAGTCAGCTACACATGTTTAAAGATCTCAATCTGTTATCGTAATCAATACCAGGCAGACCCTCAATCATTTTTGTAGCCCTGTGCTGAACTTTATCAAGCAACTCTATATATTTTCTGAGGAAGGGTGACCAGGACTGTAAAATCATGTTGTGGAGTGAATTTACCATACGAAATTTTTATACTCAAAGGATAAATATCACCTTAGGGTTATGAATTTCTGTTTTTGGTTGGTAGAAAGAGTAGAACAATTTCTTCATTAAAAAAATCTTTAAATTATTTATCTACAACTCTCAATCAAATGACCCCGACTCACACGGAAGCGTTTATATATAAAAAATCAATAACCGTTCATTGGTTTAATAATTTATCTTCATAAAATCAGAAAGCAAATTTAAATGTAAAAAAAATCACGAATTATTAATCCAACAATAAAATTACATTCCTCAAATGCGTTATATTGAATATAAAGGAAACGTCAAAAAACCTCTTTAACCTTAACCTTCTTATAAAAGTTAAGTTATTTTGTTTCCTGTATAAAATAAAATAGTAAAATTCCTCATACGTGAATACTATATAACGTTTTATCTATTGTTACGTTAACAATGATTTTCCTTCTTTGTAAAATGTGGAAAAGTTTTGTCATATTACGCGTGAATGACAAATTCAATGCCAATAGAGATGCCTTGAATATGTCTTTTAGCTTCCACGCTACGTTTATAAAGTAAAAAGTGGAAGGTGTTCAGTATTCCATATAACCGTATGCATGTCAGTCACCCACTTTTAAAAAAGAAGAAGATTGGATTGGATTGGATTGGTTTACATATATTTTCAGGCTTGTGGTGTGCTTGATCGCAAGGACCCGCTTATAAACCATCGTCAATTAGGACAACACAAGACACATACAAACACATATGACTGATGTTGCATCTGTCGATAGATGGCAACATCTGTCGCCACCTCCACAATTTAGACATGTCCCTGAAGGGGAGGGAAATTGTCTCCAGGAACCTGTACCCATGGTGAACTGCGCAATGACCGACCACAGGACTTTCGGACCCAACAGATTTTACGAGCACGTACTCCGCGTATACTCGGTAAGTCTTCAGTGGCAACCGGGTCTCGAACTCTCAACCTTTCGATCTCAAGTCCGGGGTCTGGACCACTAGGCTCCTTACAGCCCAGAAGAAGATTAGACATTAGAAGACATTAAAAATCTTAGAAAAATCAAATTCGAAGTACTTCAATTATTTTTTTTAAAAAAGTCGAAATTTAATGCTCAATTAAACAGCACATAAGAAGCCATTGTTGTTAAAATTCTATAACCATTGTCATTCACAACAATCGCTTAAGAAACTTTATTTCTTTTAAATAATAAATTAGGAGAAATTTGTTTTTTAAACAAACACAAACATTTTATTTACACAAAACAACATAACAGAATAATTTGTGTACGTCACAAGGGAGTTAAAAAACTGTATATGGGACTAAATAATCATAATTATAATTAATAAGGCACAATAATAAGACTCATTATAAGTTAATAAAAAATACACGAAAAATAATACATTTAACTACATAAATATACATAAAAAAAAGTGTGGCAATGCTAATGCTATAATCAAAACAATTGCCTAAAACTCTGGTCAGCTATTATTTTTGCAACATAAATCAGTTTGCAATGACGCTAAATATATTCCCCCAAAATATTCTTTGATAGTATGTTGATATGAATATAATGTCTTGCATATAAATTAATTTGGAAACCGATAAGAAATATTTATTGAATTTTCGAATGAAAATTAATAAAACATTCTGTTACATACCTACTTTTTTACCTAATACTAATGCTAAGAAACGCTGAATGACTTTAATATGTGCAGGTGACCACTTGGTTCATTATTTATCTACAATGCAATTTTTTTTTTAAATTAACGATTATAACAATGTTTATGTTACCAAAAAAATAACAATACTTAAACTTCATTATTTAAAACAATAAATTCCATTTAAAATATGTGTTTACCTGTTCATCTTTTTTAAAAGGCAAAAAAAAGTTTCGCGTCAGGCCCTATTTGAACCTCCAACCATTGAGTTATAAGCAAAGCGTCTTGCTAATTGCACCATCGGAAGAATTAACAGATTAAAGCTAATAGAAACAGTTTCGTTGACTTTAACATGTCCCCAAAGTGACGCCATTTCGAAGAAGTTTTTGAGAAAACTGTTTAACTCTAAGCGGGTTTAGAAAATATTGAAAGACCTTAATGTAAGTTAAACGGCTTTAAACCGACAAAATACAGAAATTTCAGTAAAAGTAATGTTTTTTACAACGTAAAATTAATGTAGGGTTATACATGAGGCTTGTAGACTAATGATGCGACTCATAATTTTAAACCATGGTCAAGTGATGAAGCTGTCTCCTAAGTTAGCCCCAAATATTCACATTATAACCTGAAAAAAACAAAAAACATTTGATTCAGTATAATTTAGAATTAGATTAAAGTAAGCTCAATAAACATTACAAATTAAAATTAAAGGAAAAAAATACCCCAGGAAATTATAATTGTTGATACTGAATAACTATATAAGGATACTACATGCTAATGATATTTAAATATAGTTATTAGTGTTACCAAGATTCGTACTTATACTTATGTACTTTATATATATTAACCCTTTCAGTCCCAAAAATTTACTACACTACAGAAACATCTGATATTCACAAAATAAGCTTATTTGAGGTCAAATATACGAATTCCATACGAAGAAAAAATTCATTTAAATTTTTTATATGGTTTTTGAAACAATGCCAAAATTTTTTAACTGTGGAAAACAACAAAATAAATATATATATATATATATATATATATATATATATTACCTAAAAACACTTCGAGTTATATATTTTAAGGTATCTGACCATATTATTAAAAAAAATTAGTAATTATTTTAACCGAAATAGTTTAAATTGTGTTTTAAATATGTGGAACTGAAGTGAACTTATCAAAAATCAAGAGAAACGCTTGTTGACTATTTTCTAAATAAAAAAAAATAGTAGTTCTGACTACTATCGAGATTAATGTAAAATATTATCTGATAGAAAAAATTATGAAGAATCGAATGATGTGTGTTTGGATGTCATAACGGGACATAGAAATTTTGAAAAAAATATTGAAAGTGATGATGCCAAATGGCATCACTGGGACTGAAAGGGTTATTATTTAACTTTTCTGAAAAAATAAACAGATTTTTTTTATTTATATGCAGAGGAAGTCTACAACAATTTAAAGTGCCACCAAATGTAAATGACATGCATAATTTACATTCGAACGATTGCAACTTTTCGATGAAATTGTATACTTAAATGGAACTTCAAGAAAGTTAACTTTCCACTAATTAGAATGTGAAATAATATGATTACATAATGCAACAATCAAAATTGTATTTTTTAGACTTGACGAACTTGAAAACTTTGACTTTGACGTTTGAAGTTGACGTTAAACATATAAAAAAGGGTATTAACATATTCTTTCGAAGCATTAGAGAATACTACATTTCGATTCGTTCGTGACGTCAAACAGTTGCAATTTCTTCATTCATTGCGTTGTTCCATTTGGATAATGAGAATGAAAACATTATTTGGAAATCCTTAATCATCTACCTAATACACAATACAAGTCAAAAATTAATATGCGTATATCGTTACATAATAATTGTATGGAAAACAATTGTTTGAATAAGGAAAGTTTTGCCCCACACGATGTCGTAAATGGTCACTTAAGTGTCCTCATCGATCATTTTCTTTCATTTTCTTTTAATCTCAACTTCATTTCTTTTTTAAATCTTCCTTCTAAATGAGGAAGGCAATGTTTCGTTGTCAAAAGAGAGTCCCAAAATTAACTTCGATCATGAAAAAACAGCTTAAAATTGAATATGTATGAATGTAAATTAGACAAAATAGACTATTTTCGGCATTTATAATAAACTATCAAAATGTTTCTGAAAAGTCCCTTTTCTTTTTTGATGCTCATCAATGTTTTTATTTATGTTTGTAAATCAAGATGAGTCTTGTCATTTTCTTAAACTTACATAGATATAATTTCAAATCTCGCTATTTAAAAAGATTCCGAGAGTTTTCCAAAAAATTGAGGATTGCCAAAAATTCGCTTTTACTTTGAGTTGCCTGGTTTTGCTATCCTAACATCTCCGCAGCTTTCCCGATTTCAGAATCGCCGGAGATTCAAGATTTTTTAATTACGATAGTTAGCCGATTTCAGTATTGTTGCTAATAAATGTTATTAAATTTCCCCATACATTTCTCAATAACGTTATTTTTTACTTTTTGTATCTTTTACTTTTTGAAAGGGAGATTCATGTCTTTTGAAGAATAAAATAATGTTTAATTTGGTTAAATAAAAAAAATATTTAAAAAACATTTATTAAAATAAAATTCATTCTGAAACAATTTTATTAAATAAATTGGACAATTTCTTCATGCTTGCATTTCTAAGTGTTTAACAATTGAATTTTAACTATTGTTACTATGTCGGAATTTACTATGTCCATATTATATGGTCCAGTGACTCTCAACCGGTGGGTCGTGGGTGAGTGATCCTAAGGGGTGGTAGCGATCCGAGGGTAAGTGATCCTAGGGGGGTCGCAAAAAGTTTTTTTTTTTAATATAGAAAATACATTTAAGTAACGTTTTATACAATAATTTTACAACTAGAATGGAAGAAAAAAATCACCACACATTGTTTTACTTTATATCTTGGTTAATTTATATTTCAACTTTTTAATGTTATTATTACATAATTTTAATTCTAGTACGGTTACGTTGCAACAAGCTAATGAGAAATTTGTGCTTGTCGGAACTTTTAAATTCGTAACATAAGTGGAAGTTTTCAAAATTAGATTTCTTAACTTTAGCAACATAAACATTCAGTTTCTTTAATAATCCATTAATTTTGTCTTGCGTTTTTATTATTGTTATATTTCGGCCTAGCTCGTGCATAAATATGTCTGCTAAGTATGAAAGTTGAAACAACCTAGTTGGGGAGCTTAAAAAAATCCGGCCAATTCTGGTTTAGCATCTTGTAAAAATATCAGCATTTCAGATCGAAGCTCAAATAACTTGTTCAAAACCTTCCCACGGGACAGCCATCGTAAAACAAATAAAAAAAAATACCTAAATATAATGGTTAATAAAGAGTACCGCATGTGTAGGACAGGAGGGGGGGGGGGTCGCGAAGTTATTTTGTGGCATTAGGGGGTCGTCACCTTCAAAAGGTTGAAAGCCACTGTTCTATACTATGTAGGAAATGTGTCTATCATGTTAATAAAATATTTTAAATTTTTTAAATTTTTCGAATTATAAATTTCTGATATGGACGAGTGTAAAAATATGACGACTTACAGCAATGTAAATAATGAGTTCTTTTAGAAAAGTGCAAAGCGTTTTGACCGATAAAAATATTTTTTAACTAGGTTCCTGAAATTTGTGATAAAAATTTTACGTCGAAATCTTGCATGTCAGTTCCACCGCAAATGTACGTCAAATGTCACTTCAAATGTAAATTAAGTAATAACAATTCTGAAATGGTTAATTAGAAATTTTAAAAAAAAAGCAATGACGTTTACAGAGAGGAAAAATGTCTAAATGATATTCGAAAGCTAAAATTAAACTCTGCGAGTTTAGCCAAAAAAAATGTACTCTAAGTTCTTAAATAAAACACCAAGAAGTGGATAATATCCTGTTGAATATCAAAATGTAGGTATAATGTAATATCCCTAACATATTATTAGTAATATTTCGCAACAGCTGTTCTAGAAAAACTTCTGAACATCGTTTGTTGAAAATGTGGAGATAAGAATGAAAAAGAAATGCTTGAGGCAAGAAAAGTGAAGGCATCTTAAAGTTTCCAAATCAATGCAATGCACCCAAACGCAGCACGCTTCTCAATAGCATTTGCATTTGGACTTCCAGTTTTAATCTGTACGAATCGATTTTTAAATTGCAAAAATCGCAATTTGTGTTGTTGTTGATTCTAGTTCAAAATTTTAACTAATTGTGGTTTCAACTCTCGCGAGGTTATGAGATTCGTTTTTTTCATGTAACTTAATCGTTTCTGTTAACTTTATTTGTCAATATCGATGGAAAAACAAAAAGTACAAGAAATAGGTATCTCATTTTAAAAATAACAAGAATGTTCACATAAACTATGAATTTTTACATAAACTGTTTACTTCTATGATCTTCATTCGTTTTATATTTTTTATTTAGATAAACTTGGGCTCAAGCCATATTTTCGTAACCCAAATTTCGTTCCCAAAGCGTCAGTAATGAATTCATTTTATTTCATGTAATAGAGTGACAAGTTATCAGCCGACAACTCATTTGGTGCGATCTTTGCTTCATTTGGCAAGCCCATATTTACCGTGGTTCTTGAGCAGACACCACCATTGACTTATTCCAGCCTCCATTGGCTGAATCCCTCTTAATTGGCGTATCGTGTCCGAATGGATAAAAACTAATCGACCTTGACTCGCCAAGTGCCTTGACTTGTTAAAGGCTTAAAACTTGATTATCACCAAAATTCGCTTAGTTTACTTTGGCCCGCACCGAAACAGGTCAGACGCAAGTAAGTACCTATCTGTTTTGATTGGATTAACCCGTGAACGAGCCATTTGTGAATAAAATTAACACCAAATTAAAATTCTTAAAGTTTTTAAAATTCATTTTTGGTACAAATATATCTTTTTTGTTTATCACGTGAACTATACATTTGTGAATACAATTATTACCATCCATTAATTTAAAGTCTTAAACTTAAGGTTTTTAAAATTCGTTTTAGGAACAAATATATCTTTTTTGTTTATCACGTGAACTATCCATTCGTAAATGCAATAAACACCTGAGCAAAATTTAAATTCTTAATTTTTTTTTAAATCCATTTTAGGTACAAATCTATATTTTTTTGTTTACATGTGAACTATCCATTCGTGTATACAATTAAAACCTGAGCAAAATAAAAATTCTTTAGATTTTTAAAATTCATTTTAGATACAAATCATCTATATTTTTTGTTTATCATGTGAACTATCCATTCGTGAATACAATTAACACCTGTCAAAATTAAAATTCCTAAAGCTTTGAAAATTCATTTTAGATACAAATATAGATTATTTTGTTTATCATGTGAACTATCCATTTGTGAATACAATTAATACCGTCCACTAAATTAAAATTATAACTTAAAGTTTTTAAAATTTGTTTTAGGAACAAATTTGTCTTTTTAGATTAACCCGTGAACGTCTTATTCGTGAATACAATTAACACCTTCCCTCATTAACAACCT
This sequence comes from Hylyphantes graminicola, assembly GCA_023701765.1. Lineage (NCBI taxonomy): Eukaryota > Metazoa > Arthropoda > Arachnida > Araneae > Linyphiidae > Hylyphantes > Hylyphantes graminicola. The sequence goes on along the minus strand of CM043111.1, from coordinate 78,080,077 downwards.
TAACTTAAAGTTTTAGTTTGTTAAGTAAAAATTTGTCTTTAATATACTGTTCTACATTGTGGTCGTTGTTCGCCTTAGATTTTGTTTATTTAGATAAAAAAAATTAAGGTATCCGACTACGTTGAAATCGTATTTTTCGGAAAAAAACAGCCATTTTTTATAATCTTAAAATAAAGCATCACTCTTTAAGATTCTAAAACTCTCTTTATTTTGTTTGTGCGGCAAATATTTTAGAACTCCATTGATACTCCATTATGCGAAAGCGGCATTCAAATCCTTTAGAAAAGACCACTAGTAGAAAATTGCGATCTACAAGAATAATTAAAAATATGAAACTTGAAGATGAAGAATGTCTTACGTACCAAAAAGAAGGCTTTCCTGCTATTTGAATGTAACTTCAAACTTTAAATTGATTTTGTGCAAAATGAAAGTTTTGAACATTTTCTTCTAGACAAACCGTATTTCACAAAAAGTACTTGAGAAAAGAACCGAATGTTCTCAAATTTTGTGTGCATATTTGTTATACTATCATCTAGGGAATAGACTACAGAATAGTAATTTCAAGCAATATTATAAAAATTATAACACTTACTATCAAAAGTGGTAGAAAAAAAGCTGATAAAAATCTTTAGCTTAGCTTCGACAAATTATAACTTTTTATTGGTGCAATAAATATCTAAGATTGTAGTCTATTCCTTAGGTATCAAATTAAGATTTATTAATTTATTATTATTTTTAAAAAATCTTAAATATTTTTTTAGCTATAAGGTCTATCGTAAAGGCAAAAAACATCAAAATTTACTTACAAAATCTTAAATTACACAAAATATATTTATTTAAAATAAAAATTGTGACTTATTATTATTATTAGTTGTGTTGGTGGACAAAAAAATACACAAAATATACCGTCAGTGCGGGTAACTTTGGCCAAAATCATAGTTTTTTTCACAAAAGAAGAAAAATTTAACTTCAAAAACGATTTAAACACTTAAAAATCCTAATGCATTCTAAGTATTGTACATTTAGGAATAATTTTCAGGCATTTTTGTTACATTTTATAAATTAATAAAAAATTGATATTAATTTTAAAAAATAAGACACTGTTAGGAGCCGGGAGGGTAACTTTGGCCACCCAAGAAATACATAAGAAACATACTTTTTAACATCCTTAAAAGCTGTGTTAACGATTTAAATAGCAATATTAAAACTTTAAACCCAAAAATAACAAAGTTATAAGACATATAGTTATTTAAAATGACAATTAATATAACTTAACATTTACATTGCAGTGCATCGTGGAATGGCATTACACGTTGAATACTAGTATTGTTTGTCGCTTAAAAGAAAGAAAAATAAACTTCTATTTTAATAAGGAAAAAAGAACTTCTTTGAAGCAAGATTTAATAACAAATATATTTGTAAAAAAGCAAACGATTTTATTATTAAAGGTGAAAAATAATATATTTATAATTAGGAATTTGAAAATGTTTACCTTTCGACATTTGCAATTTTGAGTGGAATACGTATGTTGCATTCTATCTTTATCTTTTTAATGTTTAAAATCATTAGATTTAAAAATATATATATATATACATAAAAAATGAGTAATCATAAAAGTAAGAATTTTTTCAAAAATAGTTAAACTTAAAACACTTTTACATACATTTTTTAAAGTGCAAAGTTCCATAAAGAAATATTTACATCTATGGCCAAAGTTACCCGCATTCATCGGCAAAAGCTTCCCAATTACAAACATTTAAATACAGCATAAAAAGTAGTGAATTTAGAATAAAACAAATGGTGTAATATTCTTCCTCATTAATAAAAGAATCGAATAGAGTGTTTTATTTAAATATTTTCAATATTTTTTTAAGTGTTCCAGACAAAAGTTGGAAGAAATAGATTTTTGTCATTTTATGCTCGTAAGAATGAAAACAGCATTTGTAGTATTGCCAGATTTAGAATGAGATTTTTTTTTTGCATGAAATGAAAGGCGATATTTCCACCTTTCCAAAAATGTAAAACAATTTAAGATGAGATCATTTTATGAAGAGAAATTAAGAAACAAATCTTTTTCCGACGCGTGGCCAAAGTTACCCTCCGTGGCCAAAGATACCCGCTTTGACGGTAAGTATTAAAATTTAATTAAAAAAAGAAGTGTCAAACGTAGTCGGATACCTTAAGCATAAACTTATTTTCCCATGGAAAATTTCTTGGCTATCATTGTTTATGAGTTAAAAATATTTTTTGAATAAATTAAGTATTATTATGAAATTTTATAAAGTTTCGAGTTACGATTCAGGCTTTACTTACATTAGCAATTTTTGTTTTTGCTACTTTTTTGATGTTGGGAAACTCAAATTTTTAATTACGTTAGAATGTGAATTGTTTTAATGTACAAAATAATATACTTTTTACAGATTTATATTCAAATTTTATGCTATGCGTTTTCTATAGTTTATGAAAAAAATCATCAAAAATTTATCAAAAATCATTAAGAAAGTCTGTTCTCTGATGCAATAGTTAATGATGGTATAATATAGCATTTTATATAAGTTTAATGCTTCGAGCAATCAATCACTTTTCAGCATTTAACGTGAATATTTTAGACCAATTAAATCAAATTCCCCTAATTTAGTTAATCATATTCCGAATATTTAAATTAATAAGATTAATTGATTAAGTACATAAGATAATTCTAAAAGTCTAGCAAAGTTTATATAATATGTTATCATAAAATACATAGTTTTACAACAAAAATTGATTGAAAACCTTATAAGAAAAGGGCAAATAAATATACTGCTTCTAATCTTTAAATACATTACTCTTAACTAATACATTAAAATGGTATTTGTGTGTGATATTTTTTTTTAAAGATTTTAACAAATATAACACTAGAAAAAAAATTTAAATATAAGTGACTTAATTATTTTGTAAAAAAATATTTTGGTTGAAGTAAAGCATTTTATTTGCTATTTCTTGCAGTTGTGTAGCATTAAGATTCTTCTCCGATAAATTATGATAAAATAAATATTGTATAATCTGCTTATAATATATGTTTTTTAATTTACCTTTTCTGGTTAAAAGTATCAATATCTTTTAATTAAAATCTTTAATATCATATTTTAAAACGCTTCATATTTCATTAATTGGATCTAATTTTAGTTTCCACACTACGTTTATATTTAGAAGTAACCCAAGACGCATTAACAACCCTTAATACTCTTCATATTTATTTTATTTGTTGCATTTTATATTGATTGACACTTGACTTTTGAATGAATGTAATTAATTATACTATGAGCATTTTCTATTTATTAAGTTATTCGCAAAGCAAACTGTCACAAAAAAAACTTAAAATAGCCGACAAAAGAACATAGACTGCTAAGTTTTTTAATGGAACAAAACCTTGAATTTAGCAATTATATTTGACAGCTTTTTCGTTTCGTTGTAATACAAGGTTAAACATCAAGTTGCATAATTTAACATCGTATAAAGTGTGATAACATTTTTCAGTAAAAAATTCATAATTATTCAAAACCACATAATTAGTATTCTATCTTTGACAGGCAAAAAAAATTGATATGGGGTACACATTAAATTAATTTTTCATACTCATTTTTTTATTGTTATTCATATTCACTTTTTGTCTTTAAATGCGCTGATTATACATGAAGTTTATTTCTAGCTTGCTTTTTTGAAAAAAGGTCAATGGTTCTTTACGTCAGATCAGCATCAGTTGAGCTGCTAATGTCACTTACAAAAAGCTCGTCTAAGAAAAAAATTTAAATATATTTTATGAGTAGTCAAGTTTTAAGTAAATACTTTGTGCCTTGCATTTTAAGTAGAAAAATGAACAAGATTATAAAAATTAGCACAAGTTTTTCATGTTTTAAAATTACTCAACAAGAAAACTATTAAAAATATTGTATAACAATAAAAGTTGCAATTGTTTTCATCCAAAATTTTAAAAACAATTACAATTTTTAAGAATTTCTACAATCAAGGGCTCCTTACACATGTTATTTTTGAAAAGTATGATCTGTTTAAAGCATGCAACAAGCAGTAAGCGAAAAACCATCTTTTTTAGAATTAACTCAAAAATTGACAGGTTCGAAAAAAAATTAACACTATTGTGTATTATTTTTTTAATGAAGGCTAGAAATAGGCGGCCGGAAACGATTAATCTACACTCTACTCTACTCTATTATTGTTTTTTTATTAGGTCAGTCATTTATTCAAAATAAATAATTACATCACAATTTTGTACTCTATACTAAAAATGGCCAACTATTTCATAACGTTAAGAAATGAGATAGTTCTATTTCAGTGCCAACTTTTAAGGCAAACTTCAATTAAAAATATTATAATCATTTTTTATGTAAAAATAATTTCGGTATTTGAAAAAAAAAAACGTGACTTTTTGCAAAGGGGCCTACTTTTGGCGGATTAAGCCTTTTTTCAGGCTTCACTGAAACGAGAGCTATTTTGTTTTTATATACGCTATACCAATTTTTAAAGCTCGCGTTTCAACGAACCTAAGCTCTCTGTGGATGTTAAAGTAGGCCAAGATTTGATTTTGGAAACCTTGACCAATGGGGGGGGGGTGTACATATATAGTGGTGGAAATTGATTTATGAACTGACAGTTTTTTAACAGTATTTCTTTATTAAATGCATTTTTATCGATTTAATTTTACATACTATACAGGCCTTGCATTATAAATTATACACGTAAATAACATTTTATATATATTCGTAAACAATTTATTTTGTTGATATTTTAGTTTTAGCATAGGGAAATTGATTTATGAACTTTTACATTCAATCTCAATTAATAATTGCTAAAACTATTTTTTGTCGCTAATGCTTCTTTGATTTTGTTTTTCATAGACAACACAAAACTTTGGGTCAAGTTTTGGTCAAGCAATTTGCAGTTTTTAATGATCAAGTCCTTCTATTTCATAACTGATGCACACTTCATTTAAATTATTCAAACCAATTGATTCAGACATTCTTCTTGGGGTTTAAGTCATGGCTATTAGCAGGATGATCTAAATAAACAACACTTAGTTCATTTAACCAGTCTTCCATTTCGTTTGAAATGTGGATACTTGCATTATAATGCATAAAATCTAATCAAAAGCATAGTTTTGCCATGCAAAAAGGAATTGAACAATTTTCTAGAACTAATCTGCATTAAAGTGATGTTTGTCAGCCCTTCAGAAACATAACCTTGTTTCTTCAATCATAAGATATCGGTTCCCAAAACATCAAACTTCCACCACTAACATTTCTGCTGAAGACAGATCTTGGTTATTTCCGAAGATCCTTTCAATAACATTTTAAATCATCACGTCCATCCAAATAGAACTTTTTTCATCAGCAAATGTCACTTTTTTCCCATTTCTCTCCCTCCACCCCACCCAAACCATTTTCATGTAGTTACGACCACAGACAAGAATCTAAACAGACTGCGCATTTACGTAGGTGAATAGGGCGAAAAGCCTCCGCCCCCTGAGCGTAGTAACAAGTTTAGTCACTAGGAGCGCTACAAATCAGCTGCCTATTTTTAGCTCTATTTAGGAGCTTTAACATAGCTAATAGCGCCTCGTAATTTAAAACCCTAGTCAAGTGATGAAATTTTTTACTTTTTTGCCTGGTTTGGAACGTTTTTAACTGCCTACTTTTAACCACCAAAACGGATTTTAACACAGCTATAAAGGTTTCGTAACCCATGTAATTTTCGCTTTTCTTAACGGACTGCGGCACTTGACCAGAGTTCTAAACTACGAGGCGTTATTGACTGTGTTAAAGCTCCAAAGGGAGGCTAGAAATAGACACCCGGAAATCATTACATTATTATTGGACTTATTTCACGGGGTTCTGGAAACAGATCCGCGGTCTAGTTTTCTTTTTTTCTCGAATTACTTTTGTTTTTATTCGAAATTGTGTTTTCTAAGAATAAGTTAATTTAGTTATTTTTTAAAATTACAACATCTTGCTGTGCTGTTGGTTGTTTAATCATTTATCAAGGAAAACTTGCATCGAAAGAAGTTTTAATTTTAACAACTATAATATTCTTAGAAAATTCGATTTGGCAAATAGAATGCAAAAGTAATTCGAGAAAAATGAAAACAAAATTGCAGAGCTGTTGCTAGTTCCCACGTGAAGCAGAGGTGTTGCTAGTTCCCACGTGAAACCCCCTGGTTATTTAATTATTTAATTTAAACAGTGAATATATTATTTATATATTTACTGAACATGATAACTATTGCTATAATGTTTTTATATATGATAAAAAAAATAAAAACTTTATAAAAATCTAAGAAAATATGCAAACAGAAATTACCACAAAACATTGAAAAAGAATTTTAAACCTTTAATTTACAATTCCAAAATTTACATTTGTAAAAGGATTTTTTGTATAACCAAATTATACATATAAATTAACTTCAGGCATATATATATATATTTGGCATATCAATTTAACTTTTTCAAATATTATTATAATATGTTTTTCAGAAGAAAGGAATCAGTAATAATGAGACTGCATGTCAAAATAATAAGTATGTAGATAAATTTACAATTAATTATCAAGTTTGAAAGACAATTAAATATTTACAAGTTTTTAATTAGGTGTTTACAAGTTTTGAAATGGTAAATATAGCTTTTCTTTTAATGGCTTTTCCTTGATACAAAAACATCAATTCCTTTGCTTATTATTTTATAACACAGCCAATTATAGTTTGTATAATATCAGAACATACAAGAAGCTAGAAATAATGTTATTACAAATAAAGTGTTTGATTATAATTTTTTTTTCCTCAAATAAATTAGAGTTTGCTTCTAGAGCAACTAAAAATAAATCAATTTCTCTGAATAATCCAATGATTAAGGGGGAAAATATAAATATTAATTTATAAAATATAATAATAATTTACAGCCTACAAGTTCTTTAAGGAAAATAATTCATAATTTCTCATAAATTTATCAAAACATTGTTTAATCATTAGTTTATGTAGTGCTGGACTTTTGTAATCACAAACACACAATGTAAGAAAATAAATGCAAAATATTTTTTTAAATAAAATAAAGGAGATATATTTACAAAAAATAATAACCCAATAAAAAATAACTACCTATCCAAAAAAGTCAACTAAAGAAACATATGTTAACAGCATCTCAATTCTAGAACAACATCATAAAACCAATATATCTGTTAAGTATTTTTATATTAAGCTCTTAGTAATATAAAGCAAAATTTTATTAGTAGGTACCCACACTGTATGTTGCATTTTTTACTCAGAGCAATACAGTATTTAAAAATAAATTTATAGATAGGAAGAGAGGCATGCAAGTAATTTTGTACAATTCAAGGAATAATTGTAATGGCCAAGTTGGTGTACTTGAGTAGGTGTTCCAAAAAATCTGGCGTTATTTGGCCCCTTAGAGATACAGGTTATGGAATGAGTTTTCACACAAATAAGCCCATCTATTTCTTCATCCTATGTAGAAAAAGCTTTTCTAATACATCACATCAAAATTATGAATAAAAATCCACAAAAATTTTAAAATGCTCATTAAACGAAGCGATTAATTTACAATATATTGTTAGACTTTAAATTTTACTAGCCAAGATTTCAAATTAATTTTTAGTGAAATGAAATAGTAAGTTTTGAATCAAAAAGTGCCTATATTGTATGAAAATATCAGCTCTAACTATTAAATTAGTTTTTTTTTTGAAAATAATAATAATTAGGTACTAAAAACACCTAGCATATGACAGAAATTAAAAATTGAACAATTAATGAATTTTGAAGAAGGAAGTGTCAAATTACTTTTGGAAACTAAATATATCCTGCCTGAAAAATTTATTATTTTAGGTGTAGAAATTCCTACAAATCTGGTGGTAACTGGTCCATTCATATAGATATTTAGAAGAGATCATTGGAGAGCACCTGAGTAGGCACCCAACACAACCATATCATATTTAACATGCACTCTCTTTACACCGGGACATTCGACTAACATTTTAAGCTGCACGGTCCGTTTCTAGGTCGGCAGTTAGGTCATTTGTTTAAAACATAGTTTTAAAAACTAACAGCAATAATATTATAACTCTATATCTTATTTAATAAAGGTACACGAAAGAAAAGTGTAACTCAGTTAGTCTAATAACATTTAATTACTTTAAATAAAAAATTAATGACCGAAGACAAAAAAAAAACACAGATGTTTTAAGTGTGTTAAGCTACATATATCGAAACTTTTCAATACAAAACTAACCAACCATTCTTAAGTGATCGAGAATTTAGCTCTGATCAAGAAAACAAGAATATTTGAAATATTAAACACTTACCTATCTTACCTTACCTTCAAAAACACTTACCTATCAATATCCTTATGAACGTAAAACAGTTTCATAAAATACATTAAAAAATGTGTTTTGATGAGAAAAGAACACAACAAAAACATTTGTCTCCACTCCAGGCCTCTCTCGAGTCGCAATTTTCTTCTCCGCAATGCGCAATACTTAATTTTTCAAAAGTAGCGCGCATTAATTTATCCAAGTTTGAGCATAATTAGTACAAGAAGCGCGCGCTGCTTGGAGTCGCACGCAGTTTTCAACCAGTCACGTGATAATTAGTTCTAACTTTAGTCACTTGGTAGCGCGATCATTGGTTGGTTCGAAGTTTAGTCACTTGGTGGCGCGATCATGGGTTGGTTCGAAGTTTAGTCACTTGGTGGCGCGATCATTGGTTCGAAGTTTAGTCGCTGGGTGGCTGGTGACGTCATTCTCTGAAAAAAAAAGTTCCGATTGGAATGTCTGTTTACGTTGATTGTCTGTGGTTACGACTATATTTTAATAGTCTGTTCTTATGGTGAAGAGTAAGCTTTGGACCAGCCTTCATTTTGAAACATTTCAAGTTCGACGACGATATCAATATTTGTCTTACTCTTCTGGGAGTTACAGGAAGTTATTGTTCATAACAAATTCGCCCTGTAATGCACAAATGCTGACACAAATGGTAACTTTTTGGGATACAAGTTCAATAATCCTGCTTTTGTCCCTCGTCCCACGAGGGTTACACCTTTTTTAATGATAGTTTTAGCCGAAGTCAGAATGATTCTTCAAATATTTATGAATTATATTTATTGATCTTTTAATTAATATGCTAATTTCTCTTACAGATTTTTTAAAATATTATATAAGGGTCATTTTTTTTACCTTTTTGGCTTCAGGCGGTCCCGCAAGCTTTCCTATTTAGTAAAATGGGGATAAAACAGATAAATTTCTACAAATTTGGCCTTAATCTTATTTATAAACACTGATAGTAAGCTCCTCTGAAGTTCAAATGAAGAACTACTTAAAATATTTGGTACCTGGGTTCAAAATAAATATGAGTTCATAAATCAATTTCCATCATTTGACATGCTTAAAAACTGAAATTAGTTATATTTTTATTTTGTATCATTTTTTGAAAAAAAATTATGTGTGAAATTCCTTTATTGAGCACTGAATATCCAACACACAAAATTTGAATTGTTAGCACTTAATACAAAGCGATATCTGGTGAAAAGAATGTAGTTCATAAATCGATTTCCACCACTGTATATTCCGCCTTGTGTGCTTGGTCAGAGATCCGCTTATGAAGCCTTCGTCGAGTAAGACGGATCCAGAAAGGTTTTTTAATGTCACAGAAAAGTAATATACACACAGAGAGAAGGCGGTAATCGAACCCGCGTCCGTTACAGCGCGCAGACTGCTAGCGTAATGGTTCAAACCACTCGGCCGTCCGGGCCCCGTCAAATGGGTACAAACGCCCTTTTCTTTTTCCCCCAAGGGTCTCAAAATGCGTGCAACCATCAATGTTTGTATAATAGGCATACACTCCTTGCCAACCTAAGTTAGGTAAATAGAAATATGTTATGGAGAAGATCCTTCCACGCATGTAAAGAGTTTCATAAATTATTTGTGAATCCATCCAGAAAACATGTTTAAACTGAAATTTCGTTTAAGGTCCAAAAGATTTGAATATTATTTAAGAAAATTTGGTAATTTTATCTGAATGAAAAGCGTATTTTGGTTAAACTGTATTCAAATAATTTCATATGTAAATATTACCTAACAAGAGTTTCCAACTAATGGACCAACCGCGCTTTTTACTCTTTGTTTTTACTCAAGTTAGGTTGGCACGGAGTGTAGAATAGCATTTGGAATTTCCAAACGCCTCATTTCTTTGTGTTTTTTAACACGCACAAATGTACAAATGCCATTAACGCAGAATTTTTTAATCTAAAACCTTAGCGGCACTAAACAGAATCTTGTCCAAGTAGGTTGCTATAATGAAACTGAAACCTGTTGTGAGCTGGAGCAGACGAAAAAATATTTATTAAGGGGTCACAGGAGTCTTAAAAATGTGCAAAGAAGATACTACAAAGCATAGTTTGATCTTTTATGTAATTTTTTAACTACTCAATAAATGAGTAGAATTTTTTTTAAATGTAATTCTACAGGATTTATTTATTATAACACAAGTTTCAAAATTTATGAAACTTTAACCAAATCTAAAATAAATGATATTAAACATGAAGCTATTTGAACACATTGTGATTGGGCTTGCGCGGCAAATTGTGAGGTCACAATTGAAAAAATGACCAAGAATATGACTTTATATTGTACAAATATGTACAAACAAAAACTTATACCTAAATTCTCAGCTCAATTTTAATTAGAAATTATTTTAAGAACTTTTTTCTAAAAAAATTATTAAAAATTTTGATTAAAAAATTTTTTTAAAATAATTTCTAATTAAAATTGAGCTGAGAATTTAGGTATAAGTCTTTGTTTACTCATATTTGTTAAATATAAAGTCATTTTCTTGGTAATTTTTTCAATTTTGACCTCACAATTTGCCGCGCAAGCCCAATCACAATGTGTTCAAATAGCTTCATGTTTAATATCATTTATTTTAGATTTGGTTAAAGTTTCATAAATTTTAAAACTTGTTTTATTATAAATAAATCTTGTAGAATTACATATACAAAAATTATACTCATTTATTGAGTAGTTAAAAAATGACATGAAAGATCAAACTATGCTTTGTAGTTCCTTCTTTGCACATTTTTAAGACTCCTGTGACCCCTTAAAGAAACTTCAATTTTCGCAACGGGGTTAACAGATTCGACCGAGGTTGCCATGACGTCTGCGACCGTAATTTTCGCTTTTCTTTTTTTGAATGATATATTATTTTAAAAAATTGTGTAAAAAGTTAGTCTGACCTTAAACCGCCTTGAACATGTGTCTGTAGATTTTTGAAATTGATCTCTCGCTTCAGGGACCCCAGCAAGGGCACTGTTAAACTGAAGGTGACATTTAAGTACCCCAGGGGTGAATAACGGAGTGAGGGGGTGGGTTGAACCACTGAACTGAACTGAAACTCTGGAATTAGCATCCCATGATAAGCTGGTGAAGCCTACTTTGGGGACACTTGGCGACAGCTTTAAGGAGAATATGTGCCACATTTGGCATGAATTCGCCGATCTTAATTGACACTTGACTTGACAGTTTGCATTGAATGTCGCCAATCACTCGCCAAGAATTGTTCCACAAGGAATTTTAAGTTTTAAAAATTGTTCCTGCTATTCTATTTTTTTAAAAGTAGGTTTCCGAAACTTCATTATATAAAGAACCTTACAAAGCAATAACCTATCAATTTTCTGTTAAAAAAATTATTGAAAAAGTTGGTTTAAAATGCCTATTTCCATCAGGCAAAGTATAGGAATTGCGGCAAAAGTTGGGTTGCTCTTCCAGGGTTGCCGGGCTTCACCGACCCGTTTGACGAGTGTTTCGATGCTCCTTCCAGAGTTTTAATTCAGTTCAGTGGGCACTACACTGTTAAACTGAAGGCGACACTTGCCTACCAAAGGCGTGAATAACGGAGTGAGGGGGTGAACGGGACCACTAAAGGTTCCAGAGTGGCACCCCTAGGCAATTCACAAGCCTAAAATTCATCGACCCAAGGCGATTCACAGCCTTTGAGGTGTGACGTAAATTAAACGGTACCTTCCACGGGAGCAAGCGATTAAGTCACCAAAAATTTAAAACCTCCGATGAACAGAATATGTTCCACTTGTAATTTTTAATTTTGTATATGCTGCATTTCGTCACCAGAAAATTTCGTTTGTAGCCTAAAATTCGATATGACGAGATTTGTGCCAACGAAATGGAAATGTAACAGGCATTAAACTCACAAAATGATAAGGAGGTTAAACTTTAATAGACCATAAACTTGCGATGAAGTAAACGTTAAATACACAAAACAGCCCAAGCGTGCTGTAAATTACATGTAGCCACATGTATGTTATTTTTTGTTGTACATTAATCTATTTTATATAAACTTAAACTAATGACTGATGGTATAAACCTTCAATAGAATGTTACATCTTTGATCAGAAATATATCAAATACAGCAAAAATTGCAAGAATATTACAGTTTTCCACTAGTGTCGTAAAATAGTTAATGGGACTGACGGACTGTTAGTTGTAATCTTAGCTTTTTTGCCTCTTTCTAAAAGCATTATACAGCTTTACAGACTGCGCTCTACTTATAATTATACTGGCCTTTATGCCCATCCTTCCCCGAAAAGTAAAAAATCTACCAAACTCCCTCAGGCATTTTTTTATGTAATCCAAATACAATTAATCAGTGTCATTTGCCCCTTCTCACTGCTAACTTTTCTCAGCATTTTATCATATCATGTCTCCACAGGGATCAAATTGTTTTTACATTCAATAATCAGCAATTTATTCTTTAAATCCTTCCAGGTTTTAATTTGCGTTAACGATTCTGATTCCGGTAAACCTCAAACGAATACACCAATTACAATTTGTCTCTAATGAGCAGAATTCAGTTGAAATAGCTTGATTGTACCAGGTAACAATTAAGGTTAAAAATTCTGTTCAAACTATTTTTCTTACTGTTTATCATTTTGAGGTGAAGCACGTTTCATGTAACTATTGCCCCAGGATACAGGTTATCAACCTTATTTTTCTGTAAACAAAGCGCCTCTGGCAGATTGTGACCTTCTCTATGAACTTTTTCTACGCAAGCAAGTAGACGTATATCTTGTTGGGCCATTTGGCAATAGCTATAAATTTCAACAGCCCCCCCCCCCTCTCCTACATTCCTTGTTTATAAGGTAAACAAGTAAACAAGTTCAACATTTTCACTTTCAGACAGATGAAATTATGTTTACTTCTATGCATATTCAAGCCTCCCTCCCGCCCCCTTCTAATGAGACTGATTTTAAAGGGTTAGGCACTTACAGACTCGGCAAATTCCTAAAACCTGATTGTCATTTTTGTGGCAATTTAGCTGTTCTCTGTCTTAGCTCTTAGCTCTAACTTCTAGGCACTCTTGTTATACCAACTTTTTGGATTAATTATTTACATAACATTTTATTGCCTGTTACTTTTCTTTGACGAAAATTAATTCCTGTGTGTTTGAAAACTTGAAACTGAACTTGGTTCCTTTTTGTTTCAAACCACTCATCTACACTCCTTGCCAATCTAATTTGGTTAAATAGAAATATGCTATGGGGAAGATCCTTCCGCGGATGTAAAGAGTTCCACAAATTATTTGTGAATCCATCCAGGAAACATGTTTAAAACATTAATTTTGTTTAAGGTCTAACACATTTGAATATTATTTGGGAAAATTTGGCAATTTTACCAGAATGAAAAGTGCATTTTGGTTAAACTGTATTCAGATCATTTTGTACGTAAATATTACCGTACAAGAGTTTCCAACTAACGAACCAACCACGCTTTTCTGTCTTTCTTTGTTACTCTTTGTTTTTACCCAAGTTAGGGTGGCACGGAGTGTAAACAGGCCATGCCGGAGACCGACCCCTTTTTCATGTTTGTAAACATCGGATGACGTAACAGCATTCGAATGAAGCTACTTGCATTTTAATAACGTCCCCTTTAAGGGAGAATGGACTCGCTGGATCGCGGGTTTCCAAAGCAAAGTGCATCACATGGAATTTAAAAAAAGTGGGATCCAATCCAATGGAGAAAAAAATATTTTCTCCATTGGATTGGAGTGCGCCCATTCCCTTTTAAAGCGTACACTCTTAAAACAAAAGAGTGAAATCCACTCCTATAGGGGAAGTACATTTTCGACACTGGAAAGGAGTGAAATTAACTAATGAATCGCTCGTTATCGCCCTAAATCGCACCTAATCGCTTTAAAATCGCTCGTTTGTTGTTAAGCTTGTTGGAGGTTTAACAAAACAAAATTGTGAAATCCACTCTTATAGGGGAAGTGCATTTTCGACACGGAAAGGAGTGAAAATTAACTTAGACTGAGTTAAAATCGCTCGCTTGTTTTAAGAGTGTAGATATGGAAATACTTGGGTCCAAATGATTTATGTCACATTCTTTAACTTTATTCTCCTTTAATAGAAAATGAAGTATTCAGACAAGAGTCTATATTCGACTTTTACAGCACATGATAAAATGGTTGAGCCCAGTGTTAGAAAAATTTATGCAAAAAATTTAGGAACAATTTATGCTATCAACTAAAATATCTACACGCAAAAAACTGTCTGGTACGTACAACCGAAAAATGAGTTCTCCCAACCAAACTGTTCGGTTGCTATAGGACTGACAGGACTGTCTAGTTGCAGGAACCAAATACGTTTGGTTAGAAGCGTTCAGCTGGCGCAAACGACTAGTTTGGTTGAGAGAACTACACCGATACCGCGCAGTTTAGTTCTCACACAGAGTTTAGTTGTCTCAACCGAACTCATTGTGGCAGTCTGGTCCCGTTGACTAAACTCGTTCAATCGAACGAGTATAGTTATGGTAACTAAACTGGTAGGTTTGAAAGAAACCACCAGTTTGGCTGTGCCAATTAAACACCCTTCAACCGAACTTGGTTGAGTTGCAGGACCAGCACCATTTTTTTGCGTGTAGGAGCAAATATACATTTTCTTTGAGAATTTTTGAGAAAGATATTTATTGAAAAAATGCTCTTTTAGGGTAATTCATGGGTAAACTCTTAAGATTGCCGTAGTTGCGCACCTACAGAATCGCAAGGGTTTCGCTATTTCAGGTTAGCAGCAGTCTTAAATTTTGGGAATCACGATACACGTTCGCAGAAAGTTTCTAGATTTTGTGATCGCCGGAGTACCGCATTTTATCTATCGAGTTTTGCGACCTAAGTAATATAGAATTTTGACGAATTTTAGATCGTTTAGATATTTGCGATTTTAAGATGATTATTTTTCGCCAAGATCTTTAGAAGTTATTTTTAAAAAAGTTGATAGTATTTGAAAAAAAAAAACTCATGATAACTGCGGCAAAATTAATTTTGAAGTCGCAAAATAATTGTGGTATTTTGTGGCATTTTGCGACTACGACAGTGAATTTCGAGCCCTGGTTGAGCCAATAACAAATTCCACGCTTCTAATTTTAATAAGGGGGAATGAGAGCGCTAGATGTCGGGTCTCCAAAGCAATGTGCATAAGTGTTAATCTAAAGGGAATAAAACCATTTTCTCTACCACATTTCTCCGGCTGTATTGAATATTTTTACAAACGGATTTTTTATGTGGCAAATCTAGCTGACTTACAGGTCCCGGCAATCCCACTTTTTGAATTTAGCTCGAAATTGTTTTTGAATTTTGAATAAATATTTTCACAAAAAATATTCGAAGCAAATTTAAAAAGTGGGTTTATAGAGACCACAGTAAGTTATCTACATTTATTATTTAAAAAAAAACTGTTTGTGAAAATATTCAATACAGCCGGAGAAATGTGGAAGAGAAAATTGCTTTATTCCTATTAGATTAACATTGAGGCACTTATGTTTGGAGACACCCGGTCCAGCGTGCCCATTCCCCCTTAAAAACTGAGTTATGACCATCGTAAGGTCAGGGCCGGATTTCTAAATAGGCTATGTAGGCTGTAGCCTAGAGCGGCAAATTTTTGGGGGCGGCAAATTTTACGTCCAATAAAAGTGACATTTGTCATTAAAAATTGTTTAGTATCGTTATCGCAAATCTTTTAAGAAAAACCCCCAGATAATTTTACATTATTGCGTAAGCGTCAACTTATATATAGTACTAATATTTAGAAGTGAACATCTGTAAGGAAAATTGCAGATTCTCACCCGGATGTGGAAGTTGAAAGAAAAATAGTAAAACAGTTTAAAAAATTCGCCTTTTATTTCGCTTTTGATTTAGAGTGACTGTAATATAGATGATTCCAATATGTAGAAAGAAAATAACTAGTGGTGAAAACTATATCTATCGGCAAATTGATCGTAGCCTACAAGTGGCAAATCTTTAAATCCGGCCCTGCGTAAGGGAACCCTACAAAAGTAAAAGTATTCGAGTTCGCAAGAAAGAGAATTTGTTCGAGTAGAACACGGCGGGCAAGTAGGCCAACTAGAAGGTCTCGACTTCCGTGGCCGAATTCTCTTAGTATCCAATGATATGATATCCAGCCGGGGCAACGCATGAGACTGACTTAGAAACGTTTTTTATTTTGTCATTTTTTTATGCATCGAAACCGGTAGAACTGCTCTTTTACCTACTTAGCAGCTCGGAATCGATAGTTTGGTTTTTCTCTACACCTAACACAAATAAGAATTCTATGAACAAAAATCGCTTCATTATACATAAATATGTGTGCATTAGTATAAAAGTATAGATACTAATTGGAGATATAAACTCACAAGACATTCTTGTCAACCAAACCGGTAAGTTTAATTTGTTATAAAGTATATTTTTTAGCTAAGATTTTGTTTTTCTATATCAAAATGTTAGTTAATTTAATGTATAGCAACTTTTCTTCCAAGTTTTAAAATAAATACCAAAATTCTTTTGCTAAAAAATTTTGATGAATAGAAAGTACGAACGAAAGTAAAAATGTGTAGATTTTTATTTTGCGAATATGTTTTTATAATTGATAATGTTACCTTTCATTTTACTAACATAACATTGGCTTACTTCACCTCGAAACTTTTCTTCGTTTTAAAGCAAAAAAATCTTACAATTTTAAACCACTCTTATTTTTCTAAAATTAAGTTCACACTGTTAATAAAATAGGCAATAACATATACCATTGTATACCTCAACAAATTTAACATGCGCCTTACCAAGTCTTTACTTCTTTACAAATGCAAATAAATGCTTAATTTATCAACTATATGCTGTGAAATTTGAGTTTTGAAATTTGAGAAACTATCCAAGTGAAAACTAATCAAAAAATTACAGTTGATAAATTTTGAAGTGCAATACACACGGTAAAAAAAACTCTTATTTTATACTAATTTTCCCCTCCCTTTTCCGAATTCAAAGGTTGACACTTCCTCCGAATTTGTGGTGTAACTTTCACCACAAATTCCGGTGTGCGAACAAAAAACTCATAATAAAATAATAGTTTCGGTAGTTGGTGTCGTTATGTGAGGATTTTTAAACCCACTAGTGAACGCAGTTATTCTAATTTATTATTTTCTCGTGCAAAATGTAATTGCTAGTTACAATCTAAATGAAAAAGAGTTTTATAAATTTTAAGGGGTAAGTTTAACAGCGCACTTTCACAATTAATATCCGTTTTGTTCAAATTTATGTTATTTGGCGAAACGCTTGATTGTATTCATATTTGTATTCATATTATAACAATTGCATTTTTGTATATATTCATATTTGTAGGTCAACAACCAAAAAGATAAACTGCGTTTATTTTTTTAATATATTTTCCTTAAATCAATATGACATGACTTCTTAAGACCCAAACAAAATCCTAGACGTATATTCTTAATCTAAACATACTTTTCATACAAATATATTCTAAAAAGTAGGTTGGTTGGTTGGTTGGTAGACATATATTTTCAGGCTTGTGTGCTTGGTCGCAAGGACCCGCTTATAAACCATCGTCAAGTATAAAAAGTAGGTTTTTCAAAGAAATGAAAAAAAAATATGTTTAATAGTTACTTAGAAAAACGCCTTAAACTCGAAAGATACACATTTTTTGGCTATAAATGCAACAAAAAGGCCGTATCACTTATTTGTAGTTAACAGATTTTCAATCAATGTTTTTATTTTAAATGCCTTAAAAATTAACAACTAAAAGACATTTTCGTAAAGTTTGATTTTTTTCCAAAAGAACTCTAATATCGTATTGAATCTCGTTCCACTTCATTTTTTGGAAAGAAATAAACGACTTATATCTGTCATCAATTTCTGAAAACGCTGATATTTGGACCTTTTTTTATCGGACCAGGTCAATTTCGGAACTAATTAACGTGTTTAAAAAATATCCCCAAATGGGGACGCCAGGTCTCAAGAGGTTAATTTCATTAAAACCTTCCCATAAGTAAGGCTTGAAAAAACGTCTGTTTAATAAGAAAAATAAAGGGTTGTGTAACACTAAACGACAGTAAATCAACTTATGAACTCTGCAATCCATTAAATCATCATCGACTCAATAAATCCACTCAATTATGTGGGGTAAGTTCAATAACTTTGACACTTAAAAGGTTCCATGAACCATGGACCCTTTGCGCATAAGTGATTTTCTTGAAACCTTACGTCCGACATATACTAGGAACTCGTGTACCAAATTTGAAGACTTGACAAGCAAGCCCAATGCTCATAGACCCCTTTTACAGAATCGGCACCCTCCAAAACGTGAAGAAAACGCAACATCTCCATTTCAATTTTTTCTTCACCATCGCAATACTTTCATTGAAACAGGTTAGGTCATTGAAAATAAAAAAATAAAAACATTTTAGAAGTGCTGAAAGTATTTTTAGGTGTAGGGGTTGGTACATATATATTCCGGCTTGTATGATTGATAAGAGACCCGCTCATAAAAGTTTACTTCAATTAAGACAGATACAGAAAGAATTTTTAATGTCACAGTGAAAGAAAAGTACACCCAATGCGAAGGCGGGAATCGAACCCGCACCCATTACAGCGCGCTGACTGCTGCGTAATGGTCCAAACCCCTTGGCCATCCGGGCCCCCTTTTTTTTTTATTTGTTTCCTTTTCCATCAATGGATGTATAATGGTATAGCCTCTACTTTTCACCATTTATAACAAAATAAATGAGGCCTTCATACCATATGCAAATCATTATTAATAAATGCTTTGAATGTTTCTGCCCGTTCATGAATTGCAAATTTATGATTTGAAATGACTTGACTTTCATCACCTCAAATGATCAAAATAACAGCTCTACTACAACTTAAAGATCTTAGAGATAAAGAAGTTAGAAAACGATTTGAAGAATATGATAATAATTGTTCTCGGACTTTCCTCAGAAACAAGTATCGTTGTTCAAAATCTTGATTTTAAGTGTTTGCGAAACCTGCTATCAATGCTAATTTGTAGCAAGTCCTTTAATACTTTGTTAATTTACTACCATTTTGACAATAATCCTAAAATATACACAAAGATTTCCCGTCCGTTTTTAAATGATCGTGAAAAAACCAAACTATTGTAGTTTGTGAACAATCGTTTTCAATGGAAGGTTGCTTTATAAATATTTCCTCCAAGAAAAATATGAAAACGGTAATTTGACAATGAAGGGCTATTGTTGCAAAAATCCTATTCTTCAAAGTATAACTCAGTCATAAGGTCCGGTTCGTTCATTGGCGACTTCGTCCAATTGAATCGTCAAACGTCGTCAATGAACGTAACTTACCTATGGAACGGACACTATATCTTAGTTATCCTTTTGCGACCTGGCATTTTTATTAGGGGACATTTTTTAAAACCTCCCCACAAACAATTAAAGTTCCGAAATTGATCTGGCCCGATAGAAGAAGATCCAAATATCAGTTTTCAGCCTTTGATTACAGGTGTCACTCATTTATTTCGATAAAATTAAGTTGAACGAGGGTCAATACGATATTAGAGTTCTTTTAAAAAAATGCAAAAAAACATTTCTCAACTTTTCAAAAAGTTATTTTTGTAGTTAGTTTTAAAAGCATTTTGCATTAAAAACAATGTTAAAATAATCTGTTAACTACAAATAAGTTAAACGGTCTTTTTATTGTTGCATTTATGGCACAAAAAAATTGCATTTTTAGCGTTTAAGGCATGTCCCTAAGTAGCTATTAAAAGTATTTTTTTTTTTAATTCTTTGCAAAACATACTTTTTTGCATATATTTGTGTGAAAAGTATGTTTAGATTAAGAACATACGGTGTAGGAGTTTGCTCGGGTCTTAATAGGTTATAATTTGGGGAATGTGATTTTCGCCACTAAAACTTTTATTTACTAATTACAGTATTAAAATTTTATTAAACTAAATATTTCTAATGTAACCTTCACTTGTAATCGATATATGTGAAGATTGTTTCCAAACTATGGTGATTATTTTTAGTTAACGATTATTTTAAATTAAATGTGAAGTATTAACAGCACAGAAACACTTTATTAACACAAAACAACATTACAGAATAAATTTTGTTCGTCACAAGGAGGTTAAAAAAAACATATATGTGACAAAATAATCATTATCAAAATTTATAAGTCACAAAAAAAGTAATAAATTTAAATACATAAATATACACCAAATGAAAAAATAAAATGTGATAATGTTAATATATATATAATCTAACAAATGCCTAAAATTCTGGTTAGCGGGGAATATATATTAAAAAAACATATCGCTTCTATAAATTAAAAAATACATCAATATCGTCTATTGACAATATAAATTTAAATAAAGAGTTTTAAACCTGTTTAAAGAAGGGATACTTTGAAGTTCAGTAGGTAGTTTGTTGAATACTTTTAGGGATAAATATAAAAAATGTTTTTAAAAATGTTTTTGGAAAAATTATTTTCAGCAGTAAAATTAAAAGATAGTTTGAATTAAAAACTGTGTTAACTATCATTGTGCAAATAATAACAACTATTTATTATTAAAAAAAAGAGAATATCTTGTCATTTCATTTTTATATGAAGAAGCTATAATAAATAAATATCAATACAAGCTGCTAAGTTTCTCATTCTGTAACGCAAAACTAATTCCCAAGTTTTTATTTATTTTTTATCGAGACGTGATCATATTATTATATTTGATTTTCAGCCTAGTTTTTTTTTTTAATGTTGCGGTTGATTTCGCAAACGATATAGCCTTGTTAGTACTCATTAAAGCTAAAAATCGGAATTAATTTAAACTGCTCTTGAGTTATGACCATTTCAAACAAAAAAATAACTAAAAAATTTTCAAAATTTAACCTTCCTCAAATTGTAACTTTCTTTTTCTCTCTCTATGTGTTCCAATTTCCAATGCATGTGTTGGAACTGAGGTTAACTAGTGTTCAGTTCTTGCTTGAAGTCATCCTATTGATACATTTACATATGCTAATCAGATTGCCTATAGTCAAGAACACGGAATTACACAAGAAGTAATTAATTTGATACTTTCACCTCGTAGAGATATGAGAAACTTGTAACTGGCATTAACATCAAAAGGGAGCTTTACTTTCTTATTACGTTTCAACGTTCAAAATAGAAGCCTTTTAGAAACGATTAGCTGAATCACGAAGCTTCTAACTGTTGGAAAATTAAAATGTATAAACAATTCTATTTGCAGGAATATAAATCTAATCAAATCATAATTTGTAAATAAGCACTCCAAGACACACGACTTCTCACATCGGCAGCTTTATTTGATCTGTTGCCATCAGGCAATTAGTATTACATGTTTAGAGTAACAGCTAGATTGGTGCTGCCATCTATGACAGCAAAAGGGAAATAAACATTTGAGTTTATTATATATTCCAACACTTTCCCTTAATAAATTCAAATGGTTATATATTCATAAGCACAATAAAAAATAGTTAAATAATATTATTTTCATCATTTTAGATCTTAAATTAATAAAGGGGAATTTAGGCAGAGGTTTAGTAAACATATCAGCAATATTAAGGTTAGTTGGGCAATATTGGACTTTAATTATATTATCATTAATCATCTATTTCACAAAGTTATACTTTACATCTACATGTTTTAGTTTAGAGTTTAAACGTTCATTTGTTAACATGTTTATGCAGGGTAAGTTATCTTCAAAAACTGTTACAGGAGTTATACTTTGAAATTGAAAATCATTAAATAATTTAATTAGCCATAAAATTTCTTTTGAAACATTAGCTAAGGACACAAATTCACTTTCAGTGGAAGATAAAGCAGTACAGGTCTGCTTTTTACTTTGCCATATGATAGGGGTGTCGCCAAAGTAAATTATAAATCCACTCGTACTTTTCCGGTCGATAAAATCACCCGCAAAATCCGCGTCACAAAATGCTTCAACATTACTTGAACTACTATTGGCATTTATAAACAACTTTAACTCAATCGTTGTACGCAAATACAGAATGACTCTCAAAACACTATCCCAATGATACTTTGTTGGATTTTCCACGTAACGTGATAACACACTAACACTTTCACTGATATCTGGTCTCGTACAATTTGCGATATATAATAGTGCACCAATCACTTCGCGAAATTTGGTTTTCTTCTCCGGTGTTAGCATCTCACTGTCGGAGACTACTTGTTTCAGGAACTCTGTTGACATCGGTGTATAGGTTTCTTTACGTTGATCATATTCACAGTGTTGTTGGATCAGCTGTTGGATTTTTGAAGTTTGGTGTACGTAGAAACTTCCATCTTCGGTTCTTTCAATTTGGAGTCCCACGTAATGAGTTGGATTTCCAAGATCTTTAGTTGTGTACAGGCTCTGTAGTCTTGCTTTCACTTCTTCTATTTTATCTTCTGAGTTGCTTAGCAGCAAAACATCATCCACGTAGAGAAGTATGATGGTCAGACAGTCATCTTCCTTCCTTGAAAAACAACAAGAATATCCATCTCCTTGCTTGAAACCCAAGTCGGTGAAGGTTTTCACTACAGTCTTGTTCCAGACTCTTGAGCTCTGCTTCAATCCATAAATTGATCGTTGTAGTAAACAAACTTTATCTTCTTGCCCTGGTTCTTCATATCCTTCAGGTTGCTTCATGTAAATTTCTTCTTCAAGTTTACCATACAAGAAGGCTGTTTTGATGTCGAGTTGCCTAACTTACATCTTTTGTGTAGCGGCAATCTTTAAGGCGGCTCTTATGGTGCTGTGTTTGGTGACTGGACTAAAAGTCTCATCAAAATCAACTCCAGGTCTTTGAGAGTATCCAAGTGCACACAGTCGAGCTTTTTCGGTCACAGTGCCATCTGGGAGTGGCTTTTCTTTGAAAATCCATTTGGAACCAATGGCTTTCTTTCCTTTTGGTAGGTCGACAAGGGTCCATGTCTCATTCTCCATGAGTGACTTGAATTCATCGTCTGCTGCTGCAATCCATTTTGACTTGGCTGAGTCTTCAAGTTTCAGGACTTCTTCCCAGGAGTTTGGGGCTTGTGAAATTTCCACTCTAGCAGCATACGTGAGTCTGTTTGGTGGTAGACTGATTCTTTGGGATCTCCTCAGGATGGGCTCTGGTTCAGTGTCTCTTGTTTGCGAGTTGAGAGGTATGTAGACTTCTTCATCTGAGGTATCCGTCGGTGATTCTATGTAATGTTTACTTCTTTCGTTGAACTTTACGGATCTACTGATGGTTATCCTCTCTGTCACTGGGTTCAAAATTCGATAGCCTTTTGTAGTTGTACTATATCCCACCAGCACACCTTCTTCTGCGTTGTCATCGAGCTTTCGTCTGAGTTGTTTTGGGATGTACGAGAATGCTTTTGCTCCAAAGACTTTCAGATGACCTATGTAGGGCAAAAATCCATGCCATCTTTCGAAAGGAGTTTTCTGTGTCGATCTGGTTGGTAGTCTGTTTTGGAGGTATGTTGCCGTCAAGATGGTTTCTCCCCAGTATTTGTTGTCGAGTTGGGCATCTTTCAGCATTGTCTTCGTCATCTCCACCGGGTATCTGTTCTTTCTTTCAGCCAGTACCGTTCTGATTTGGTGTATACCTGACAGTGGTTTGATGTTCTATGCCATTCTTCTTCAGATAGTTCTCCAGCTCGTGACAGATATATTCTCCACCGTTG
The DNA here is from genome assembly GCA_023701765.1 of Hylyphantes graminicola. NCBI lineage: Eukaryota > Metazoa > Arthropoda > Arachnida > Araneae > Linyphiidae > Hylyphantes > Hylyphantes graminicola. Next base: position 78,056,004 of record CM043111.1, on the reverse strand, counting down.
TCTGTTCTCAGGATCTTTGGTTTCTTGTTGAATTTGTTCTGTACTATTGCTACGAATTCCATGAATTTTTCAGCAGCTTCATCTTTGAACTTCCATAGTTGGTAGTTTTCGTTGTTCAGCTTCACAACAGTCAAAGACGCATTCGTTGCCATTTTTGGAAGTTTCGATTAGTGTTCGTACTGAAGTTTAAAAGTCAATAAAAAAAGTCCAATATCAAGGTAGCAGGAGCTCAATCGGTCTCATGATCTTTTGTTGGAAAATTAAAATGTATAAACAATTCTATTTGCAGGAATATAAATCTAATCAAATCATAATTTGTAAATAAGCACTCCAAGACACACGACTTCTCACATCGGCAGCTTTATTTGATCTGTTGCCATCAGGCAATTAGTATTACATGTTTAGAGTAACAGCTAGATTGGTGCTGCCATCTATGACAGCAAAAGGGAAATAAACATTTGAGTTTATTATATATTCCAACACTAACGAGACACGGCACCCCAAAATGACAAAAATATCGATTTTTTTCCATTTTTGTATTAGTTTGTTAACTAATTCATTATGAACACTATTTCAAAATTTTAAAATAATATTTAAAAAGTTAATTTTTCTATGTTCTCAATTTTTTACATGTACCTTAAGAAAGTCATTTTTTTTTCAATTAGAGTAATGGTTATGACTTATGACTTTCTTGGTTGGGGGCAAGATCGCCAAGCACTGCGACTTTAAGTCTATTGTACTAAGCCCCAGAAATGACACAAGCACAAGAGACACACACAGAAAGAGACGACACAAACACATAGACAAATAACAACATTTATTGACAGTCACAAACATCCATGCCTGACCGGGATTCGAACCCGACCCCAGCAGCTCCAAAGGCTAGAATCTTAACGAGTGTGCCACCGGGGCGGCGGGTAATGGTTAAATCCTTAAGGCTTTTAGGTAAATAAATGTAGAACTTCAAAATTTTTATCCTGTTTTGAGGCATATATGATTAACAAAAATTGATTTGGAATGAGATCTAGCGTTAATATATCTTTTAAAATGATGAAGTTGAAAATTTAATAAAAATATCGTATATTTTGGAAAATTTTTATACATAAAGCTACATAACTGTTCCTGTTTATCTGATAGCTCGATATGCATTCCAATTTTTATTAATAGATGTTGTGGAAACATTTTGCAAAATTTAATAATTACAAAAATTACATAATTCATAAATTTTAAAAATAATTATTGCTAACAATAATTAAAGATTACAAAGCCTTACAAAATTCTTTAAATTGTTGGAGGAGTGGCATTTTGAAAAAAAAGGTTTAAATTTTATTTTTTAATTTAAAAAAAGCTTATGCTTCAATATAATTTTTTAACGTGATTATTGGAGCTTAGTTCTTTGTAAAAACAGTTTAATTTGCATGCCAGATAAAAAAAAATACCGAGAACTTTAGTCACGTGTCTTAAGCGAATAGCAAAATTAAGTCATTTGCTGAATAAAACAGGTAGAATAACAAAAAAACGACCACCTATGTTTGATGAAAAGCAATTTCGCACTTCCGAAAGGAAAGAGTTAATGAGGTGTGATTATTTCCTTTCGATGTTTACATTGTAAGGCCCCCGTGTAGAATTTTATGTGACTTTTATACAAATATATGCGTACCTGGGCAGCAAGCCTTCTTATCAATGGGATAAACAAGAAAATATAATGTACTGAAATGTTTTGTGCAATTTGTTTTTGAATTTTTGAAGGCTTCTTACAGCATCATTAGAAGATAAATCTAGAAAAAATTTCGAAATAGTTCATTCGATGCTGTGAGTTTAAAGACAAAGTGTCGATTATATGAGTGTACTTATCTTATTATTAATTGCTAAACTTTCTTAACTAACTCAATGATTAATTCAAAAACAAAAATTAATTTCAGAAATTACATAAAATTTAAATCATAACAGGTCCCGACAATCCCACGTTTTGAAGTACGAATTTTTTTTTAATTTTTGAATAAATAATTTGACAAAAAGTATTCGAAGCAATTTTAAAAAGTGGGATTAGAGACCTTTAATCCTTCTTACAAAACTTCTTCTTATGCCAGATTTTAAATATACATAAAACAATATATTAAAAAATGATAAAACAAAAAAAAAGTTTGATGGCAGCTACCCTATGTCAAGCACGATTTTCTCGCAAACCTTACTATAACGGGTTAAACTAAAGAAACGTAACCGGATATTTTACGCCAAATCTGGGAACCCCGACTTATTGGTATTGTGGCAACCTTTGATGAAATCAGCAATGAGAAAGTTTCCAATCATGTCACGTTCTTCATACTGCTGTCATTCATTGGTTGTTTCGGCACGCTCTGGGGTTTGTTGTCATTCGACCTGACGATATTTTTGAAAAGGCGCCAAATCCGGCCATGATGCTTTAGTATAACCCTATGACAGATACTGGGAACTCGTTTACCAAATTTGAGGTCTATTTCTCGTTTCGTTCGAGCTGTTAAGTGATTTCAGACAGGCAGACTTGTCTAACAGGAGGACCAAAGTTCGAAAATCACTTGCACACACAAAAAAAACTTGTTAAAAAAAACCTGCAATCAAATGCTCCCTTGCCAGAAAAAAACTAACATTTAATCATTCGATTTATTGTCAGGTAAAAAAAGGCTAAACTCGATTTTCATTCCACAAAATACTTCCTTATCAGAAAAACCTCTTTTTTACATAACTAAGCTATGAGACCCGTTCGCACTAAATCTACCCATTGTGCTCAAATAAATTACAAAATAAGTTTTGTGAGAATTACAGCAAATGTGTAATAAGCTGGCTATTTTCCTGACTAAATGCACTTATTTACTGGATAAATGTTCAGAAATAATTCAACTTCACAAGACAAAATTGGAAATTTAATCATAGGCATTGTTTCGTTGAAAAGTGCAGTACATTACACAAAATTAAGGTTTTGAATTTTCCTTAATCTCATGAATGAATCTAAAGTTTTAGTGAGTGATGGATTAGATAAATTGCCAATTGTTTTCAACAGGTTGTCATGCCTTTTCAATCAATACTTAATTTAGAATTATAGGTTAGAATTGAATTTATTCAACTATACGATATCTCTAATCTATAATATGGGAGATTAGGGCTATTTTTCTTAAGGGAAAGTTTTCCAGTTTTATACAAAAAGCCGTTAGGAAGAGCAAAATGGCTGCTTGGTTTATGAAGCAACCCGTTTTATGTCATCCACAAGAATTTTTGCTCAGTTGGTGTTGTAATTTTGTCGTTAGAGTAAATTTTGTGATTTTTTCACCACGGAGTGAATTTTCATGCTAACATTCAAACGTAAATAATAAAAAAAAAAACTTTTATTAAACTTACAGTTTTATTATTAAATATACTAAAAGGTGGCTCCTCTCTCTTTGTAACGATACATTCGTTTTCAAAATAATTTAAAACTCTACTCGTCAACGATCTATTAATATCAAAATATGACAACGAGGCATGTTTTCCAAAATTTCAAGGGGTAAGATTTCCAACTATGCATAGTAGAAAAGCGGGCTTCTACCTTTATAAATAAAACTTAATATTCTAAAAACACAATTATTCTATTCGTATAAACACGTAATGGAAAAATTTTTTGCTCTAAATTCGAAATTGTCTACATAGTAATGCAAAAGGAAGCTAAATGAACCCATACTATTCTGAAACAATATATGTCACTCTAAAAAATATCAGGAATGGGTATAGTACCCAAAAAACATCCAGAATATTAAATATTCCATGGAGATTGAGTTCCCCATAGTAATGTGTCGTGTTGCACCTAAAGTTTTGAGTCAATTGACTAAAATGTTGACCCTTCAAAAAAATGGGGGGGGGGGGACAATCACACCAAACTTAGTCAGTATGTATTTTTTTTTTAATTTTTAACAATATTACTTATACAACCTCTAGAAAAGAGCACCGAAATATAATTACACAAAAGGAATAACAATTCGAAAGAATAAAAATTTCTTAAGCTATCTTTTTTTTATTGCAAATCAAAAGTTAAGAAATCGACGGAGAAAAAAAATTAATTAAGAATAATATCTTGTTAATGAAAACAACTTTAACCTTCAGGTTGTTCTATTATATATGTTTGAAGTCACGTAGACCACATGATAGTTTAATTTTTGTGCACGCATTAAGAATATTGAACACAACTTTTATTATAACTATTACTTCAAAAAATTCCAAAAGCTACTGTTGTCGGTCGAAACTTTCTATGTTGAACTCGTTCAACGTGAAATTTCTCTTGCTTTGAACTTTGATAGTTTTTTCCAGTCTATTAAAATTTAATTGCTTTGCCTCACGATCAGTATAAACTAAAACTTTTGGAATTGTTATCTTTTATCTAAAACAAATTATAATAAATGAACAAAAGGGAGATATTAAAATGCATTTTTTTCTCGTTAACATTTTTATACATTATTTTCAATTGTTAACTTTTAACATCTTGCAACCTGGCGTCCCCATTTGGGAACTTTTTTAAAACCTCCCTACAAACAATTAACAAGTTAATTAGTTCCAAAATTGACCTGGACCTATAGAAGAAGATCCAAATATCAGTTTTCAGCCTTTGATTACATGTATCAGTAATTTTTTCTACAAAAAAAAAGTTGATGAACAACGGTCAATATGATATTATTATACTATTTTTTTTCAAACTTTTCAAAAAGTTATTTTAGTAGTTTATTTTAAAGGCATTATGCATTAAAAACAACGTTAAATAAACTGTTTACTACAAATAAGTGATTTTTTTGTTGCATTTATAGCACACAAAAAAAGGTGTATTTTTAGAGTTTAAGGCGTGTCCCTAAGTAACTATTAAACATAGTTTTTTTATTTAATTTCTTTGCAAAACATACTTTTTAGCATATATTTGTTTGAAAAGTATGTTTAGATTAAGATTATACGTTTGGGATTTTGCTCGGGTCTTAAGAGGATAACCGAGCCTTTTGTTAATGAAAACAACTTTAACCTTCAAGTTCCTCTTTGGTCTACGTTTTGAGTCACGTAGACCACACGATTATGGAATTTGTGCACGTATGATGACTGAACTCAACTTTTATTGTAAACTCCTTTCCAACCAAAGTTTGGTAAATAGAAATATGCTATGGAGAAGATCCTTCCGCGCATGTAAAGAGTTCCATAAATTATTTGTGAATCCATCCACAAAACATGTCTAAAACATTAATTTCATTTAAGGTCTAACAGATTTGAATATCATTTGAGAAAATTTGACAATCATATGAGAATGAAAAGTGTATTTTGGTTAAATTGTATTCAGATTATTTCGTATGTAAATATTACCTCACAAGAGTTTCCAACTAACGGAGCAACCGCGCTTTTCCTTCTGCCTTTTGGTATTCCCAGATTTGGCTAAGTTAGGGTGGCACGGAGTGTAGTACCTTTTATTCCTAAAATCTTAAAAGCTACTGTTGGTCATTCGAACTTGGTCAGGTTAAACTAGTTCAACGTGAAATATTTCCAAGGAATTTACGAAAACTTTTTGCTTCACTATTGATTGAGCTTTGAATTCATACTCAAAAGAATAATAGATAAACTTTTGGGGAAATAATAGAGTGCTTTTTCATGCTTTTGTTTTAAACATTTTTATGCATTATTTTAATTGTTGATTTTCTGAGAAAGCATTGCAAATTTTAAGTTATTGAAATATAAAAAATAATTAGTAATTTATTTGAAGAAATTAAAACAATTTGACGATAAACATAAAATTTGATTAAAGTAAGTTGTTTCGACTCTTCCCTCGAGTTTGGGTTGACAAAGTCTCATTATGATATGCAGAATTTTCTATTAATTAAACTCATTAAAATAATCCCATAGTTAGGTAGATTTAATGCTATCCTGATAAGATTACTGTGTTTCTATTTAATTTTTACTTTAACAAGTCAGTTTAACTCTCTAATTTTCGCCTACTTTTGTTATTTAATCGGCGTATTTATTTTTGAGACTTATCCGAAAGAAAAGTTTAACTGAGATAGAATCTCTGATAATAATCCGTACTCAGTCTTAGTTCATTTGTTTATCTTATAGAACACTTGGAGAATTTTCCTCTAGCGTACTGATTTGTGAGCGTATTCTATTCGTTTTTGAAATGTTTGTGATTGAATTTTAGAAAGAAACAGTTCTCCAAAATCGGTAATATCTCTAGTATTATTAAATTAAGTTTTTAACTCAAAACAGTTCTGATAATTCTATACTGCCACATCCGGTATATGTCACAATCTATAATGTGGCACACCGAAATCTTAGCTTATCTCAATGGTTTCCAATGTTGTAATCTTCTATCTTATTCTACCAATTTGTTTTGTTTCTTCGCCCAACCCACTTCGCCCATTGAGCTATTTCTGTATATTTTGAAGCCGGTTTTATACTCCAAAAAAATTATTTTGAATATCTCATAAACTTCATTCTCTTGCTTACAAAATTCAACAATACAAAATACAGCTTAAAGGCTTTGAGTTCATTTTTTTCTTATCATTATCACGTGTGTCAGTGACTTACTTCCAAAATCGCAATGAATGTCCTTTAATTTAATTTTTACTATTAATTAATGAGGATAAATATTTACTTTCCCTTAACACAATATAAATAAGATATGTTGAACTTTTTTGTCATATTTTAGCTGTCATTTCTGGATATCACATACACTGCTCAAAACAATTAAGGGAATGCATGGTTTAATCCATTTCGCCCCCAATGATTCCATTTGGTATCATCAGGTTCCGATTTTTTTCTCACTAAGTTCAACTCGTACTTATTTATCGTTACATGGAAGAATCATGACTTATGAAGAATTAAATAATGTTTGTTTTAATTGAATGAAAATATGAAAAACATGGTAAAATAAAATTCACTCCAAAAAACTTTTATGAAATAAATTGATTCTAAATTCTTCACGCTTGCATTCTTAGAAGTCTAAAATTTGATTTTACCTTTTTTTTTACAATGGAAATTTTGAAAAAAAAGTATTGTTATAATTTATTTAAAAGTTATGATTCCAATTTTTTGCCTCTTAAATTTAAGTTAAAAAAATTAATATTTGTATCCCTGTTTATTACCATTTCAATCTGGGTGCATAAGGAATCTATTTCACAAATTTTAGATTTTTATAATAAAAAATAAGAAGTTGGAACTGGACGGGTAAACAAAAGTACGCAAAGTGCTCCCCTAATTGTTTTGAGCAGTGTAGATTTTCCTGCAATATTTTGAATATAAACATTCTTTTGAACTTTAATTATTTAAATATTTGTTTTCCTGTTTATTTTTAAATCCGGCCCTTTGTACATCTACACAGGGCCGGATTTAAGTATTTGGCGCCTGCCGGCTTCCATCGATTTGCCGCCAGATATAGTTTTCATAACTATTTTTTACATATTAGAATTATCTATGGACCTTTACACTATAAATCGAAAGCGAAGTAAATAAACGAATTTTTTTTAACTGTTCTATTTTTCTCAACTTCCAAATCCAAGGGGGGGGGGGGGGGAGGATGCAATTGGCCTCGCAGCTACGGCTACCATGTTCACTTCTATATATACGTTAGTAGTGAACATGGTACTAGGTACATGGCCTAGTACTACATATATGTTTACGATTTAAGCATTAAATTATTTGATTTCTTTCTTAAAAATATTAGAATCCTTTAAAAAAAATGCTGAATGCCGCTTTAATTGGTCGTAAAATTTGCAGGCCCCGAAAATTTGCCGCTCTAGTCTACTAAAGCCTATTTAGAAATCCGGCCCTGCAACCACATTTTCTGGAAAGAAAACCATGTCACTTAATAATGAATTTAATTTATGTCTAGTGCTATTTCGTTTTGAAGAATTGTAATGAATATAAGCCTTTAACCCTTTCAGTCCCAGTGATGCAATTTGGCATCATCGTGTTTCTGATCATATTTTTTTGAAAAAATAATCGGGTTGATATCTATTACGATTAATAAAAAATATTTTCTAACAGAAAAAAGTTTGAAAAATCGAATGATGTGCTTTTGATATCATAAAGGGCCAAAGACGATCACAAAAAAAAATCTAAAATGATGACGCCAAATTGTCATTGGGACTAAAAGGGTTAACTATCGCATAAATTATGCCAATATCTTCCATAAATTTTTGACTATTAAAATGCAGTTGAAGAGTCAATGTTCGGGAAAAGAGGACAGAAAACGCATGTTTTGAAGCATGACACCCCAGATTTTGATGAAAACTGCATGGAATGTTCACCCTGTTGTAAAATGGAAAAAATAATTGGGAAAAAAATTGAACATTGTATTTGTGTTTACAGTATTACCTTAAAGTTCAGAAAACGTGATTTTTTCGTCTAAAACTTTCAAAAAAACTAAATTTTAAAACACACTGAGAGCCGATTTTGCCTAAAATATTCTACTCGTTGTAGTTTTATCTTTCGATTATTGAAAGCAAAACATTCCCCAGCATTAAGCTATTTCTGTATATTTTGATGCCTGTTTTATACTGCAAATAAATTATTTTGAATATCTTACAAACTTCATTCTCTTGCTTACAAAATTCAACAATTTAAAATACAGCTTAAATGCTTTGAGTTCATTTTTTCTTATCATTATCACGTGTTTCAGTGACTTAGTTCCGAAATCGCAATGAATGTCCTTTTATTTTAATTGTACTATTAATTAATGAGGATAAATATTTACTTTTATACTAACACAATATAAATAAGATATGTTGCACTTTTTTGTCATAATATTTTAGCTATCATTTCTGGATATCACATACATTTTCCTCGATATTTTGATTATAAACATTCTTTTGAACTTTAATTATTTAAATATTTGTTTTCCTGTTTACTTTTCAATCAGAAACTTACCCCTATCATAGATAAATATTTTCAGCCATCTTTTCAATTATTTTTCGCTTGTAAAATTTCCTGTAATACTAAAAATTATGCTAATGAGTTTATAAATGCAGAATGCAGGATTATTATCATGCATGAACAGTTTTCAGGGAAGTCCTCGATGATATATCTCTAAATGAAAAATTGTCTTATGTGAGGTTCACATCTTCGTTATTATTTCTTTCCAGAAGTTTCTCTTCGCTGTTCAGTTTGTGGTTGAAAAGTTTGGAAGAAAGTTTTCCAGCCGTCAGATTTGAGGAGAATCGTGGTTGGAAACATCAACATCAGCAAAGATGACGAAAGTAGAAATTATTGATATTGAGAAATCAAACATTGATGAGGTAATGTTATAAAATCAATATTCTTAATTATTTTATTAGATACTTATAAGATTACTGTATCAACTAATTACATTAATTTATGTATTTTTTTTCAGTTTTTTTTTAAGTTAGGAGGTAAAGTTAAAAAATCAATTTTCTTAATTATTTTATTGGATAATTATAAGATTACTGTATCAATTAATTGCATTAATTTATATATTTTTTCAGTGTTTTTTTAAGCCAAGAGATAAAGTTATGAAATTAATTTTTTTTAATTATTTTATCAGATACTTATAAGATTTCTGTATCAATTAAATACAATAATTTATATAATTTTTTAGGTTTTTTTTTTAAATTTTTTTAATGGTGTATTACTTTTTTTCTGTGAGTTCTAAACATATTACTACCCCTATTAATTTTGTTTGTCATTATAGGAACTAGAGACTTTGTTGTTTTTCTCTTATATCGTTCCTTTTATACGTTATTTAAATCTTTACTTTTCTAATAAATAAGAATACTAAACCTTTTTTTTTACACCCTATTCAGGTTTCTTGAGTTTTTAAACATTCTCCTATTTTTGTTATCTTAACCTATTTTGTTTTAAATTCAAAACTATTTAAAAAATTTAGATTTTTTTATTTATAGTAAAATATCTGTATAAACTATTTATAGAACGATATGTATACTTAAAAAAGACACTTAAATGTACACAAGTTTCTGTTTTTACGTTATAGCTCAGGAGCAGGTTGAAAGGTGAAATGACTCCAGAGCTATTCAAGGACGACAATGTTTTTGAACGTTTTCTCAGAGGTAAGAGCAGTTTGTTCCTGTGACCGTTTGTATGAATATTTCATACGCATTACACTCCTTGCCAACCTAAGTTGGGTAAATAGAAATATGCTATGTAGAAGATCCTTCCGCGCATGTAAAGAGTTCCATAAATTATTTGTGAATCCATCCGGAAAACATGTCTAAAACATTAATTTCGTATAAGGTCTAGGTCTAACAGATCTCAATATTATTTTTAAAAAGTTGGCAATTTTATCAGAATGAAAAGTGTTTTTGGTTAAATTGTATTCAGATCATTTTGTATGTAAATATTATCTTACAAGATTTTCCAACAAACGGACCAACCGCGCTTTTCCCTCTTCCTTTTTGCTCTTTGTTTTTTACCCAAGTTAGCGTGGCACAGTCACCTTGCCTTGTGTGCAACTGCCGATGGCAGGTAAACTGCGTCTAGTCCAATGACTTGGACCATTGCTGAAAGCACTCAATTGCTCTAGCCTACATGAAAGCATACTACATGACTGATTATTTAAGGGCAAAAATGATTCAACTCATTAGGCACGTTTACATAGCCATCGAATCCATGGAATGTAGAGCAAACTCCGTAATTTTTCCCTCTTGTGGATTTTCGCCCAGGCAGAACCGGAATTGCAGGGTTTATTGGGGGGTTTCAAAAACCCTCCAATGAAGGAGGGTTCGACATTTCATTCAATGGATTCGGCCACAGACTATCATTTAGGTTAGAAATCTTGCTCGACCACTTTTTCCCCTAATGGAGGGTATGGCATTCCATGGATTCGATGGATCATGCAAACGCGCCTATTGTTGTGGTTACTAGGGTTTACCTGCTCACGGCATACAACGCAACTGGAGTTCCAGGAGATTTTCAGTTAAACCTTTTCAAAAACTGCTCTGCCGTGGTCATGTAAACTGCAGCAACTAAAACCTTGACTTGGACCTTTGTTTCAGGCACTGAAGGACTTATTATTTCAGAGCAAAAATAGTCCAACTGATTGTTGTGCAGGTTACCGCAGTTTACCCGTCCAAGGCAGTGCTAAGAAAGATGTTAATTTTAGCATGAATCTTATAAGAGATATATGTATAAGCTTTGAGCAAACAATTTTTAAATAACAATTTTTACAATTTAAGTAAAAAATTTACAATTTAAGTAACAATTATTCAAACAAGTAACATTTTTTGAGTCACGTGCTTAAAGTGTTATAGCATAACTTTTCGCTATATTTTGGAGTATTAATAGATTATTGGTTTGTGATTTAATATTTTCGTCAGATCTGTAAGGCCTCATCACATCTGTAAATTGTCATTTTTCTTAATATTAATCCATATAGCTGGCCTTATAACTCCTAAATTATTGAAATAATTATTTACTAATAAATGAATTGCTATTATGAGTACGGCATTGAGCTATAACGGAAATTGGAGTGAAGTGTCAGCTAGCCGAAAACCCACTCACACTCTTTTGAGAGAACAGGGCAGAAAAGGACTATTTTCCCTACACTTGTATGCATGCTTGTATGAGATCTCTCTATCCTACTGACTTGGGCTCATAAATGTATTTTAACATTTTTAGTTCGAAAGAAATTAACTTTCTTTAACTTTAAATTCCAACTTTTTTAAGAAATAACCATGTGGATCACTAACTAAGAACCAGCGAAGACGAACCCAATAGCGAAATAGGCAAGTTTCTAGGTTTTCTGCCCAGTTCGTTTCTGCTACAGTGCCTTGTATTCCTCCGCGTTTCGTTATTGAACCGGCTTGTTTGCTGCCCTGTTCAGTGAATCACACACTTCACTCCACTTTTCTTCTAGCTCAAATACGGAAATTATATAAAAATATTGATTATAAAATAACTTTGATATCAATTGTATTTCTTTTTATTATTTTTTGTGACGCGTTTCATTTTCTTCCTAGCCCGCGGTCAAAATGTCGACGCCGCAGAATTGATGCTAAGAAATGTAAGTAAATATTTTTATTCAAGGTTTTAAAGAGTATATTCAGTGTATGTGCCACTAAATTTTTTATGTTCCTTTGCTTTAAATTAAAAGTATGAATCCTGTGCATATTTTTATTACTACTTTTCGTTGTTATAAAAAAAATCGGCATAAGACAGATTTAATAATGAAAACATTTTTTTTTTGTTGAAAATTTTATTCGTTTTAGGTAATTTTCACAAAATAATCAGCATTTATTTTTTAAGTATTCATACTTGCTAAATTAAACAAACCTTATACATAAATCATGACAACACGAGCTTTGTGTATCATTTGGGAAATAAAATAAAGAGTAAAAATGAAGAATTTAAATATAAAGAGTCCGTCCAGAGATAGAACCCCTTGATTGCATAGAAAATTCCCCGTTATCTGATAATTGGCAGATGTTGGCAACTGGAAACCGGTTTCTTCCTTTTTCTTCTATGACGGTACAAACACTGCAGTTCAGTAACACAAGTTCTGTACAGTTCAACACTACAGTACTACGGCAGTAAAAACTCTGCCTGTACTCTTGCCTGACGTGAATCAGGGTTGTCGCGAAAGAAGAAGTACGAAACCGGTTTTCTTACACCAGTTTAGGCGATTTCACGCTATCGTCGACAAAGAGGAATGAAAAGGACATATTCCTAAGCAAAAAAGGCGTCTTTCCCCAGTACTCTTCATATATTTATCGCTTTTGCTGCATTTTACTGTTGCCACTTTAATATCATAGCAGTGTGGCATACAAGTTACATTTCTGCGTTTTGCCACTTTATAGGAATTCGATCACAATCTAGTTTAAGGGGTCATAGGAGTCTGAAAAATGTGCCAAGAAGGTACTACAAAGCATAGTTTGATCTTTCATGTAATTTTTTAACTACTTAATATACAAGTATAATTTTTTTTATATTTAACTCTACAAGATTTATTTATTATAAAACAAATTTTAAAAATTATGAAACTTTCGCCAAAACTAAAATAAATGATATTAAACATGAAGCTATTTGAAACATTGGGATTATAGGCTTGCGCGGCAAATTTTGAGGTCAAAATTGAAAAAATGACCAAGAAAATTACTTTACATTGTACAAATATGTACAAACAAAGACTTATACCTAAATTCTCAGATCAATTTTAATTAGAAATTATTTTTTTAAAAATTTAAAATCAAAATTTAAAAAAATTTATAAATTTTTTTAGAAAAAAAGTCTCAAAATAATTTCTAATGACCTCAATATTTGCCGCGCAAGCCTAATCCCAATGTGTTCAAATAGCTTTATGTTTAATATCATTTATTTTAGTTTTGGCTAAAGTTTCATAATTTTTAAAATGTGTTTTATAATGAATAAATCCTGTAGAATTACATATAAAAAAATTATACTTGTATATTGAGTAGTTAAAAAATTACATGAAAGATCAAACTATGCTTTGTAGTACCTTCTTTGCACATTTTTAAGACTCCTATGACCCCTTAAAGTTCGAATGTTAGGTAGGGCTTTTTTTATATATATATTTTTTTTTACTTTTCCATTTCATTGGTGCAAGCAATAAAGGCGCCCAAAATATATTACCGCATTCAAATAGAATATTTAAAATGACGAACTTTGACCGCGCATATTGTGATCCCATAACTGCGTATATTGTGTTTTGCGCATGCGCAAAAAAATTCCGTTTAGCAAGATTAGCACCGATGAAATGGAAAGAACCTTATTTTTTTTTTTATTTATTTATTTTTTTTTGTAGTAATATTTTTCTCACTTTTTTTCACGTTTGTCTTTCAGCACTTAAAATGGCGCCAAGTTCATACCATTGATACCATACAAACGGACTACACGCCAACGGAGGTAAATTTACAAAACTGTTACTTAATGATGCATACTTTTATGAGACTTCAATTATGCATAACTTTACGAAACTTAAATGATGCATAATTTTATGAGACTTAAATAATGCATAATTTTATGAAAACTTAAGAAAACAATTATTTTCCAACTTGTTCAATAACAATAGCAAATAATTATCGTAGGATTATTGTACCTAACTGAATTGAAGGGCTTCGTTTAAGAACGTGCTAAGTAACATTTTTGAAAAAAAAAATTGATATTCGTGTCAACGAACCTATTATTTCAGCCTTTAAAGATAACAAGTTTTCTCTTTTTCATAATCTTAAAATTAATTTTATTTTCCCCGTTTGCAATTAACGTTTTTAAAGGATTTAAGTGCAAACGAAAAATTTTTAAAGCTATTTACACCTTTTTATCACTTTGCATATTATTTCACTAAAACTCTTCAATTATGGACGAATGAGCCCGAATGATTTCGGGTCTCCAAACCAAAGTACCTCTGTGTTAAGGGGGGAACATAGTTAGCGACAGCAAAAATGAGCAATTCTTAGCATTGATTTCGAAAGGCTCTAAATAATTAAAAAATTATGTTACAAAAAAAAACAAATTGTACCAAGTTATAAATTGTACTTTTATTATTATATTTATACCTTTGAATCTTATTTTAAAAACAATTATTTTTTTAGAAAAAAGACATCTTTTGAAACATACAATTACGAATTTTCAAAAGTACAAGTATTTTTTCGGTACCACTTGTACAAAAAATATACATTGAATGTACATAAAATTTGTTTAAAATGCAAGTAAACAGTTATATTTATATTGGTCACCTGCTTTTTTTGCCTAAAATAATTTTTAAATTTGATTTAAAAAAAACATTATATTCTAAATTCATAAAAATTCTGATTTTCAAAGCAGACAAGTGTAAAATAATAAACATTTTTTTTAAGTTTGTAAGACAAAATGAGGTGACCTAAATAGATCTAAAATGTTTTTATAACACACAAAAAAAACTATTAAGAAATATTTAATAGATTTAAAGAAAAGTGTACCGATGTTTTGAAAATTATAGTTTTGAGAAAAATGCGAAAAACAAATACAGTCCACCCCGTTAACACGAACTCGAACTCGAATGGACCACCGAAACATTTCGTGTTATCCGAATTTCATGTTAACCGTCAGCAATTTTTTCTGACATTGAGCCAAATCAACTTTTAAAAAAAATCTTACTTTATAACATAATACACTAATAATACAATCATACAATTAGTAATTCAAAGGAGGCGTGGCACATTTGTTTATTTTTATAATTTTAATTTTTTATAAGAAATAATTAAGCGATCGGTACAAAATTGGTCTCATTCGATAGATCAGTCTTTCATCTATCAGAAAATACAGGTTTCAAAAATTCAATTTTTTTGGTTTTTGCTAACTATGTTCTCCCCTCAAGGGGGAATGGGCGCGCTGGATCACAGGTCTCCAAAGAAAAGTGCCTCAGTGTTAATCCAACGGAGAAAAAGCTATTTTCTCTGCCACATTTCTCCGGCTGTATTGAATATTCTTACAATCGAATTTTTTATGTGATAAATGTAGCTGACTTACAGGTCCCGACAATCGCTCATTCTGAAATTGGTTCGAATTTTTTTTTTAAATTTTAAAGAAATGATTCCACAAAAAGTATTCAAAGCAATTTCAAAAATATAGAGACCTGTAAGTTATCTACATTTATAGAGAACTGTATGACAAATGACAGTGATTGCGCCCTCTAGAAGGGAGAGTGTAGGCTTTATAGCCCATTACCCAGCTCGCTAGAAGAGACAGTCACAAGAGACACACAAACACATAGACAGATAACAACATTTATTGACGGTCACAAACATCCATGCCTAACCGGGATTCGAACCCGACCCCAGCAGCTCCAAAGGCTAGTGTCATAACGATTGAGCCACCGGGGCGGCTATAGAGACCTGTAAGTTATCTACATTTATAGAGACCTGTAAGTTATCAATATTTGTTATTTAATAAAAAAAACGAATGTAAAATATTCAATACAGCCGGATAAATTTGGCAGAGAAAATAGTTTTTTTCCCTTAGATTAACACTGAGGCATTTGAGACACCCACGGTCCAGCGCGCCCATTCCCCCGAAAACAAATGAAGAACAAATATTTTCTAAGGCACACAATTCTCCCGCTGTATATTGAATATTTTTTCAAACGATTTTTTATATGATGAATGTAGTTGGTTTGGTTTGGTTTGAATTATCGTCGCACTAGAGCTACACGAGGGCTATTGGCGACGGGCGTCGTATTTTAGAACCACAGTCAGGTGCACCTGAATAGGCACCCAACGCAACCGTTAAGGGCGACATCGTACGCAGCGTTAGGACTTTGAAGGATATTTAACGTGCACTCCCTTACACGGGGTATTATTCGTCGGACATTTTTGGCTGCACGGGCCGTTTATAGGTCGGCAGCTATTTTGGCAATGCCCGGACCCGAACCTGGGACCTTCCGCATGCTAAGCGAGTGCTTAACCGACTGGGCTCCCCAGCCCCCTGAATGTAGTTGACTTACATGTCTAGTTATATTATCCCACTTTTTGAAATTGGTCAGAATTTTTTTCTTAAATTTTCAATTTTTGTCTTTACACAAAATATTCGAACGAATTTCCGACCAATCACTATTCTCGAAGCCGCCCCGGTGGCGCAATCGTTAGGACGCTAGCCTTTGGAGCTGCTGGGGTCGGGTTCGAAACCCGGTCAGGCATGGATGTTTGTGACAGTCAATAAATGTTATTTGTCTATGTGTTATTCCTTTATTTGTGACTGTTCATATTCTTTCTGTGTCTGTCCCACTTGACGAAAGCTTATAAGCGGTTCTCTGAACAGGCACACAAGCTGGAATATATATGTACATACCGTGCCATACTATTCTCGCACTTGGTTCACTTGTATTCTGAGCTCTCCGGGAGCATGAATGTTTGAAGTTAAAATGGCATGTTCTGTTCATTACCGCGACTTGACAACAAAACAGAAATCGAACAGTGCAAAAGCTTCTCTTTCGCAATGGGGTTGTTTCAATTGGAATGTGGCAACAGCTTTGAGTTCTTGGTTTCCTACTTTAGAAACTTTAGAAGTTCTAATGCGGTGTCCTGACTACGACATCAACGACCACCTGCGCGTGCATCAAAGTAGGTGCCTGACTTTGCCTTTATACATTGTATAAGCATGCACGCGCAGGTGTTGTCGTTGATGTCGCAGCCAGGACACTGCTTTAGAATTACTTTTGTTTTGGTAAAAATGGCTGGTGGGTAGACCTATGCTCAGGTTAGTATGCTTGTTCAGCACACAAACCTGATTATCTCTAGCAACCAACCAGCCAATTTTAACCAAAACAAAAGAAATTCTAAAGTTTCCAAAAATTCTAAAGTAGGAAAACATGAACGAAAACTGCTGCCAAATTATCCGTGAATCAACCCCATTGTAAAATTAGTTGCACATGATTATAATAATGTCATTGTTTTTATAGGTTCTTACGAAATACTCATCCCTAGAACTTCTAGGATTCGACAAAGAAGGTTGCCCTGTCATTTACTGCAGTTTTGGCAACATGGACACAAGAGGTATGAATTATTATAGTACTCTCCGGCATTAACACAGGCCATCTGCAGGAAGAAGTATTTGGACAAAAATGTAAACAATGCAAAAATTTAATCTTAATATGAAATTTAAAAATACAGTCGAACTTCGTAAACGCGACTTTGCATAATATATATTCGCTTAAGATGAACTGGAAGCATTTCCCCGGCCTATAAAGCTTTAAGCTAATGCTAAACAACGAAGAACAAATAAAACATAAAATAAAACATCGGCAAACGAACATTATACGAATAAATTGTCTTCTACTTGATTCTCTCCCATGCTCCCATACATACTTGATTTACTCCCATGATTCATTGGTTTAAATTCAATTGCTGTTCTTAATTGGTATTCATTAAAATAATAAAAAATTAAAAATAATAAAATAAAAAAATAATAAAAATCAAATTAAAATTAATTAAAATAGAAAATTAATTAAAATAATAAAAAAATATAAATAATATAAACTTAAAGTAATAAAAACTTAAAAAATTAATCAACAACTGGGGCGCAACTAGAAAAAATATCTGAGGGAGAGGGGTTCAATTTGAAGTTTTTTCAATTAAAATTAATTTAATTAAAAATGTTAATTAATAATATTTTAATTAAAATTATTTTGTAATTAATATTATTTTTATTAAAGTTTTTTAAAATTAATATTATTTTAATTAAAATTATTTTAATTAAAATTATTTTCATTAAAATTATTTTTAATTAACATTCTTTAAATTACAATTATTTATATTAGAATCCTTTTTAATTAAACATATATTTATATTTTTTTAATTACTTTAAATTATAATTTTTTAAAATTTAAATTATTCATAGTAAATGTGTATTTTTACTATCATTTTTTGTTCTAATTACTATTTATGAACTTATGTTAGTTTTTTTTTTGTTTTATGTACTAATGTTTGTATTGTTAAATTGATGTTTGTCCAATTTAATTATTGTTTAATTGATGCTTTATTTTTTAGTAAAAATTAAGTGCGATAAATAAGAAAAAATCAATTCAGTATCGAAAGTTTTCATTGAAAATTTAACTACTTAGAAAATTTAAATCAATTTATTTGTTGTACAGAAATTAAAGGATAAGCTCCTAAAATATTAAATTTAACACTTATTTAATTTGTAAAAATGTAAATGATAAAATATACTAAATACAAAACTATTTGCACGAAAATTAGTTTTTAAGAAATTACTGTACACAACAGCAGGTTTGGAACTGGTATTAAAAAACATTTCATGAAACTAAAAAAAAAATTAAATTCACTCAAATTATGGAAGATGCGAAGAAGCTAACATATAAACAAGGCAAACAATGACTGTATACTTTGAAAATAACCTAATAATATATTGAAAATAGCTAATAAATTAAATACGACATGTTAAAGCTTACCAAAACAAATTATTTAATATTTAAAACTTCATCGAAACTTATTTATATTCATAGTTTTACTACATCGTATACTGGCGCGAATCGCCAGTACGACGTCAATGATAAAATAACTAATAAATGAAACACGACACGGTAATGCTCACCAAAAAAATAATAAAATGATTTAGTATTTAAGGTATCCGACTACGTTTGACACTTATTTTTTAAATTAAATTTTAATACTTATATTTTATGTATTTTTTTGTTCACCAACACAACTAATAATAATAATAAGTCACAATTTTTATTTTAAATAAATATATTTTGTGTAATTTAAGATTTTGTAAGTAAATTTTGATGTTTTTTGCCTTTACGATAGACCTTATAACTAAAAAAGTATTTAAGGTATTTTAAAAATAATAATAAATTAATAAATCCTAATTTGATACCTAGGGAATAGACTACAATCTTAGATATTTATTGCACCAATAAAAAGTTATAAGTTGTCGAAGCTAAGTTAATGATTTTTATCAACTTTTTTTCTACCATTTTTGATAGTAAGTATTATAATTTTTATAATATTGCTTGAAATTACTATTCTGTAGTCCATTCCCTAGATGATAGTATAACAAATATGCACAAAAATTTTTTAGAACATTCGGTTAAGTACTTTTTGTGAAATATGGTTTGTCTAGAAGAAAATTTTGAAAACTTTCATTTTGCACAAAATCAATTTAAAGTTTGAAGTTACATTCAAATAGCAGGAAAGTCTTCTTTTTGGTACGTAAGACATTCTTCATCTTCAAGTTTCATATTTTTAATTATTCTTGTAGATCGCAATTTTCTACTAGTGGTCTTTTCTAAAGGATTTGAATGCCGCTTTCGCATAATGGAGTATCAATGGAGTACCAATGGAGTTCTAAAATATTTGCCGCACAAACAAAATAAAGAGAGTTTTAGAATCTTAAAGGGTGATGCTTTATTTTAAGATTATAAAAGAAATGGCTGTTTTTTGCCGAAAAATACGATTTCAACGTAGTCGGATACCTTAAAACTTCATCAAAGCTTATTTATATTCTTAATTTTACGACATCGTACTGGTGCCATTCGCCAGTACGATGCGAAATAATTTTAAAAATTGTTTGCATTTATGTCGTTAATGGATTTTTTTTAAATAATGGTTGTCTTTGCTTTTCAGGCATCGTCAAGAGTGGCACACGTTACGATTTCTTGCGTTACTTCTTACAACTTCTGGAGCAGCACCTAGAGGCCCTGAAGCAACACAACCAAAAGGTTCAACTACCAAAAGTATTTTTTTCATTTTTTATATCTTGCTTCACTTTCTGTGCTTCACTTTGTGTGTACGTGCACTATCTGTGTTTCTACACTCTTAAAACAAAAGAGTGAAATCCGCTCCAGTAGGAGAAGTACATTTTCGACACTGGGAAAAGAGTGAATATTAACTCAGACTGAGTTAAAATCACTCGTTTGGAGTGATCCTGTCGGAGGTTTAACACACAAAGGATCCACTCCTTTCGGGGAAGTGCATTTTCTAGACTGGAGGAGTGAAAATTAACTCAGTCCGAGTTAAAATCGCTCGTTCGTTTTAAGAGTGTACTTTATATGTCTCGTTTTGTTACTTTATACATCGAAAAATAAAATTAACAATAATTATTTTTTTCTTAAATAAACTTTTGCATAATTGTGTTCGAATAAAATGTGTAATTTCTATCTGTACCTTTCAGACCGGAAAATCCCAGCACCAATGGGTTTTTATTTTTGATTATGATAACTTCCAGTTGGCGAACGCGACTCACAAACCAAGTAAGATCATGTTACTAAATGGGAATGTATATTTCTTATAAAAATATTAAAAGAAAAATTATTTAAAAGAAATTTTCTTTTAAAAAAAACTAAGAAAATTTGAATTTTTTTTAATTATTTTTATTTACTTAGTGTTAATTCTCTTACAGTTTAAAAATATCATTGACTTTTTTAAAAAATGCTTTTTTAACAATGTTTTACCATAGCTGAGGTTAAATAAAAAATAGTAACATGAAAATTTAATTTTTGTAACGATGGATGAATGTGTAAAAAAATTATTTTACTTCATGCGCACATCGTGGACCCTATACACCCGGCGCGGGCCCCCCGCAGAAAAATATATTAGAGCTCAAAATTTGCAAACAAATAAATTTGGTACTTTTAAGCTTTATAATATGAAGTTTAATTTAACAGTGTTTACTTAGAATATATAATAAAAAATGACTCTCAAAAAGTGACTAAAAATTATCCAAACTTGACCAAATTTTGTCTCATTGGTGACTTTGCAATAAAATAAACACATCATTAAAAGCTACTTTTTAAATTTAGTTTTGACTTCTGATATTTTTTTTATGTATTTCAGCAATTGATGTTGTCATCAGTTTCATTAAAATGTATGACGCTAATTATCCAGAGCGACTGAAATCTGCCTATCTCATCAATGGTAAGTGCTTCGAAATTATCAAACCGAAGTAAGCAGAGAAGAGGAAAACCACTGAACTGAACTGAAACTCTGGAAGGAGCATCCCATGATAAGCTAGTGAAGCCTATTTTGGGGCAACTTGGCGAAAGCCTTAGGGAGAATATTTGCCACATTTGGCATGAATTCGCCGATCGCAATTAACACTTGACTTGACGGTTTACGTTGGATGTCGCCAATCGCTCGCCTACTCCAAGGAATTTAAGTTTTAAAGATTGTTCCTGCAACCTGCAATTCTATTTTTTTTAAGTACATGTTTCCGAAACTTCATTATATAAAGAACCTCCTACAGTAATAACATATTAATTTTCGGTTAAAAAATTTATTGAAAAAGTTGGTTTAAAAAGCCTATTTTTACAATTAAAGTTTGGGGTTGGCGGCAAAATGTGGGTTGCTCTTACAGGGTTTCCGGGCTTCACCTACCCTATTGGCGAGCGTTTCGATGCTCCTTCCAGAGTTTCAGTTCAGTTCAGTGGGGAAAACATTAGTAATTGCTAGAAAAGCAGTTCCAAAGTAAACCCCAACCCCGTGACTGACAACAAAGGAATGCCATAAGTGGCAACTTAGCACTGTTGGCGCGGGGAAGTTACCACTTTTTTTTAGTTTACATTTTCTTATTAGATTAAAATTAACCCTTATGGTTATATAAAATCAAACTATCACGATTTACTTTGAAATAAAAGTCGTGGTGTAGAAAATTCTCAAGAAAACATCCTAGTTTAAGGCAGTTGGCAAAAATGGCATTGTCAAATGTCTTAAAATCACTGGTGACTGACAAAAAATGTGATTTTATGGCTCGTGAGAAATAGTGTTACTGAGCCCCTACTTTTATTTTTCTCTCTGTGAATTTAAATATTTTTTATTTTTTTTTCATTTTTGCCTTTTGCTCTGGATTTTTTTTTTTTTTTTATCTCGATCAGTGCAATATCTTTTTGAGCATATATACACTCTTAAAACAAAAAAAGTGAATTTTTCACTCAAAAAGAGGAGGAAATATTTTTTTACCAACAATCACTCCTTCTGAGTGTGTTTTAGCTCAAAAAAGAACACTTTGTGGAAAACCACTCAGCATTAGCAAAAATAGTGAAATCCACTCCTATAGCGGAAGAGCATTTTCGACACTGGAATGAGTGAATATTAACTCAGACTGAGTTAAAATCGCTCGTTTGTTTTAAGAGTGTACATTAAAAAATAACATTTTAAACTAATTTCAGGGTCTCTAATTTTCCAAATGTGCTGGAATCTTATCCGACATTTTCTTGCTGGCCCCACTTTCCAGAAAGTAACCATCTTCGGACGAGGTACGTATTCGTTTCTGTACCAAAATCTAAGCTCTAAGATTTTATTGTCCTTCAAATAGAATGACTTTTGTGTAAAACTGTCTAATAGATTGCTTTGTGTTTAAATTTTTATAATAATGGGTTAACACGACTTTCATATACGTTTGAACAATTGCCCGAATCAAATGAAGGAGATGGTTGTCCAAAGGATCAGAGTCAAATTGGTGTTGAGTAAAGTTCGGAAAAAAGTTTTAGGAACACACATGTTTGACACTAAATTTGATGGCTGCGTTTCTTTCCGTTTTCAGCAATACCTTTAAAACCAAAAAAGCGCTACCACTCGCATTTTTTTTCTTTTTTTTTCGAAAACTTTATTATGACGAGTAACAACTACTAGACATCTAACGGCAGTTAAATTATTGTGTTCATATTTTACACACAAGTTTCTATTTAGCAATAAAATTGATAAAAAATTTCATTAAATGTTTAATTAATGTTAATTATTATAATACAAATAATTTTTGATAATAACTAATGAAAACTTATTTATGCTATTAAAATATGGAAAGAATAAATGATAGTTATTTGGAAACAAACCGTAGTTAATATAGACTCGGTAGCAGTTTTATTTTTCGATTTACTAATAAATGAATTTTTATCATGTAAGGCTCGTAAGAATAATAAAAATAAATAAGGATGTTAAAATTTTACATAAAACTCACATAAAAGTCGTCTAAAATAGTGAAATAAAATTTATTCAATTTGGAAAACTGAATTACATTTTAAAGTGATGCAAAATATTGAAATCTAACTTCGCGCAAATTTTAGTTAAAATAAAGGCAAATTAAAATATTCACCCAGAAGGAATTGAGAATGAACAAGTCGTTTGATACATTAAAATTGTTTCCTAATCTTTCTTAAAATATGTAATTAAAACGCTATTATATTGACACAAAATCGCATTCGACTACGCGCTCCCTTCGATTTTTTGCCAATCACAAGGTGGCGTCGCGGTTACAGTGACGGCTTCACTCATGTCTACTCCCCTTTAGTCCTTCCTCCATGCTGTATTCGACTGATGATTCGAATTCTTTGACTTCGCAACGATGGCGTTTTTCGAACAGCCGGTGTTAAATGAACAGCTGTAATGCGACGATAATTCAAACCTATCCTAACCAATCCTATCATTTCGGTTGGGTTTTCGTCCGACTTTTGGCGCGATTTTGGAAAGTTCGCCTACCGCACAGTAAATTTCTACCGTTTTGCAAAGTTAGATAGCACATGTGGGAACTCAAGTGACGAAATGCTCCTAGATAATGTGCATTTTCCCCTAGTTTTTTAAGCAAGTACCACCATGCATCGAATTCAATCACTGATAAAATTCTGGTGAGGGAGTATTGTGAGACCGAAATACCGTAAATACACTGCTCAAAGCAATTAGGGGAAGGCAGAGCTTAAAATCCTTTCATTCCCAATGATTTCATTTTAGAATCATCAGCTGGCGATTTTTTCTCACTAAGTCGAGCTCGCTCTTATGTATCGTTAGATCAAAGAATCTTCTTTTGAAGAATTTTAAAATGTTTGTTTTAATTAAATGAAAATATGAAAAACATGGTAAAATAAAATTCACTCCCAAAAACTTATATGAAATAGATTGACCTTAAATTCTTCACGCTTGCATTCTTAGAAGTCTAAAATTTTATTTTACCTCTTTTTTACAATTAAAATTTTGAAAAAATTAATGTAATAATTTATTCAAAAGTTATGATTCCAATTTTTTGTCCCTTAAATTTTAGTTAAAAAATTAAGATCCAGTTTTTTACCATTTCAATCTGGATGCATAATGAATCGATTTTACAAGTTTTAAACTTTTATAATAAAATATAAGAAGTTGGAACTGGACGGGTAAACAAAAGTACGCAAAGTCCTCCCCTGATTATTTTGAGCAGTGTATATAACGCGGCTCATTACTACCAGTAATCTAGTTAACAAAGGTAACTAATTTGCTGCGCATTAACAGACAATTTTATCAAAATTTTTACTTAGGAATTTGGTCTACGAATACCACTACACATCTATGGACTGACCTATTAAAATGCTCTCCTTAACCCTTTCAGTCCCAGTGATGCCATTTGGCATCATCATGTTTCTGATCATAATTTTTTAAAAATACATAATAATAGGGCTGAAATCTATTGGGATGAATACAAAATATTTTCTAATAGAAAAAAGTTTGAAGAATCGAATGATGTGCTTTTTGATATTATAAATGGCTATAGGCATCAGAAAATAATTTCGAAAATAATAATGCCAAATTATCACGTGACTGGAAGGTTTAACTAAGTGATACAAAAAAAAAATTGTGATATATTATTTTTCTTGAGTGGTGTTTAAAAAAACTACGGTGTAGAATTAATTAAAGCCACAAATTGAACTTTGCAGATGGATATGGCGAAGTACTCCTGAAAAGCATTGACGCGGATGTCCTGCCCAAATTCCTTGGTGGGAACAAAACTGACCCCGATGGTAACCCCAGATGCCTGCAATCGGTAAGTGGCACGTCAATCGTTTTCTTTTGACGGGACTACTTTATTGGCGGCCAAGCCTTTTGCAGACTCGGCATATTCCTCAGAACTGCGAGCCAATTTTTGTGGCACCAATTTTGACACTCAGATTACAATGACACTGAAGCCTGAGCTCTCTGTGGATGTTAAAGTATGCCGAGTTTTAATTTTTTTCGAGAGAACCCAAGCCAAATGGATACTCGAGGACTCGTATCTTTTACATGCCACATAATCATAGGACATGCGTGCCCATGATTTCCCCATCCAAAAAATCTGACGACTCAACCGGGGCTCGAACCCGCAGACTTGAGCTTATGAGGCGGACACGCACTTCAACTCACTATCCTTAACCGCCTCAGCATATTCGAGGCCATAACCGAAATTAAACTTTCAATTATTTTGAAAGTAGAAAAAGATGTCTGAAAACCATCGTGAATTGACATTGATATAAAGACACAGTCAATAACATATTGAAATGAAAAATACAAGTTTAAATGCCGTTTTTAGGCAAATATTTACTGCATATCTCATCTTATAAAGGCAGTCCTTAAACTAAATAAATTTGTAATCTGATATTTAAAAAAATTGAGTGAGTGGATTGGTCCAATTGTCATATCTCAGTATATAGCAGAAGGTATCTTTTATAATATAAATATAGCTGACTTAAATCTAATCGCACAGCCACTTAGTCAAGCGAGTGGATCCGGGTTTTAACCACGGACAAGGCATCGATATTTGTACTGTCCCGGGTACATGCAAAGAACGTGCTCGTTAAATCTGTGGGCGGTCACAGCACAGTTACCATTGGTGCAGGTTGTCTAGTGCAAAATGCTCGATTTTCGACTAAGGATTCGAGAATGTTATTCCTATTAAATATTACGAGGAAGCAAAAATTCTTCGTAAGGAAATGGGTTAACAATAAAAACTTTAAGCGCGTTTTTCGCAGAACTTGATTTTTTTTAACTTCGATGTACCTTTTCTCAAAAACTATGCTATGTTTACTCGTAAACTTTTTTTTATATAAAGTAATACATAGTATAGATTAATCTGAGGTTATAAATTTTTATAAAACTAAAGTGAAAAAAAAAATTTATGGGGCAAAAATGCGAAAAATTTCATGATTTTTTGGGTACTTCAATACTTATTTTATTTAAAAAAAATCTAACAGTTATTTAAAAAAAACTTTTAATCTCAGATTAATATATAAGGTTGGTATAACACACACAGAAAATTGCAAGATGATCTGATCAGTAGTTATTGTGAAAAAGTACATTGCAATTGGCCAATTTAACATTACCGATATACAACATACGATACCCCCTTAAGGGAAATTATTGTTTAAAAACTCATAAAATATCTCAATATTTCTGCTCCGGATTTTCCAGATCCGGTTCGGAGGCCAGATTCCTGAGAGCTACTACATCGAGCACCGCCGCCTGTCGATTCTGCCCGACTCCTTGAACCTGGTGGTGGGGCGAATGTCCAAGGAAGAGGTGGGTCGATTCACTAAACTATAGAGTCACGAGGAGTTCAGGGGGAAAACAATTTCATTGCAAAGGAATCTGCCAGCATCAGGACTCTTCGGCAACAATAGCGAGTCATCGCTTACTCCCTTTGTTTTTATCTCAAGGCAACCCTGATTCACGCCAGAGATCAGTGGACACAAATCACACTCGAAAGGAAAACTGAGAGAAAACCCGGTTTCCTGTCGCCCATGTCCGCCAAGCACGCCAGAATACGGGAAGCATCCTATGCAATGAAGTTGTTTTTCCCCTGTACTCTTCATATAGAGACGCCGTGATCGTCTTGGTGATGTGGGAACTCGCGTCACCAGGATCATTATTTTGGGGAACAACTGCACATCTCTATTAGCCCAGTAGACATTTAACTGACACCAAAGTGCTACACTCTGTAAACGTAAAATTCGTATCTCGTATCGTAGCTTAAACATTCAAAAACACATGATTAACGGTTTATATTTAAACCAAACTTATTCTTCTGAAAACTTAACTAACTACAACGTCTTCCTTTTTTTAAAACTTCCACACTCATGCGATATCGCACGTTATTGCAATCATCGAAAACCGAGTGATGCCAACGACTCTTAAAACAAACGAGTGATTTTAACTCAGTCTGAGTTAATATTCACTCTTTTCCAGTGTCGCAATGCACTTCTCCTACAGGAGTGGATTTCACTCCTTTGTTTTAAGAGTGTATGAGTGATGAAGGGAGTTGTCATCTACTCTCGAAAACTACTAGTTGCCGTAACTCCCCAATTCAATTTACTGATTTAGAAAATTCGATATATAGAGGTGTTATAATTTAATTTCCAAGTGTAAAAAGGTTCTAAGTCCAAACAAAGATTTTGCAGTTCTTATTTTCATCAAAATAAATTTTGAATGTATGTTTTTTTTTTAATGGATGTAACTTAGAATGCTAGCCGGCCCTTCGGCGCAATTGGCTAGAGAGCCCTTGGAGCTGCAGGGCTAGGGTTCGAATCCCGGTCATTGCATGGATGTTTGTGTTTGTCAATAAATGTTGTTATTTGTCTATGTGTTTGTGGCGTCCTTCTTTGTGTTCTTGTGACTATCTCTTCTGGCGAGCGGAGTAATGGGCTGAAAAGCCTACACTCTTCCCCTTAGTAGAGGGCGCAATCACTGTCATTTGTCAACAGCATGCTTGTATACATTGAATGAAATGCTGCATTACTTCGTCGTTAAAGTGTCCTGCTGCGGCGATATCAGCGTTTTTCTTCTCTCGGGTGGTTTTTTTTTTTAGAATTCCAACATATCCACTCTTAAAACAAACGAGCGATTTTAACTCATTCTGAGTTAATTTTCACTCATTCCAGTGTCGAAAATGCACTTTCCCTTTTCGCTCCTTTGTTTTAAGAGTGTACACTCTTAAAACAAAAGAGTGAAATCCACTCCAGTTGGAGAAGTGCATTTTCGACACTGAAAAGAAGTGAATATTAACTCAGACTGAGTTAAAACCACTCGTTTGGAGTGACCCTGTCTCGGAGGTTTAACACACAAAGGATCCACTCGAAAAGGGAAAGTGCATTTTCTAGACTGGAGGAGTGAATATTAACTCAGACTGAGTTAAATACACTCGTTCGTTTAAAGAGTGTGGCAGTTCGTTTCAAGCCCTCTCTCTTTCCCCCTCCCTCAGGTCCAGCTGCAGGTGATCCGTCCGGGCAGCAAGATCGAGTGGGAGTTTGTGCTGAAGAGCAAGGACATCGACTACTGCGTGCTGCACAGGGCCCACGGACAGGCAGACCCCAAGGAGGTGGTCTACAAACAGAGGGTGGAGGCCGGATTCTGCGCGGAGACCGGGGTCTACATGTGCGAGAAGGCAGGCATATGTGAGTAGAGCAGCCCCATTGCTACCAATGTCCATTTTAAATTATATATTTATTATAAAACAGTTTAGTGCAAGATTGCACAGGAATACTGAAAGTTTTTAGGCATTATTTATACTCGCATAATAAAGCATAAACACAGTGTTATGCTTGCATAAAAGGAACAAGCCAGGAAAATGTGATACAAGTTCCTGCAAAATGCTTCTGGCAATTAGGAATTTTCATTGCTTCCGGCTGTCTATTTCAGTCTTCCTTTAGAAGCTTTAACACAGCCAATTACACCTTGTAATTTTGAACCCCAGCCAAGTGAAGAAATTTAACACATGAGTTGGCACATCTGCCCTAGTGTCATTGGGGAATCCCGTAATTAAGTTTCCGATTTTTTATTCCTTGATACAGTTTATACTTATCTCTTATTTATATTCCAGATTCTTTGGTCTTCGATAACTCGTACAGTTGGCTCTACAGCAAACACATCAACTTCAAATTTGCCATAGCAGAATCTTGAAAATTCAAATGTAGAACTAAATGAAAAGAATACTTTCTTTTTGCATGTCTTCGAACTATTTTAAAGAGCGAAAAAAACTGTTTTGATCGACAACTCATTACCTACTTGTCCTTTATTTCGATACAATATAGAACATACCAATACAATGTTTTGCGATCATGAGGATGAATGTAATCTATTGGAACGTTAGACAATAATTTGTTATGTAATGTTAAACATATGTTTACACTGCAAAAAAGGCTTGTCACATTTACAAAATTTTACCATACTTTCAACAGTTTAAGAAAGTTTCTTCTAAAAGTTGTTTTCGATGACATTACCTTGGGTACACGTTAAAGGTCAACAAGATTGCCTCTTTTGGCTTCAACCAGTCTTGAGGATTGGTGGTCGAGTTGGAATGACGCTTTTCTTGTAGCTAAAAGATTGTGAGTTCAAATAGCCAGTGCCCGAAGCAAAACCACTGCTCAGCTTTAAAAAGTATGAAAATTTAATGGTAAAAGAAGTATTTCAACTGAAATTTACCGTATTTAATTCAGAAAATTTTCTTATTTTTATGTGGGGGTTTGGCAACTTTGCTGCTAGTGTAAAACTGTAAATTTGACAATTTTTTTTTTGCAGTGATACACTGCGATCCAAAAGTTTAGACAATGACGTTTTTTAGCTGTAAAATTTAGATTTGTGAAATTAGAATATCAAAACATCCCTTTATATATTAAATACGTATTTTGAAATGCTATAATTGAAACATAATTGCTTGATTTGCTATAACAATTTTTAGTTTCATAAAATAAAATTTTGTATGGTCCCAAAAGTTTAGACACAAATACGAGATTATGCTAATTTAAAGTACAAAATTGCCTAATTTCGCATTTTTATTGCTAAATTATCTATTTTTTATGTGATAAATTTAAAAAAAAACGATATCCGGTGAACTAAGCAGATTTTATAACGATATTGGTTCAATTTTACACCAAACCGACAATTAAGCCATATTAAATCTTTATTCAGATCCCATTTGCTTCAAATTTGCAATTTAACATATCTAAATTCGAACCGAATGAATACCAGTCCATCACCTTAAAGTTTTGAAACGAATTCGTGGATTTAGAGACATGCATTGACCAATTTTCTTGATGAAAAGTGCAATCTTTCCCATATAAAAGCACAAAATAGCGACATATCATTCCATTTTACACTTTAGTACAATGCAGAGATAGTCACCTCTTCAAAAACGACAAAAAAAGTAGGAAATTTTAACCAAAGTTCACTCCACACAATTACGAAAGTTCCTTCTTTATACTAAAATTTGAAGTTTCTTGAGAAAAACCGGTTTCTTTGAACCGGTTACAATTTAACCGGTCTCTTTAGTGCTGTTTAAACACGTTCAGTTTAACCGAATATTGAAAAATATGCTTTTGAAAACACCGGTTTTCCCCTCAAAAACTCTAGCATCAAGGTGGTAGTTTGTAATGTTGTAGAGTGAATTTACTTTGAAATAACCGAATTTTTTTTGGCGTTTTTGAAGAGGTGACTATCTCTGCATTGTACTAAAGTGCAAAAAAGAATAATCTGTTGCTATTTTGTGATTTTATATGGGAAATACTGCACTTTTCATCAAGAAAATCGACCAATGAAAGTCTATAAATCTACGAATTCGTGGCAAAACTTTAAGGTGATGGGCTGATATTCATTCGGTTCGTATTTAGATATGTTAAATTGTAAATTTGAAGCAAATATGATTTGAATAAAGATTTAAATTGACTATATTGTCTTTTTGGTGTAAAATTGTACTAATATCGTTATTAAATTTGTTTAGTTCACCGGATATCATTCTTCTTTAATTTATCATATAAAAAATATATGATTCATCATTTAAAATGCAAAATTAGGTCATTTTGTACTTTAAATTAGCATAATCTCGTATTTGTGTCTAAACTTTTGGGACCATACAAAATTTTATTTTATGAAAAAAAAATTTGTTAAAGCAAATCAAGCTATTATATTTCAATTATAGCATTTCAAAATACTTCTTTAATATATATAGGGATGTTTTGAAATTCTACTATCCCAATTCTAAATTTTACAGCTAAAAAACGTCATTGTCTAAACTTTTGGATCGCAGTGTAGATACTCTGCAATTACAAAGACAAATATATTTCATGTTGGGATAAGAAATATATATTACTCTTGATATAAATGCTGCTAATCTTTATTACATTTTATATTAATGTTTGTATAAAACCAGTCTTAATTGTGGAATAAAGATAGATAATTGGGCTGATTATTTTTTTTCATTTATAGAACATTCAGACATGGACACCTATAAGTACAAGAAAAAACAAGCAGGTTTGTCACAGTACATGTTACCTATAATTGCTTTCCACATGATTTATAAACTTTAGAAACATAATGGTCGATTACAGACTCTGAAATTGCCTACTTTTAGTTACAATTCCTTATCGTTTGTTAAATAATTTAGAGTTTGAAGAAGAAGAATTTAGTAAAATAACTTGCTCTAAAAATAGAAGGGAAACTTACTATAACATCATTTAACTTTATATTTTTTCGAACAAGGTTTTACAATGGACATGTTCCTACGGAAAATGCCTTTAGAATTTTCGACTGAAAAAAAACTTATTTTTACAAGAACTCAAACTGTCTCTTATGTTGACCTTTGCACACTTTTATTTATTATAAAAATAAATGACTGACGCTCAAAATTAAAAGCGGAAAAGTGAAATTCAGATCTGTTTCGACCAAACTATTTCAGTGCTGAAGGTTTATGTGTAGTTAATCCTTTCAGTCCCAGTGGTGATGCCACTTGGCATCATCATGTTTCTGATCATAATTTTAAAAAAATAAATAATGAGACTGACATCTATTGGGTTTAATAATATATATTTTCTAACAGGAAAAAAGTTTGAAGAACCAAATGATGTGCTTTTTGATATCATAAATGGCTATAGACGATCAGAAAAAAAATTCTAAAATGATGATACCAAATTGTCATTGGGACTGAAAGGGCTAAGGAACTCAAAACACTACATCCTTATCCACTAAAGTCCTGTCTTGATAGGATAAATAAACCAAAAATACTCAATAATGTTACTTGTTTAGTTCAAAGATAATATGTCAAGATGCAGTACAATAATCAGTTTATTTTAATTCATCTTAAAAGGAATAAAAAACATTAAAGTAACATCAGAAAAATTTATTTTTTTATAAAATTATTTTAAAATTTACATTCTGTGGATAGGTGTTAGTCCTAAAATCTTAAAACCTGTGACCATGATGCTAGAAGTGGCTTCACACAGTAAAAGACGACTCATGTTGACAGTTTTTTCTTCCCCTGATGCAGCTGAAGAAGAAAAAGATATGGATATGAGAAGTTTAAGACTCATTTTCTCTCTACAAGTTTAACACGCTCAAGGAATTCAGAGTCAAAACCTTGTCTAATTATATTTTAAATATCAATAAAATAGTCAGTAGTATCCGTTCCAGGTGACATTTAGGGCATTTAGAAAAAAAAGAATAAACAAAATGAATGTAATGTTATCTTCTTATGTGCAAATATGGTTCATAAAAAGGATTGGCATTAAGTAAAAACTTACATATTAAAAAAAAATCACTGTTATTAAAGGTACACTTACGCAAGGCGAGGTTTATTAGGCTAGTTCTTTAATAAGTATGAAACAGAAAAATCTGTAAGAATTCAATATTCTTGAAAGATTAAATTACAAGGAAACTACAATTTGCAAACCTTATCGCCATCTGAAAACTTTCTAGGAACAGATGCTAGGATTTGACAAAGGGACTTTTCATTGAACAGAATAATACGACTTTTATTTTTATTTTTAAATAACTCATTCCACACATACACAACTTTATAGTGACTATATTATTTAACCTTTTAAAATGTTTCCATGATACATTTAAATATCAAGATGTTACACAGCAAAAATATAAATATGAGAACTGCTAAAATATGAGGTATATACACAAGGTAAGTTCCGTTTGGTTATATAAAAAAATACGTACAGATACAGAAAAAAAATTTAGGCATGGCAGTTACTCTGATTCTAGGAGAAGAAATGTAAGCCATTTTTAGATCGCTGCAGCCAACATGTTCTTGATAGTGTTTCTTTAAAATGTCAGCCTTTATTGAAAATGACAACACTTGTGAAATGACAACTCTGTGATTCCTTTTCTAAATTAAAGAAAAAATTTAACCAAGCGAAATTTATCAGCAAACCTGCGAAGGTTATGGAAAAATTGCTATGAATGATTCAATGATTAGAAGCTGGGTCGGACAGGTCAATGATTGTGATTACGAGCACAATGAAGTGCAAAGTGGTGCACACCAGCCTTTGGTTACTGATGAACTAGTTCACCCAATCAATTGAAGAGAAACTTAACCAAACCAAACCGTAAGTTTACAACGAGTGGTCTTGCTGTGGAATTTCCGTCAAGCTCACGATTATGATAATTAATTCATGAAATTGCTATTGCTTGAAAAATTTAAATTTGGAAAACACAACCTTCTATCAAGAAGGGACACAAAAACTTATGCCAAGCTATGACAAGTGCCTACAAAATTTCAGAAGCGATGCAAAAAAATAGTTTAAGAGGAGTTGTAGATTTTTGTACAATAAATTTGCTTCAGTATCTGTACACAGCTTTTTTTATATAACAAAACAAAATTTACTTTCTGGATATACCTTGTATAATTGAAAAAATAGGCATTCCAATTCTGCAATTAAATGTTTTCATAATGACATGATTGAAAAGAAGAACCCATATGAAGAGTACAGGGGAAGAACCACTTGATTTTTTAGGAGTCTTTCCACAATTGTGTCTGCTTGGGGGACATTGGTGACAGGAAACCACTTTTTCTTTCAGTTCTTCATTCCCAGTACAAACGTGCGATTCGTGTAAACTGATCTCTGGCAGGAATCAGGGTTGCCAACAAAGAAAAACAAAGCAAATAACCAGTTTCTTCACACAAGTTTAGGCGATTTCTGGCTATCATCGCCAAAGAGGGCTATTGAGGAAAGCCTTCTATAAAATCAAGTGGTTTTTCCCATGTACTCTTCATATATCTTACCATCTTTAACAATGATGTAGCAGTTGTCATAAAACTCCGAGAAGGTAACAGACAATTCATACAGGTAGTCGCACAGTGTGTGTAGAGAGAGGTCTTCGATTACGGTCATGAGCACTTCTTGGAACCTCGAGATAATCTTGGCCAGTTTCAGTTCTTTCGGATGGTCGAGCACTATTTTAACGTTCTTCTTGGCTTCTGCCAGTGTTGATTTGTCGACGTTCACATTACGTGCTATGGACCTAAGAAAAGAACAAACAAACAAGAAAATGAAATTCTACAATGAATTCATTTATATAAGTAAAATAAGTCGACAGGGAAACTTAGATATAATTAAATCTTTTATTGCATCAACAACCAGGGTTGTTATATTTAAAAAATTTTGTTTAAAACAATTTATTAATTATTATATGTTTTATAATTTATTGGCCAAATACAGTTCATTTAAGGGAATAGATTTTATTTTTATGATATATGACCATGCTGTATTAACTTAAAGATTAAGATTGTGATAAATAGTAGACCCTGATGGAATGGTAAACCTTGTATGTGATACTTTAGGTCACAAATGGGACACTACTGACATTTGTTAATATTCATTAATTTATTACAGCCCCTAATTTGTGAGATTATGCTAATCATCAATGTGGCACATAATAATAGTTCATTAAAATAATACCAAACATAAACTAGTATTACATTATTAGCTTATAAATTCTTCTATTAGCCCATCCGATTTAATCAAAGGAAGACACCGAATCGCCAGATAATCAAAGGATTTCTAGTATTCTGTGATTCTTCGACAAATAAAGATGTAAGGCATATGCCTAAAATTATTGGGGATGAAAGTAAATATAGGAAACCAAGATGCAAAAAAACGTGCTTTTTTTTAACCTAAACAACTTGTTCAATAACGAGGATAGTTCGTGGCGATGTGCTTCACAAATATTGCAGGGAATGTCGAACGCTTCTTCACCGGCCAATCAGAAGTAAGATTTTGTTATAAGAAAGGTATTAAAAGGTCAACATGTGAGCGGATGATTCAGCAAAGTTCTGTGGGAACAATCGAACTGGGCGACTGCGTGGCGGTCCCAGGGTGTGTTTGGGATGTTAAAGATATTAATAGGTGATATTAAGGATACGTGAAAAAGGTAATTTAAGTTTTTAAGTTTAATAAGGGGTTAATAAATATAAGAATTTGAGGGTGTTTAAGTTATAATCTGTCATATATATTTTTTGTCTCCTTGAACTCCATTATGCAGCAACATCTGGTCAGTAGTACATCATGAGCCATTATATAGTGTCATCTGTATTACAAACTGAATGTTGGGTTGACCGTTGAAGAGTGTTGTTCTAAAAAGTGCAAAACTGGCACTTCCAAATGTGATTGGTAAACTTATGTTATCTTCTCTCAAAAGAATAATATATAACGCAGTAGTCTATATTTATTACGTAGTAAAGAGGGTACGTAGCGTTATAAAATAACCCTTTAGTACCTTTATAAAATTTTATAGCATTATTACATTAATGGACATCAATTGATTTAAATATTTATATTTCAATAATTTAAAGGATTACAATCCTAGTATTAAAAAAAGACGCATTAAACTTGCAAACAAATGCCATTAAAAACCTGGTAATAATGAGAATTTTTTTTTAATTTTATAATTAACTTACCTAATTCGTACTAGAGAGTACAATAGATAGACTGCAGAATTTCCCCTATCATCCAACATCTAAAAAAATAAAAACGTATAAAATATTTTCAAATTATTTCTAGTTACTCAAGCTTTAACTCTTATTTTGCAAATTTCAATTAAAACAATACAATTACTACTATTTTATTTCCTGTAGTAATATTTTGCTATTTTAAATACGTAGTTAATTGCAGGCATACAATGTTTTAAAAAGTAAGGTTCGGGTAACTGACTTTAAGAAGCTTATTGAAAAGTAAAGAACAATCAACACATTAAATTTTAACATTGGTCAAAAATTAAATATTGTTAACGATAATACAATTCATATTGGAGTATGTATAAGTGTAGGGTTGAAATAGTCGCTGGTTCGAATATGGTTGACAACGAATAATATACTACGCTGAATAGATACACAACAAGCTAGTGGACTGTAATTTCTTTAATGAGCGACAAATAGCTTCTTACAACTTGAATAAAACAACTACTTGTAAAAATGTTAAAAACACTTAAAATAGGAATAGCTAATCACATAGAAATCTTTGAAATAAGCAACAACTTTTTGAATAGAAGATTAGCACTACACTTGGTGCATCAGGGAACATTCTGAATACTTCTGAAGGCGAAGCTTATCGAAATCTGCAACGCCCCTTCTTCCTATGACATCAGCAAACGTGGAATTACTGCTGGTGCCATCTAGCAAGGAACCTAGAAATAAACTACTAATACGAAATCCAACATTCTCCCGCCCTTGAAATCCCAAGGGGGTTTCAAGAAACTGAAAATAAAGCATAAGAAATTCAATAAAACATTAAATAGATACAAATTCAGTAACAAAGAACATTATTCTTCAGGGAGTTTGCAAAGTTTTGTGATTGGGCGAGTAAGTTCACCGGAATCAGTTTTCAAAGTAACAACACGAACTCTGTTGTCCTTTCCGGGATGCACACTCAATACACGAGCAAGTTTCCATTTCAAGGGAGGTAATAACTCATTTTTGATGAGCACAAGGTCATTTACCGAGATATTGCTTTGCGAAACACACCACCTAGGTCGTTGCTGCAACCTAGCCAGGTATTCATTACTCCAACGCTTCCAAAAACTCTGCAGTAAACCTTGCACCAATTGCCAGCGATTAAGACGTGACAAAGGAATAGTAGTCAAGTCAGGTTCTGGAACAGCGGTTAAGGCTGACCCGATGAGAAAATGTCCTGGCGTCAATGGCGACAAGTCGTTGGGATCTGACGACAGTGGACAGAGAGGTCTGGAGTTGAGGCAAGCCTCAATTTGAGCAGTTAGGGTGAATAATTCTTCTAAAGAAAGCAAGGAGCTTCCCATGGTTCTTCTGAGATGATACTTCATCGATTTAACCCCCACCTCCCATAGACCACCGTGATGTGGAGCTGCTGGGGGATTGAATCTCCAAGTAATTCCCTCTGCTGCGGTAAATTGCAAACATCCGAATTCTCATTCTGAGAAAATATCGATGCAAGAATACTCTTGAGTTCTCTATCGGCTCCCACAAAGTTAGTGCCACAGTCGCTAAAGATCTCCACAGGTTTACCTCTTCTTGAGATGAAGCGTTTTAGAGCACCAATGAAGGCTTGAGAAGTAAGGTCAGTCACTACTTCAAGATGCAGTGCACGGGTTGCGAAACAAACAAATATTGCTATATAAACTTTAAAGGATTTTCTTCCTCGACCTGTTCGTTCTCTTGCCAAAAATGGGCCTGCATAATCGACGCCTGTAGCTGAAAAGGCTCTGGATGGAGTGACTCTCGACAGTGGAAGGTCTCCCATGAGCTGACTCATAGTTGATGCAGAAAGACGAAAACACGTTTTACAGCTTTTCACAAATCTGCGAACAACATCCCTCCCACATGGAATCCAAAACTTCTGTCGGATCACTGAAAGTAATAGTTGAGGTGCTGCATGCAAATGTTTTACATGATAATGGTCGATGATCAGAGTTGTCAAATGATGCTTCTTCGGAATAACAGCTGGATGTTTAGAATCAATATTGATGTCGGCATTTTTAAGTCTTCCACCAACTCTCAGCACCCCATCCTTGTCCAGAAAAGGGCAAAGTGAAAGCAACTTACTAGAAGACTTTAATGACCTTCTTGTCTTCAAACAGTGAATCTCTTCTCCAAATTCTGCATACTGTACTAGTTTCACTACGGTGATTGTTGCCTTAGAAAGTTCAGCTGACGTTAAATGACCCACGATTCTGTCCTTAGCTGATTTTCTAGAATTGCTTAGAAAACGCAGAACCCAGGCAAACACTCTACACAGTTTGGAGAACGATGAAAACTTGAAAATAACTGGTGGTGGCTGAAACTCAGTAGCTGCTGAAATGAAACTTTTTCTTTCCTCAACGAATTGCGACTCCTGGAAAGAAACACTGGAAGGTGATTGCTTCAGGAATACTTCAATGGAAGGTTCACGAAGAAAACTGGGACCTTGAACCCACAGATCACATGACAGGAACTCTGAAGGTTGAATACCTCTTGTACCGCAGTCCGCTGGGTTATCAACTCCTGGAACATGGTTCCATTGTAGGTCAGGCACAGATTCTTGTATCTTAGCAACTCGGTTGGCGACAAATGGGAGCCAACGGCGAGGTTCTGATGAAATCCACGAAAGAGCTACCTGAGAGTCAGTCCACGCAAAAACCTTGCTGTAGGGAATTTCTAGAGTAGGCAGAACAGATTCAAGCAAATTTGTTAACAGTAATGCAGAACATAACTCAAGTCTCGGAAGTGATTGCGTTTTCACAGGAGCTACTCTAGTCTTTGAAGTCAAAAGCTTCACTGTTATATTCTGATCTTGAGTAACTGAACGAACGTAAACAACAGCACAGTAAGCTCTCTCCGAAGCATCGCAGAAAGTATGAATTTGAACATCTAAGGGACGATCACACATACCAAATCTAGGTATCTTGAAGTTGACCAGTAGTGATAACTGTGAATGGAAAGCTCTCCAACGAGATGACAACGAATCACTGAGAACATCATTCCAACCTAGATTGTAACTCCAAAGTTCTTGTATGAAGATTTTGGCGAAAATGACAACTGGTGCCAACCAACCCATAGGATCAAACACTTTGGCTATGTCCGAGAGAATTTTACGTTTCGTCAACTCTTGATGATCACACGTTGAAATGGACACATGAAAAAAGTCTGTAGTTGGATTCCAAACAATGCCTAGAACTTTGATGGTTTTGTCATCTGAAATAGGCAATGAATGATCTATGGCCTGACAATCACCAGTAATATTCTTCAAAACTGCTGGAACATTGGAACACCACTTGTGAAGATTGAAACCTCCCCTACTCATCATCTTGCCTAATTCATCAGTAAGTTGTTCAGCTTCTTCTACAGAATTAGCACCACTGAGTAAGTCATCTACGTAGAAATCTCTGAGACATACTCTGGAAGCCAAGGGAAAGTTTAATTTCTCATCAAGTGCAAGTTGCTTCATTACTCTAGTAGATAAGTAAGGAGCACTGGCTGTTCCATACGAAACAGTCGTGAGACGAAAAGTTTCAACTGGATCACTAGGTCTGTCTCGCCAGAGGATCCTCTGCAGATCAGCATCATCTGAATGAACTCGTATTTGGCGAAACATCTTCTCCGCATCGGCACACACCGCAACTGGAAAAGTTCTGAAACGTAAAAGAATATGAAAAAGTTCTTGTTGAACTCTAGGCCCTGTATGGAGTATGTCATTGAGGGAGAGACCTGAAGAAGACCTGGATGAGCCATCAAATACGACACGAAGCTTTGTAGTAGAGCTGTTTTCCCTAATCACTGCATGATGAGGCAGATAAAATTTGGGATTCGAATTTTTCTCTGATATTGGAACCTTCTCCATGTGCTGAAGTTCCAGATATTCATGGATGAAACTTCTGTAGCGTTCATATATTTCAGGTCTGGAGACAAGAGATCTCTCCAGAGACTGGAACCGACGAATTGCAGTCTGAAGTGAATCTCCCAGTAGAGCTGGTGAGGTATGGCATGGTAGTTTCACTGTATACCTTCCATCTTCTCCTCTTGAATGAGTAGCTGTGAAGTGATCTTCAGTGGCTTGTTCTTCCTTGGTAAGTAAATTGGCTGTTGGGACATCATCTAGCCTCCAAAAGTTGCCAAGCAATTCTTCTGTACTCACTTGAAGATGATTGACATGGATAGGGGAAGAATCTGACATTTCTGTGCTGACATTACCTGAAATGATCCAGCCCAGGTCTGATCTTACAGCAAAAGGACCATCTTCGGTTGTTTTGAGAAATTCTCCCTTTAGCATTGGCAAAGCAATACTAACTCCCAGCAAGATGTCAATCGGACCTGATTGGAAGAAGGTTGGGTCTGCTAGTTTGAGATCACGGAATGGAGCATCTGTATTTGAAGGCAACGAGAAATGTGGAATGTCACCAATTATTTTGTTGATGATGAAAGCTGAAGTCACAAATTCAGGAGACTCTTTGAAGTGAGGTGTAAACTTGAGGTTGGTGACTCCATTAGTATGTGCACTAGATGATCCGAGGCACGAAATCTCAACCCTTGCCCTGGTTCGAGCAAGGCCAAGCCTGTTGAAGCATGATTCTGTCACGAAGCAAGCCTGGGAACCTGGATCAAGAAGCACTCTACATTGTTGAAATTGATTTGAAGAATCGAGCACTTTCACTATAGCAGTACATAAAAGCACTTGGATTGAAGCAGATTGATGCGAAACACATGAAGACACGTTCATAAGTGTTTGTTGAGGCACGGGAGTAGGTTCAATTATTGAACTTGGCACGAATTCAGCAGCATGTGGCGACAACACCTTGGCACTGTCAGTAGATTTGGTAGATTCAAAATGCAGCAATGTGTTATGTCTTTTATGGCAGACACGGCAAGTAAATGTACTCGAACAGTTTGCTAACTTATGACCTTTAAGGCAATTATAGCACAATCGCTTTTCCTTCACAAAGGTTTGACGTTGCAAAGCGGTCAAATTTTTGAACTTGCTGCACTG
Source organism: Hylyphantes graminicola (assembly GCA_023701765.1). Lineage (NCBI taxonomy): Eukaryota > Metazoa > Arthropoda > Arachnida > Araneae > Linyphiidae > Hylyphantes > Hylyphantes graminicola. The sequence continues at coordinate 78,015,071 of CM043111.1, read as the reverse complement.
GAAAATTGCGTGATCGTTACTTGTACAATAGCTGCACTGACTCTTAACTTGAGCTGTAAGACTAGAAACACGCACATGTTTTCTTGAACTTGGAACACTTGGCTGATGTGGTTTAGAGAAAATCTTGTTTGATTGTTGAATAGATCGGGCATGGTGGAGTATAAATTTTAATAATTCTTCAATTGTGGGAATGCTATCATCCTCCAGGCCTCTTTCCCACCATGATCTTGTAGAAGGATCAAGCTTTTGAATTATTAGATACACAAAAATGCTATCTGCGAAACCAGTTAATGGTAGATCTAGATTTTGAAGTGAACGAATTACTTCTTTTGAAGTGTCAACAACGGATAATAATTGTGAAGCATCTTCTCTAGTACATCGCGGCATATCAAATATTTGTGAAATCAATGTAAATACTAATTGTCTTTTGTTAGAATACCTCTCCTCTAACAGATCCCATGCAATTTGAAAATTTGAATCAGTAATAGGAAGTGATTGTATGACACGTAGAGCATCGCCTTTAACACTTCCTACCAAATATTGCAATCTCTGAGCATCAGATAAATTTTGATTGTTTACAACTGATGCCGAGAAAAGATCCCTAAAGGAAAGCCATTCCAAATTATTATTGCCAGAAAAACTAGGGATGTTAAATTCTGGAAGCTTCAAACTTAAATTTGAACCACCATAAGATTGATTTGTTTCTCTAGAAATAACTTTTTTGTTTTCAGATTCCAGCCTATCTTTAGCACGAAGAACAATTAATTTATATCCGTCAATTATGTCTTGAACATCCTGAGGCTAGTGGACTGTAATTTCTTTAATGAGCGACAAATAGCTTCTTACAACTTGAATAAAACAACTACTTGTAAAAATGTTAAAAACACTTAAAATAGGAATAGCTAATCACATAGAAATCTTTGAAATAAGCAACAACTTTTTGAATAGAAGATTAGCACTACACTTGGTGCATCAGGCAGGGCTCGAAAATTATATTGCCCGACATGCCCGGGGCATGTAAAAATTCCAATCGGGCATGTATTTTTTTGCCTCGCATGCCCGACCGGGCATGTAAACATTTAATCAAAAATACATTTCCATAAATTTAAATAAACATTTTGCATTTTAATAAATACCCAACATATCCATTCGTTGCTTCTTCGAAATTGATAGTTTTAATCTTAAATAGAAAATAGTTACTTCACAATGTTGTCATTATGGCATCAAATAGAAATTCATCAATAAAATTCTGGTGGGCTCCGGGAAATTTCACCACTTTCTACAATTTTCGAATTCCTTGTTACTTTGGCAGGGTTTCTTAAGGTATAATAGTTTGATATATTTTTAATTAGCATTGATAAAAACCCGAAATTCTCTGGGAAAACCTGGAAAAGTAAGAGAATTTGGCTTGGGCATGTAAAAGTTTTATTCGGGCATGTTTTTCCAAGACTAACATGCCCGACCAGGCAAGTAGGAATTTTGAGATTTTTCTAGCCCTGGCATCAGGGAACATTCTGAATACTTCTGAAGGCGAAGCTTATCGAAATCTGCAACGCCCCTTCTTCCTATGACATCAGCAAACGTGGAATTACTGCTGGTGCCATCTAGCAAGGAACCTAGAAATAAACTACTAATACGAAATCCAACAATAAGACATAGGTATTTATAAAAACCTATAAGATAAATTGCTATAAAAAAGGTTAAATATAAAATCACAAAACATTTTTTTTTATATATTGTAAATCAAACTTGGTAAAGCAAAAAACTTTCAAAAAGAAAAAAAAATCTTAGTCTTACTCTGTCAAATGAGAAAACGTAGTCATGAATTCTATTGTGGCTTAAGTCAGCATACTTAATGCAACCGAATGCTACAGCTTCTTGGGCAGCTTTTAGCTCTTCAGGTGTGAGTACCTATGAAAAGAAATAAGCAACAGTTTTTTTTTTTTTTAAATCTACCTTTTTCATTTAATAGGTCATTTTCATTAATTAATGGACTTTTCGAGTTTTGTGGAGCGCTACACCTTTATTTCAAGGAATCACAAAAAACTAATAACAGAAGAAAGTTTAAGTTAATCTACAATAATAAAAGAAAGTCTGTCTGTCTGTGTGTATGTCTGGGATCGCAAAAGATCTACTTAAACTACTCTAAAAAATTCGAAATTTTCAATATAGATTCCTTTTAATACCTACGTGTGCACCTGAGGCATAGTTTTTTCATATTTGATTGTGATTTTTAATTAATATAATTAGTTTTTAAAAAAAACGCCATTCTCGTGGGAGTGCGGGACCATAACAGGGCTTGAAAATACATGGACCTGGCCGAAACGGGGGCTTGACACCATCCTCTATTAGTGTTTGCTTTTTAAGTGTGCATGCACCAACACGAATTTAATTTTGTTTTGATTTTGAGTGTAATTTAATAGGTAGGCAGACCATAACAGGTCTTCAAAACACAACGACCGGGCCGTAACAGGGGCTTGACACCAATCTCTTATTATTTGCTTCTTTCTTGCCCATGCGCCAACACGAATCGAATTTAGTTTAGATATTGAGTGTATGGGGAATATTCATGTGATGTCACGTGGTTTGTTATCCTACACCTCTCGAAACACGTGCTAATGTTATCCAATACAGCTCTCGAACCACGTGCTAATGTTTTCCTACTGCTTTAAACTGTCTAACCACTTTTTTTTAACACCATGATTTGGAATTGAAGCCCAGGTGGATATGGCCGTGAATGTCCTCCATTTTCACAAGTTAGCATGCCTCTAAAAGGAAGCAATGCGAAGTTAACGGGTTCCCAGTTAAGCGGGACCATGCTGCTAGTTTATTGACTAAAATTAAAGAATTTTGTTCATGAACATAACTACACTTTGAGATTTTATTTAAAAATTTCTTACCTCATCTCGTTTCTTTTCCTTCAGTTTCTGCAAGCTCTTTTGAAGCCCTTCCTGTAGCAAGTCCATTAATTTCACTGTGTCTCCAGATCTGGTTTTGAACTTTTTCCTAGAAATAAAGTTTTTGGTAGGGGATCAAAGGTATATTTGCAGTTCACATGAAATTAAATTTTTCACACACAATTGAAGAGCTTAGTGGAAGAACGTGATTGATAAGAGTCATTTTTGAAAAAAAATTGAGATTTTGTGTCAATGAACATATTCTCTCCTTTTAGAGATAATAAGATTCCCCCTTTTATTAACATGAAATTAATAACTACATAATGTCTAACTAAAGCATTCAAAATTGCATACATTTATTTTAAAAATAGGGCAATATAAGTATGAGGAACAATAATTGTACTTACTTGTCTTCCCCAAGCACCAAGCCAAAAGCTGCATGATCAACGCGAACTTCGGGAGGGACATAGCCCAGTTGCCTGCCAGCTTTGAATATAGATTCCAGGTGAAGAGACTAAACAAAAAGAAATCCATGTAAAACAAAGATGAAAAATTAAAACTAAATGTAAAAAAAAGTCAAAAATAATTGTTTTAATAAGAAGGAATTCAAATAAGGTAAACTTCTGATAATATGTGGGCGTACTATCTGCAGCCCAACCTTGTTTTTCAAAGATGTTTCAGGAAACTCAGGAAAATGGAAGCTCACAACTATTGCTAGACGAAACTTGCTAGATGATTGCATTCCAAGAACGATTATCGAAAATACCTTTACATTATTTGCCTAGTTATAAAAAAAGCCTGTTGTTCTCAGGGTTGGCACGGTATTTACCATATAAGATTTTTACCGGTATTTAACATGGTTTTTACCGTCTTGGTGAAAACATGTTTTTTCCACTCTTGGTAAAAAAAAACAGTTTTTTCCCACCTCTTCTGAAATAACATTATATTTATTACCAAATAAAACAAATAAATGAATAATTTATATTCTTATTGATGATGATGAATTCTAGTTTTCTTTTTATCATGGCATTGATGTGTTTGAAGAACATTTATTCCATACAAATTACTACTATATATACTTTTTTTCAAAAATATTCATACCACAATAGGAAGAAAAAAAATTATAAACATCAAGAACAACACCTGTCCAATTATACACACATGTGTGTCTACATATAAGTGTAAAATATACAGATTGTGAAATATTTGTTTTCAAGCAAAGGAAGTAAAATGGTTTTCAAGATAAAAACCTGGTTTTTACCGGCAAATACCAAGTTTTTACCATGTCTTGGTAAAAACTAGCTTTTACCGGTAAAAACCCAACCCTGGTGTTGTTCTGCTATGCTGATCTCTGAAGAAGGCTTGCATTGTTATCTTACTGACAATAGAATTATTACAAATGACAAAAGGCTTGCCAACTCTCCACATTTAACCTGACAATTACGACTTTTTAATCGTTTAGTTGTAACAACAGACACAACATTGAATGCTCACTTCAGAAATCCAGCAATACGTACATTTGATTCTGAAATACAGAAAAATGGAAGGCTAAATTCGGAGAGCTGACACTGCTGAGAAAATAACAAGTACATACTTGACCAGCATCTACTACATATATGATCCAATCGGCTTTCTCCTCTTCCACCCTCTGTCTAATGGCTGCCACGTCTGAGGTGTCGTATGTGTACCCGCCGTCAGACTTCACGATCGTCAGCGGAACTTTGACGCCATCGATGAAAAACACTTTTCTGCCTTCGTCTTCAATTAAGACACCTAAAGTAACAGAATACATACAATGGGTATAGAAATTCCTTTTACAGAAGTGGGGCTGGAGAGCCCAATCGGTTAAGCACTCGCTTAGCATGCGGAAGGTCCCAGGTTCAGGTCCGGGCATCGCCAAAATAGCTGCCGACCTATAAACGGCCTGTGCAGCCAAAAATGTCCGACGAATAATACCCTGCGTTAGGGAGTGCACGTTAAATATCCTTCAAAGTCCTAACGCTGCGTACGATGTCGCCCTTAACGGTTGTGTTGGGTGCCTATTCAGGTGTCGGCTCGTCACCTGACTGTGGTTCTACAATACGACACCCGTCGCCAATAGCCCTCGTGTAGCTCTAGTGGGACGATAATTCAAACCAAACCTTTTACAGAAGTATTGTCGAACAGGGTAACTTTGGCCCTAGAGGGTAATTTTGGCATAACCATATAAATGGTCAGAAAAAAATTATTGTATTCAATAAAATAATGCCTGTAACAGCCACAGGACAAATCCCCTCCCCTTGCAACATTGCTGCAATATAGGCCAATAGGTATTGCTGTGCAGTAGGCCAATAAGGCCTAGGTTATTTAATAAAGCTCTAGATTAGCGGTCGCCAGTCGCCAACTGGAGACTATTACATCGAAAGTGGCTACCTAAAAATCGAACCCCAGTCACCAAATGTGGCGATCATAATTTTTTCCTTTTTGTTTAACAAATAATTAATACTGAAGTTGCATTTCTGAAATAAAACGCTCCGATTCAATTCTGTCGGGAAGAAAGACTTGATGACAGTTGTTTGCTCATCGGTGAAATTTTCCATCCTCCTCCGTATGACGTAAATAGAGCTGGGCGATGAAAATCTTAAATGCAAATTTGATTTTTGAATTTTGCTTTACGATTTCGGCAATCTACAGGTGATTGATTTACATCTGATTAAGATCTCAACTATTCATTTAAAAAATTTTGATATGAGAAAAATTTCATGAACAATCGTGGGTTGTGGGCGACGTCAAGAATTCTCCGAAACTAATAGTAGTTGAACTGATTATACATAAAATAATTTTCTCCTAACAATAATGGCCAATCACATAATACTACATAATTTGTATGATACTTTTTTTACTGTCAATCTTCCTTCCTTCCTCAATGGCACGACAGACCCGGATGGGCCCTGGCCTTCTTAATCAATTTCCTCCAGGCCTGCCTCTGCCTGGCAGTGGTCTTCCAATTTGAGACCTTTAACACCGATAAATCTCTTTCCAAGCAGTCAGCCCATCTCAGCTTTGGTCGACCTCTGGGCCTTGATCCGATGGGCTGAGCCAAAAAGATAATATTTGTCGAACGCTCTTTGTTCATTCGCATGATGTGACCAGCCCATTTAATTCTTTGAATTTTGATAAACTTGACAACATCAGGCTCTCTAAAAGCCCGATAGAGTTCTGAGTTTGAACGTCTGTACCAAGTACCATCAACTTGTTTGCCTCCAAAAATGGATCTCAGGATCCGACGTTCAAAGATTCCCAAGGAGTTCTCATCCTTCTGTGTTGTTGTCCAAGTTAGTATAGGTCTGATTAAGCATTTATAAATTAACAGTTTTGTATCTCTTCTTAGTAGGTTTGATTTTAAATATTTTTTTAATCCATAAAAACATTTACTTGCACTATTGATTCTTCTTTGTATTTCGGGTGCGATATTGCCATTGGCGTTAACTTCAGAACCAAGATAAATAAAACTGTTTACTTTTTCAAACTTGTATTCACCAATTTGCAAGTGAGTTGTAGAATCAGTTATTTTGGTGCATTGCATATACTTGGTTTTTTCCTGGTTAATAGTGAGATGCATTTTTCCTGCCTCTTTTTCCATGGATATAAAAGCTTGCTTTAAGTCAGATTGTGTTCGCGCTATAATGTCAATGTCATCGGCAAATGCAAAAATTTGTACAGACTTATGAAAGATATGTCCTCTGGTATTAATTCCCGAATCTCTGATAATTTTTTCCAATGCCAAATTGAAAAGTAGGCATGCCAATGCATCGCCTTGCCTTACACCATTTTTTACCTCCATTGGTTCCGAGAAGTCATTTTGGATTTTAACTTTCTGCATGGTCTTACACAGTGTAAGCGTGGTGAGTCGAACAAGCTTGTCTGGAATATTGAATTCTCGCATAGCTTCAATGAGTCGCTTCCGGTTTACACTGTCGTAAGCAGTTTTGAAATCCACAAATAGGTGGTGGGTACCGATTCCAAATTCCCTGGTCTTTTCCAGAATCTGTCTTATGCTAAATATTTGGTCAGTAGTAGACCTGCCCTTCCTGAATCCGCACTGGTATTCACCAATGATGCTTTCTACTAAGGGGCTAAGTCTGTTAAATAGAATGTTTGAAAAGACTTTATATGCAGTGCAGAGCAAGCTGATTCCCCGGTAGTTAGAACATTCAAGAATGTCTCCTTTTTTGTGTATAAGACAAACAGTGCTGTGTTTCCATTCTTCAGGGAGTATCTCTTTTTCCCATACTGATGATAGAATATTATGCAAGGCCTTTAACCCATCTGGTCCCGAGTTTTTGATGAATTCTAGCGATATTAAATCTGGGCCCGGAGCCTTGTTGTTCTTAAGTTTTTGAACTGCTTCTTCAACCTCAATCATTGAGAGAGGTGCGATACACTCTTGGTTAACGTTTTGTGAGTAGGACTCTGTCTGTACGCACTCTACATTAAGTAGGTTGTCGAAGTGTTCATTCCACCTATTCAGAATGTCAGTTTTATCACTTAGAATATCTCCATCTTTATTTCTGCAAAGATTGGTTCTAGGTTTGAACTCCCGACGACCTAAGTTTATGCCACGAAAGAAAGCTCTGCTCTCATTAGACCCTCGGAGATGTTCGACATCTTTAAAGAGGTCTTCGTGGAAAACCTTTTTCTTCAACCCATGAACTTTTTTTTCTTCCCTTCTTGCAGTTTTGTATTTCTCTACTGATGTTCTTGAGTGTTTTTTACTGAGCATCATATTATATGCATCGTTTTTTCTTTGGGTCGCGTTGCGACATTCTGTATCGAACCAATCCTTTTTCTCAGCTCTTTTTATTTTGCTCATTACATTATCACATGTATCAAACAGGGCTTCTTTGAAAGAAGTCCACTTTCCATCTATGCAATCAATATTTTTGATTGCTTTTTCATCAAGCTTCATAGTTAGATGTGACTGAAAGTCTAGCCTGACTCTAGGGGTCTTTAATTGTTCAGTCGAATTTCTCAAGACGTTTCCCATGACATTTACGTGCATTAGATACTTTGGCCTTGATCCTACTCATTACCATGTAATGGTCTGAGTCAAAGTTGGCCCCCCCGATAGGTTCTAATATCTTGTATGTCTGTCATATGTCTAGAGTCTATCAATATGTGGTCAATCTGGTTGGAGGTATCCCCATCTGGAGATCTCCAGGTCATTTGGTGAATTCTTTTGTGTTGAAAAAAGGTGCTGGATATAACCATGTTATGTTCCACAGCCAAGTGAATGAGCCTCTGCCCATTGTCGTTTGTTGTTTCATGAAGGCTATGTTTTCCAATAGTTGGCCTGTGCTCAGCTTCCTTTCCAATTTTAGCATTTAAGTCACCCAGAATAATTTTGATATCGTTTCGTGGACAGGAGTTATATAAAGAGTGCAGGTTCTCATAGAAAAGTTTTTTCTCGTCTTCATCATTGTCTTCAGTAGGTGCGTGAGCATTTATAAGACTGTAATTAAAGAATTTTCCTCTTAGCCTGATTTTACATAACCTTGGAGACTTAGCCATGAAATCCATGACAAGATGCCGAACGTGTTTGCCCACAACGAAACCCGTTCCAAAAATATGTCTCTTCTTATCACAGCTATAGAAGATTGTGTGATTTCTCTTCTCGATTATTCCATCGTTAAGCCACCTCATCTCTTGCAGAGCCATTACATCAGCCCTGTAATTATCCAGCTGTTCCGTTAAGAGTTGAAGCCCTTTGCTTTTATACAAGGAGCGAATGTTCCATGTTCCGATTCTCAGTTCCATGTAAGATTTGCCAGGTCTTCTTCTAGATTTCGGTCCGGATTCATTGATTTGAGACTTCGCAACAAGATTTTTTTTACAGGGTAGGGTTGTTAGCCCTACGCCCAACCCCCAACCTAGAGGACCAGTCAACTGATATAATCCCCAGGGGCAGGGTACCCGGCTATACCCCCGGACACTGGGTGCCCATTATAGTCGCCTTTTACGACACGCATGAGCTACGTTGGGACTAGATTCTTACCCCCTGGTCACCACACGGGGCACTGTCAATCTTATCATAACAAAAACGTCATTAATAAAATTTTCTTTTGTGGAAAATCGCACTTTCTTTTTGTCGTATATACTGAAATTTAAAACAGGCTACTAAAAAATCGAAATGTGGCTACCATTTTTTTTCACTCTAGTAGCCACTGGCTACTATTAAAAATTCCCAGTCTAGAGCATTATTATTTAACACTTCTTTTCTAATTCATTGGTAGCCATATAAAGTATAATTACTTCAACCAAAAGCATTTGTTTTTATTAGCAGCAATTTCTGCTACCTTCAATATAGGGAACAGAAGGGAAATTTTGTACTATCAAGTCTTCTCTCTTTAAGCAACAAGTCAATTTCAAGTGTCAAAAGTAGGTTACCTTTTTAAACAAAACTTGTACTTAACTGTTAAAAAAATAGTTTTAAAAAATCTTAACATTTTTGGGTTTTGGTATTTTACATTGTGCAAAAATCAGCAATTTAAGCCTTACCTCGCTCTTCCAGCTCCTTCACCAAGGATACCATCTTTTTTTGGTAAAAGGATTCTCCCCTATCAGTAACAGTGATGTCCAAACATTGATAAATCTTGTCATTTTCTAAAATAAAAAATCTATTTTAGTAAAAAGTAATAAAAAAAATTCAAATGATTTCTTTATTTGGGTATAATTTTTTTATTTACATCCGTTTACTTAATCTGTTTTACTTAAAACCAATCAAGAAAAGGCTTTTGTTTAATAACTAAGAAAAACTAATTATGCAATTGTAAATTTCATTCTAAGGCATGCATTTTTCAAAATTAATGCTTTGTAACTTATTACCACTATTATTATTATTATTATACTAGTTACATGTCCGATTAAATATATGCAAATACAAATTCAGCAGCAACAAAAAAAACTAGAATCCAAAAAATAGCATTCTAAAAAACACATTAAATTTTTATCAATCTATAAATTGAAGATGTAACAACATTAACTACATTCTTTGCAAAAATATTCCTTCATTTGTTAATTATGTCCCATTAAATCAGGAAATCCAAAACAGTCTAACAAATTATAAATGAAAATTCGGAAAACAAGATATTAACAGTAAAAAAGAAAACCATAATGCCATCAAACAAACTGTAAAAATTGTACTCAATGTATGCTAGAACAATGGATCTTTTTTTAAAAAATTTCAAAAATTGAATATTGCTAAACACATTTAAAAACTGTTTATTCCTACATGAAAGTAATTAAATGCTAGGTACAAACTTGTTTAAAAGCATCCATATTTTTTCAACCCACTCTCAAACCCTTACTAAAACAAAAATAATAATAATGGAAAATTAAAAGTTACCCACCTTTTCTTGAAATATCAACAATAAGGGTCCAAGCTTTTATTATATTTGGTTCAAAGTTTTGGAGGTCCACAACACACGAATAGGCTCTCTTCTTAAACTCTTCGTCACTGTCAAATCGTACCTTGGATTCCTAGATGAAAAACAATTTTTAAAAAATTTGAAAACAAACTGGCAGCATTACTATATTAAAAAAAGATAGTTAGGTAAACACAATAGAGATAAACAAGTTAATAGGCTCTTAGAATTTTACAACTTCTTATCTTTTAGTATTGAACTGTTAGGTTGATTTTATCAAATTTGATACTTAAGGGCAAAGGATTTTATTAATTTATTAATTATGTCAATAATTTACATTTAAAAGAAGTAACCACAAATTTACTAACAGATGTAAAATCCTAACTATATGGCTTGTTACTAAATTTGACATAAATGTCCAATTTTAAGCTACTGAATGATAGGAGAGTAGAGAGCGTTGAGCTAACAAGGATTTTATTGACACGATACGAACACATATATCTATGCAAGTGAAACCAAAGAAACTTACACTATGTCATCATGCAGTTAACGGTTATATCTTATGAATACTATAATTATTTTTCGCTGACAAGGCTAAGATTACTGTAACTATAGCAATAATAGCAAAAATTAAAGAAATATCAACGCAGCACAAACATAAAATGTTAGTTCTCATCTAAAATTCGAATAATTGAAAAAAACAGCATAATATTAATGTTATGTTTTGTTTATATAAGATTAAAGAAATATTAAAGCAGCTTAAAGAAATATCAAAGCAGCATTAAACATAAAACGTTAGTTCTCATCTAAAATTCCAATAATTGTGAAAAAAGCATAATATTAATGTTATGTTATGTTGATATAACAGTTTGAGTTACACATTAAGTCCAATAATTACCTTATAAAACTCTTGTAGATTCTGAATAGGTGGTGCCTCATTGAGATAGTTTGGAAACTTCTCCTGCAAGTGTGCAATCAGCATTCCAAACTGTGTCCCCCAGTCCCCAATGTGGCTCAAACGGAGAACGTCATGACCAATGAACTCTAGAAGTCGACACATGCTCTCTCCAATGATTGTAGACCTGTCCAAAATATATAACTTACTAAGCAGAGAGACAAGAAGAATCTTAGTTTGAACACTAATAGTAGAACTAGATGGGCTCAAATCATGTAAATCACCCTTAGACAGAACAGGAATTAAGGTTATGTTAGCTTAATTCCTACACTATATTCATAACATAAAAAGTGAAAGGTATCATATTTTTCAAGTTCAAATTCGAATTTTCAAGACATTCATATTTTTCAAGACAAAATTCAAATTCAAAGTACTTAAATTATTAATAAAAAACTGCAAAATTTAGGCTCATTTAAAAAGCATATGAAGATGATTTATTATAATGAAATCATCTTTGTAATTCCCAACAATCGCTTGAGAAACTTTTTTTCTTTTAAATAATAAATTAAAAGAAGTCAATGTGTTCGACATAAATCAGTTTGAAATGATGTCAAATATATCACAAAAATATTCGTTGATTTGTATGTTGATATGAAATGCTTTGCTATTTAAAAAGGAGGTTTTAATTGCAGATTAAGCATACATTGAACAATAGAAGTACTGCAATCAAACAAATCTCTCTTTAAACAGGAAGAGGTGTAATGCGTTACTTGTAACAGTTACTTTCATATAATGCCAAGTAAATTTTGTTAGATTTTCAGAAAGTAACTTTAAGCAGTAAGTAACAAAATATTTTGTTACTTCACATGCTGCTCTTCACAGAACTCATTTGACAAAGACTGCATTCTTACATGTTTGGTTTTCATTAATTTATTGCCATTATTTATTTAATTTCATTTTTATTAGATAAGATTACAAGTCTATGGGTAAGTTACCCTAAAGGAATCTAAAAATTACCTTAAATGACCAACATGCATTTCTTTGGCAATGTTAGGAGAAGAGAAATCCACAACGATTCTTTTCTTTTTCATCGGAGGTGGTTTCACCCCCTCACTCAACAAAAATGACATGCGACAACTGTAAAACGATGGCTTCACACGAATGTTGACAAATCCAGGCTTTGCGATTTCTAAGGATTCGATGATTAAGGGACAAGAAACACTGGCAATTATCTTCTCAGCACATTCCATTGGAGACATTTTTATGCCTTTTTGTCGCATGATCTGCAATAAAAAAATTCACCGTTATTATTAACCTCTTGAGACCTGGCATCCCCATTAGGGGACATTTTTTAAAACATCCCCACAAACAATTAACACGTTAATTAGTTCTAAAAATTGAACAGGTCCGATAGGAGAAGAATTAAATATCAGTTTTCAACCTTTGATTACGGGTATCAGTCATTTATTTCTATAACATAATGAAGTTGAACGAGGGTCAATACGATAGTAGAGTTCTTTAAAAAATTATTTTTAAAAAAATTTCAAAAAGTTTTTTTAGTAGTTAGAACTTTTCAAAAAGTTCTTTTAGTAGTTCATTTTAAAGGCATTTTGTATTAAAAACAATGATAAAATAATATATTAACTACAAACATGTGATACAGCCTTTTTTGTTGCACTTATAGTACAAAAATGTGTATTTTTAGAAATTAAGACGTGATTCTAAGTAACTATGAAACATTTTTTTTTTAATTCTTAAAAAAATATAGCAAAATAATAGCATATATTTGTTAAAAGGTATGTTTAAGGTATATTTGTTAAGGTATGCTAAGTTAAAAAGAATGTACGTGTAGGATTTTCCTTGAGTCTTAAAGAGGTTATTGCCTATAGATTTTCAATATTATTGAAAGTAATTAAAAATGTTTTAATATCTTTGAAAATAAAACAAACCACACAAAAAATTCAATTTTAACTTAGTAGGTTCAATACTTACTTTAGTAGCTGTTTATTTAAAAATTTAGAAAAGGCAGGAGAAATGAACTTCATAACGACCAACTTTTCACATAATGAGTTTAACTTTACCAAAGATTTTTCTTTATAGACCACTCAATCATTAAAATTGGGGAAATAACGCATGATAATTAATATTTGGTGAAAATTGAAAAAGGTAAGGTAAATAAAAATTCAAACAATTTTCACTATATCTTTAATTTGTCATTTTTCACATTTGTTAGCTGACATAAGTCCGCCATTTTTTAAGAATTTTTCACCGTTGAGATATCATTCAGAAAGAAATTTGGAAAGGTGGGGTAATACAGTGATTATTACAGCGTAATTTCCTAGCTGCATAGAATAACTTTTGGACTTGGTGTTGCAAAAAAAATTCAATAACTAAACAAATTTTGTGCTAAAATGCACCAGCTTCAACTGCAGAAGTGCGAATTTAAAAGAAAGTTTAAAAAAGCATAAATTTCCAAAAAAAACTTGAAAAGCAGAATTTTGATAATTCAATGTCGACCCTTAACTTGATTTTCAAGTTACTAGGCGACATTAGTGTTGTTCAGTTACTATGTTAAAAAAATAATTTGGTGTACATAATACATTTCAGATTATTATGTGTAAACAGTTTAATGAACAATAATAAAGAAATAACTTGAAAATGTTTTAAACTATAAGCAACTTCAAAGAAAGTCAAAGCAAATTTGATAGGGTATATCCAAGCAATAATCAGACCCAGTTAACACTTACTTGAGCAATGTTCATTGCACTGTTGCACTGATAATCGCCGAATTTTTCCGAAGTGGACCTGGTGAGATTGCATTGGAAGTTCTCCAACCCTGGAAAGCACTCAGCGATTGCAGTAGAAAACAGATCCTGAAGAAAGTCCAAAATTGAACTGCAGAAGGCGAGGCTTTCTGTCATCTCTTGTGCACGCTGAAACAGAGCAAATAAGTTTAAAATTAAAAAGTAGGATTGAAACAGAATTTGTCACTCAGCCAGCTTCCACCAACATTTGTGTTCAACAAGAAAAAAAGCGCCAAACTCAATATTAATGCAATATTAAACATTTACATGTTAAATTCGGCTATTTTTATTTAGTTTCTTTCCAAAATTCAATAATTAATTTATTTAGTTATTCAATAATTTATTTATATTTCAAATAATAAACATGCAATATTCTTTATTGCGATGAAGCAGCCTAGTTGGCGAGCACATATCGCACGAAATATACTACTACTACTACTACAATATTCTTTGCTTTTAAATAGTTCAACATTTAATCAAAGAATATCTTTGTGAAATACAAACGACACTCAAACCGATTTAGATTGCAAAATAAATTCCTTTTAATTCATTATTAAAGTTATTAATTTAATTATTATTAAGTTATATAAAAGTTTCTGGAGCAATTGTTGTAAAAGGCAACTGTGATTTAATTAAAATAAAAATGACTTTTAATGCATTTTAAATAACATTCCATTTTGCAGTTCTTATAATAATTGAAGTATTTCAAATCCAACTTTTTTTTAGATTTTAACGCGCTAAATTTTTTTGATGCATTACAATTACCTGTAGCATTTATAGTTTGGGCTACGAAAGTAGGCGACAGAAAAGTGGCGTCATGTAATAAATAGATCTCAATTCAGCAAGCAGACTTCAATTTAAAATAACTAAGACAAGTTCATAATAAAATGGAGGTCTAACTGAACAGACCAATACAATGCCGGCTAAAAAATATAATTTGTGTGAAAGCTGTGACAGAGCATTATGTGTATTCTTGAATGCATGATATCGAAAACATATTTACTTGAATCATTATGTTATTGAAAACTTCCTTGCAAAAAAAATTTAGCTTATAGGTCAAGCAATAAAAGAGCCCAAATGTGGTAAACATTAGATTTGACATTTAATACAACTCAATAGGTATAGCAATCAAACTTGACAAAAGATGCCAGTGAACAGACCCGTTATTTATCATAGCTGTACAACAATTTTGATTCTTACCCGTTTTAAAATTTTGATTCTGTATTCAAGTTTGGAGTTCTCTGTTTGCAGGGCCGTAACATCTGGCGGCAAATCAACATTGCTTTCTTTAATATTCTCAAGGTCTTTTACTTCCTTTGAGAGTTTATTGTACAAGGTTTCCTGCAAATATTTAATGACATTTTTACAACATAAAAAGATTAATTAACAAAAATTGCATAAGTATTTCTTTTACATAAAGAAATTGCCTTTAACCATCAAGTTCTAAGCATGCAAAACAAAGTTAAATAATGTATTTGGCTGTAATGCTATGCTTTCCATGATGGATTATAATAATAATAAATCCAATTAAAATTATAGCCATATTATTATACTACATTATAGTGATGCAAGACTTTACACTTGGTATTTCAATTTCGATTAAAGTATAGTATAAAAAATAACTATTTTTCGAGATTCTCACCAAACGTTTTACAGATTCTGCTGGCTCCATTGCTTTTTTTTTTATTCACAATTCAAATGCTTGAAACAGGAACAAGTTTCTTTATAATTCCGAGAATCTGCGAAATCTACAGCCTACAGCCGGCTTTCAAAACAAACGTGGAAATCGAATGAAAAGTTGCCATTCCCAAAGAAATTATTGTGTTAAAATGTGAAATCAATGAAGTTATAAATTTCAAAAAACATATAACAAGTTGTTTAGTGCATATTAAATGAACACATGTCTAAAAGTTCACTCAAGAGGGATGAATACTTAAGCTAGATTGTCTTCCATAGCAATCTCGTTTCGTTACTTCATCAGAGTTCAAATTTACTAAAAAAAAGTTAGCTGTGTTGAATCTAAAAATAGTAGAGGTCTAGAAATTGGAAGCTGACAGAAAACCAATATTGCAAATTGTTTCGTTCTCTGACGCAATGTCGATTGACGTTTCTTTTGTTTACATTGCGTTGCTATAAATATATGAGTCAGTTGCTTAGCAGTACATTTTTGTTGCAGTAAGAGTTTATTGCTGTCCCCGTCGAAATATTCAAACACCTTTTGCAAAATGTCTGCCGACAGAATTGAACGTAAGTATTCCAAATACATTTCTTAATATAATTAGAGTATATCCGTAAAACTAGTTATTAAATGCCTAAAAGGGGCGGCACCTTAGTTTTTATGTTATTTCAAATAATTTCTTACACTCTAAAAATATTCCAGAGCTTTGCTTTTTTCATTATTCGTCGCATGAAATCATTGTGGTAGGCATTTTGTATTAGAATGTTTGAAATGAATTTCATGTTAGCATATACCTATAGACGATTGATAAAAAGGTAACTCATTTTCCGGTATTCCATATGGCCAGCCATTGAGAGCTTCAATTCAATGGCTCCCCCCCCCCCCCCCCCATTCTTTTTAATAATCTGAATACATTTTAATTGTAGTTCTATTTAGGGGTCCTTTACCTAGAGGGGCCTCCAACTCTGTATTTCTTTGAGATTTTTATCTAGTAGAGGCACAGGGCAAAATCCCCTCTTGCACCCTCTTCTCAAAAGTCGGCGGGCTATCTTATCACCTGAAATGTTTGCTTACTTCTTACTAAGTATTTGCAATCATTCAATTAAATAGGTCAACTTGGTCTAATTCATATCCTTATTTGTAAAAGTTGTACAACGTTTTAACAGTTAAAGTGTTAATTTGCTATATCATTAAAATTTGGTTGAGACCTTTTTTTGCATACATATCAAATTTATTATTCAAAGGAGCAAGCTCTTGAGTTGTATAGGAGTCACTATCATTTATTTAAAAGGCCTAGCATGTTTCTTGGGAAAATCGTCAAGAACTTTTTTTTCTAATTAACGATCATACCAAGCCATTATTTACTATTTTTATGAATTTACATGCCTCTATTTCTAGAGCCAAATTTGAGAAATGTGGTTCTAAACAAAATTTTTCAGAGACAAACTTCGTAAATTTTCTTTTTAATTTTCAACAACAAGGATTTTGGGAAGTTATTAAGATATGGAGGTATGTGATAAAAATGATAAATATGATCAGTCTTGAACTTAGGTTAAGTTAATCAGACTAAAGTAAATCTAAGACTTCAATAA
The DNA here is from genome assembly GCA_023701765.1 of Hylyphantes graminicola. Taxonomy (NCBI): domain Eukaryota; kingdom Metazoa; phylum Arthropoda; class Arachnida; order Araneae; family Linyphiidae; genus Hylyphantes; species Hylyphantes graminicola. The sequence continues at coordinate 77,997,802 of CM043111.1, read as the reverse complement.
AATAAACAAGTATTTGTGTATGTGGGTGTTATAAGACATTTTGAGAAAATACCATTAAAAGTTTGTATGTTGGCTGTACTATAAACCGATTAAGCTAGTGTTGGAATTTATGGCCAATATAGGATGTAAAACTAGAATAGTCATGCCAACAGAGATGTCACAGTAGAGTCCATATTTGTATAAATCCTTGCAAACCACCTAGCAGCCCTAAACTAGAACAGTCGCACCTACAGTGATGCTTCAATTATCTTTTTTCCTCCTAGAAATAAACCATGCTCCTTGTTTGAATTGTATATCGTGTTAGTGAACGTCAAATGTATCTTCCAAAGACCCAAAACTGCCTAGAATTTCTCTTTAAGGTTGTATTGGGTGCTAGCTTGGGTATTGACTTTTTCAATTAACCAGTAAGTACAAGGCTTGTATCCTATAAAGCTGTACAATTGTCTTTAGGAAAAGCCGAAATGCAATTGTTTTTCTCCCCTTGACTACTTATCAAGGAAACTTTTCCCCTTGTTTTTATCCCCTATTTATACCAAAATAAGAGATGACCAATAAAAATATTTCTATGTTCCCCTTGACTGCAATCTTGAACACACTTTTTCCCTTTGATTGATAAACTAAGCAGAAAGACTTTAGTCCATATTATCCCAAACAGAACCATCGACTGGGATTTTACATTGCAATGCTTCTCGTCAATAGCCGTCTAATCTGAATTCAACTCAACCAAACTATTCATGTAATCTTCTGTTTCAGCTCCATTCAGCCCACCTGACTGCCCATGGGTGTCCGTGAGCCCAGGTACAAAAGCACCCGAGAATGCCCGTCCAGCAGGGGGACAACTCAACGGCTCTCCCGTCTATATTGGCCGAGTGTATGATGATGGAGATTATCTTATTGGCACTGCCCTACCTGACAAGGGCGTTTGCTTGTACCTGAGCAGGAAGCAAGAGGTCAAGTCGACTGATACTTATGATGTAAGCCTCGGATATTTTGATTTCAAAGAGAGCTTAAATATTGGACTAATGTCCATTAATGTTCTATAACTTTTATCAATGTTGTACTTAAAATTAATGTTGGAAGTAATAATCTAGGACTGGATCTAGTATTAAAACTCCATATTACACTTTAAAGTTAAAAACTAGCAAGTTTGATGTTTTAAAATTGGTGCATTTTACACCTGTATTGGCCTCGATAAGCCAATACTTATTTGGTTTCATATTTTTGCATGTATAGTTTTTTTTTTTTTGTCAGACTATGGACTTTCCTTATTTTCATTAATTTTAAACTTAAGGTTTTATTTTGAATCTTTTATTTAAACATTAACTTGATGTATCCTAAATGATTTCTTGTCTTGATATCGTAGCTTTCAGACAAGTCATGACGAGATTATTCAGCTACATATGAATGGATATAATTTAGTTACACTTCATTACATAAACTATACTTTAAATTTAAGAAAATATTTAATTAACATGTTTCATTTTTAGATATTGACAATTGACTGTGGTGACCCAATCGGATTTGAACCGAAGGCTTTCGACAGTAATCTACTGTTTGTTTCTGGTGGCAATGAAGATGAGTGCCTGTACACAACTAAGGTTGTCGATGGCGAGAATACCTACATCGGATGGGCTGACAAGGAAGCTAAAAAGGTCTACATTCCGAGGGAAAGCAATGGTGTGCTCGAAGACAACTATGACATAATGATCCATAAGTATTTGGATCGCATGTGCGTCTGCCCCATGCCCCCTAACCCTCCACCTTTCTAGATCACTGCAACATAACAATGTATCTTGGGGGGAGGGATTTTTAAATCAATTAGTTTATATGCATAATTAGATCATTTATATTGAATAGTTCAATGAATGCAGTAGATCTAGTAGAAATATTAAACCTCTGAGGGATACAGAAGTATAAACCAGTCGCCTGACCACCAGGTTTCCTAGCAACTCGTATTTTAAAGAGAAATTTTATTAAATTAAAAAAAATGAAGTGTGAAGAAATCATTTGGAATTATCTGTTACAAAAATACAATTTTAAAAATGAAGAAAATTAAATTTTTATTAAATTCTAATCAGTGAAAACAAGTTTACACTAACCAATTTGTTTATCCCTCGGAGGGTTAAAGGCAATGTTGATAATAAACGGTATTTAAGATTATCAGAAATTAGTCTAGCACTTCCCTCCCTCAAGGCTATTTTCTCGAGCTTCATGCATTTTTGCAAATTCTTACTTAATTGTTCAAACCTAAGATGCTGTTGACCAGTATTATTTGGTGTTCCTATTGATTAAAGTGCACATTTTATTACATTTTCATTTTAGCTTGTGATTGGAGTATTAATAGTTAGGCTGCCTGGGCTGCTGGTGTAACCATTCAAGGCGGTTATCGCAATTTCTATGCAAATTTGTATACTTAAGCTTACTGTGATTCAAATAAATATATGTATTTTGAAATGTCTTTAGTGTTTCTTTGCTATAATAGTATGGTGAATACTAAAGTATTAGCCAGTATTGAAGTTTTTAAAGTCTATTTTACATTCGTGTTAAGGTATTGTATTTCGAAAATATGTAACATACAGTTTTTCTTTTTACTTCTGGGCACTAATTGCATTGAAATGTACTAATCTAAAGGTGTCTAGAGTCTGTGTAAAATTCGTTTATTTGAATTTTTCTCTTTATATTTAAAATAAAAATAATTGTGTTTGTAAAGAATGTACAAACTATTTAAAAAGTTAATAATTTTTTTTACTTGTTGTAAAAGAAATCCTCAACGATGGAAAAATAAAATATGAAATACACAGTGAAATATTCAAAGAAAAGCGATGATAACTATCCCTCCATTGTAGGGCATCTAAATATAAAACTTTTTATATTTAAAATAATTTAATACCCGTGTTTTTGTAAATGTTTAAAGTTATACCAAATGGTATTCTGTCCAAGCCAATCCCAATTGTTATCAAAAGTTTAATGAAAATTGATTTGAAAGTATTGACAATTAACTTGACTCTTGACTTAAGCAATTCCCTGTAAAATGAAAGTTACTCTTAAAAAATGTTCATTCTTAATCTTTATTCACATGAAAACTCAAGCAATGATAAAAAGTAATATTTTCAAACCGACACTACCCTAACCTCCAGACCACACCATCTTCTCCATGGCTCCCTCTACTGGCTAGTAGTAGTAAACTTTTGGGGAAACCAAAGTTTGATGGGAGTTTTCGTGATAATCAGCTCTGAAGAATAGGAGAAAAATACAGAACTAGTAGCGAGCCATAATCTGAGAGGCTATAAATAGCATATAACAAAAAGCTTATCACTTCCTATACACCCACTTCTTAGTAAGCAAATATATTTCTAGATAAGCAACTGATCAGACATTCAAAGTTTATTGCTCATTGGAAGTTGATACGATACACTAACGGTTGATACTAAAAATTCTGCAAATTACTATAACATTACTTCCTGCTATTTATCCATTAATTTTGTTAAATTAAATATATATTGATCATTATTCCAGTGATAATTACTTTACATGACTATTGTACCCTTATATCACAATAGAACATGGCTTATTAAAAATTCGGTTCACCTTTACTGTACGGTAACCATTGGCGCGATTTTTAGATTTTGCGATAAATAGTTTTTTGCGGCAACCTGTCTGACTTCGACCGAAACCCATAACGGTTAGATACATAGAGATCTTAATAAAAGTATTAAGATCTCTATGAAAGTACTCATGGAAGGAGGGGTAATTGCAGCTTCTGTTTGGAGGAGCACCCGAGGGTAGAAGTCTGACTAGGCTCCATGCCTGCTAGCGTTCGCTGAGCATAATGGTCTGGCCTTCACGCCTTGGGTGACCCTACCAGGAGTATACACTCCCGACGTACTTCGCCCAGACCGCCCAGTGCCACCCCCTCGCCACGGTGAGGCCGCATAGCAGGACTTGAGGGGGAACTCTGAAGACTCTTACTTTTCTTGAAGGACGCAAGCTTTTCCCAATTTGTACGAAGTGTTCTTCGGAAATGGCCTCGCCTGACCACATTTTGGACTGCCTTAATCTTTCCTGGGACGATCTACTTAAGGACCCCTTGTATTTTCTGGACTTTTTACGTATTCACAAACTCATGGAATTTGTCTAGCTATCGCTAGCCTGGAGGATTTGTAAAAAAAAAAAAAAAAAAAAAAAAAAAAAAAAAAAAAGATCTCTATAGTTAGATAGTATTGCCGGAAAACGTCATTGCGAAAAGAGCATGACGTCAAAAGTCGCCAGAATACAAAAATTCTTTAAAATTATGCATATAGTCGCATTTTTTTTTTTTTTTTTTTGAATTTTAAAAAGCGATTTCTACGCTTATCTCATTGATTTAAAGCGATTTAATGTAAAATAAAATTTAAAAAAAACTTATTTAGTTTAGATTTGTATGCTACTTTCTGATGCAAGATTTTTAAAGTTTAACACAGCTAATGTGTGTAATGTATGTGCTTTGAAATTAAAAAAAATATGAAACCTTTATCAAAAGGTTTTTTTTTAATTTGAAAAATATTGCTTCAAACTATAAAATAAAGTAACATTTTGTGAATTATTTGAATTATCAAAAACATCAAAATCAACATTTTTTATCGATATTTTTGTCACTCAAGTAGTGGCAACGTATTTCGATATTTTTGAACTTTTACTAAAAATGGAAAACAAAAACCAATAAATTGCAGTTTTTACTTCTTTGTTGTTGCATAATAATTTAAATATTATTCAATTTTTGTAGCAAAAAGTTAAAATAAATATTTTGGTAGCCTTTTTTAAGTCTCACATACCTTCTTAATTATTATTAAACCATAGCCTGTTTGCTGTATTGTATCATGCATTTTCTCATTAACAACCCATTTTATGTTTATTACGTCATGGTAACTTCGAACCAAAAAAAAAGTTAATGATCAGTGTATTTGAAGTCATTAGATGCATTGAAATAGTGGTAATCTATGATATAATGGCTGGTTTGTTCATTGACAACTTATGGCGCTCTTATACATTTAACGCAGTTACTATACTGCCGTGATAAGGTAAACTGCTTTAATCGAAACAATGAGTTGCACCATTTTTGCTCTAAAATAATAAAAAAAAGTTCCAGTATGTTTTCTTACCTGTTTAAGTAATTGAGTGCTTGCAGCAAAGGTCCAAGTCACTATGGAAGATACTGCAGTTTACCTTATCACGGCAGTATTCTATTGAGTGTCGTTTCTTATATGCCGAGGAATGTCTGCATTATTTGAGAATTTTCGTTGCTTGGCAACGTGACTCAAATCGCCAAATTACTACCAACCATTATTTCAAGGCTGTTATCTAGTAAAGCTAGTTAAACAATTTAACCCTTTCTCTACTGAAACGGCCCGCAATGGCCGTCCTTCTGAGAACTCGATAATGATAAGTCCTTCACATATTACGAGGAAACAAAAATCCTTCATAACGAAAGGGTTGAATATAAAATATTAACAATGAAATGGAGGCTAGAAATAAACGTTTAAACCAAAACCAATAGTTTTATTGCTGTTATTGTTTGTTATCTTTTCAAAGGTTGTCATGAGTTCGGACAGCAGTGACGATGATATTCCAGACGTCGCTGAGTGCCAAAGACTGTGCGAGCGGTTTGCTGAGATTACTGGAACGGATTCCGCTTGTGCACAGTTTTATTTACAAGACAGATCATGGGATTTAGATGTAAGTAGGCTTTTTGTTGATGTATAAATAATTTTCTAGAACATCTGTGATGTGTGGTCCTGTCCCAATTTCCCTCAGGTTTCCAAGCAACGAAAACACACAAACTTTCTAAACATTCTAGCTCAACTTCATTAAAATGTAATAGGCATAGTATACATTTACTTTTAATAATCATAAAAAGTTCCCAATGAATGGATTGACCCTTGTAATATAACACAGTTGTACCATTTTGCTAATATCCCATAATAAAGTTAAAAATGTTTTAATATCTGATTGGGTAGAAATTTACTGTACGGTAACCATTGGCGAACTTTGCGAAATCGCGCCAGAAGTCCGTATTCTGGCGACTTTTGACGTCATGCTCTCTTCAAACCAATGATGTTTTCCGGCAACCCCATCTGACCGTTATGGGTTTCGGTGGAAGTCAGACAGGTTGCCACAAAAAACTATTTATCGCCAAATCTGAAAATTGCGCCAATAGTTACCGTACAGTAAAGGTGATCCTCTGATTGTTGCTTGGTAAAATAAAATGGTTAACAATTTTCATGTTAAAATACATTTTGACTTGTATGCAAGCAAAAGATTTATCTGAAATCCCATATACAATTATAGTCCCTGCATAGCTGTAGAAATATTACATAAATTCAACCAGACCAACAGAAAATGTTTATAATTTGAAACTTTGTTTTCTTTCAGCGTTCTGTGAATGACTTTTTTGAAGATCGTAGCAACAAGGGGGCTGTTCGAGTTAATGACAAGCAAGAAGCAGAAGTGGTTGTAGTTCTTGAGTAGGTTTTTATTGTTTGACTTTATTACAAACATTGCTTAGCCCATAAAGATCTACCTTAAAGATTGCTGTCCATTTGAAATATTTACTTTTATCTCATAACAGATCTTTTTCAAGTGTTTAAAAGTAAACTTTTTTTTAACAATTTGTTATTATGAATAAATAATGAATAAAATTATGAATTTTAAGTCATGTTGAAAGAATGTATCCATACTACATTAATTTTACATCAATTAACACCATGAGCAATCTTACTGGTGGGGCTAGATTCGGCACCAAATTTTTTTTTTAAATAGTCCATCAGCTGCTAAGGGAGGCCATTGTTTTTTATTGGGGGAAAAAGGATAGTGGTTTTATGAACATTTATACTTGAGCTTATTGAGATTGTAATGCCGTTCTTGTCAAGACTTGCTAAGATGGAGCCCCCGAATGTCTGCCACTTATTTAGCATAACCTTGGTATAATCTCGTTATTTTTTTAGTTTTAGTACAGGACGGATAGGTCAACCAAATCCCAATGTCTCATGATTTGTTTCTGTTTAGATTATTCAACAATCTGCCCTTTTAGCTAAAAAAAGGGCCATAAGTGTATTCTTGCGTACTAACATAAATATAAATATATCTGTATATTTAAAAAGATACTGAAATAATGAATTGGGTATTGAAGGTTGTAGGAGTTTTTTAGAAATGTGTCTTAATTTTATCTGCATGGCCAAATCACACATTTTGAAATTACATACTACTGATTTCCCACACCTCTTGGAAACACCTGGAAAGCATCAAACATTTATTTAACTTATTTATTATGTTACCCAAAAATGGTTAACCAAAAGCTTATTGTTGATGACAGAATCTTAATATTCAATGCTATATTTTGTATAAGAAAGTAAATAAAAATACTTTTGAATGTTAGCTAGTTGTAGAAAAATCACAATTTGGCCCTTTGACTTTTATACAACAGAAGGTTTCAAAACATCATGGGGAAAAGCATGAAATTCAACTTACTCTGATATGATTAAATATTTCTTTGATATATTTTAAAATTTCCAGTGGCCGCCCCAGTGGTTTAGCTGCAGCAGCCACAGCAGTTCTGGTAGAGTCTGCACTCAGCCGTTCTTCCCGAAACTCGCAGGGCAATAGTCACCAGCCTTTCTTTAATGGTACATAATGCTAATATGTGTAATTATTTTTTTAAACACCCATGCGATATGTTATATAACAGAGTACCTTTTTGAAAACTTTTAAATTGGAAAATCGTTCTATTGGTCCTCTGAAGAAAGGTCCTAAATTTACTCCAAAACACTGAAAAGCACCTAAAATATGTAAGTTTAACTTTTGTTTGATGTTGTACGAATAAGTAAAACACTTTTTGTGTCTCACCTAAATCTTATAATGTAGCCAACATGCAAAATTTTGTAACTAGCCATAAATTGCGATGATCTCTAATTTCGTACTATAAATTATACTTGCTGTGGTCAGCAGAAATACCCAATATTATCCCTCTGGATGGAATGATTACTTTGTTGTACACAGTTAAGTATTGGGCTTGCAGGCAAAAGGTTCCAGGATCAAAACTGGGTATGCCTTAGTCTCTTCACCCCAATATGGCATATGAAAAAAATTTACCCTATTAAAAATACCCTAAATTTTGCAAAAAAAATTTGATTTAGGGCCCTAAATTACTTCAACAATTATTTTATAAATTTTTTTGGATAGACCTTAAATTTCATATAAATCTTTTGCAGCTGAGGACAGTTCTCAGATAACAAGAAAAAGGCCTTCTTCCCATTCCAGTGATTTTTCTGCCACAGAAGCTAAAAAGACCTTGCCTGAAAGTGGAGCTGGTGAAGTGAAGCCCTCGACTCTAAAGTTTATCACATGGAACATTGATGGCTTGAATGAGAAGAACTTAATGCTCAGGACCAAAGCTGTGTGTAAGACCATTATAAGGTATCATTGCATGTTGATGTGGTTGGCTATTTTAGAGCATAGTTTAATTGATGAATCCAAATGGGTTAAGAATATAAAATTAGTTTAGAATTTAAATTTAGTAATAATAATGTAATAAAAATATATAAATAAAATCTTAATATAGTAATTTAATATATCATTTAGGAGAGTATTCACTTGCAGTGAGTTTATATTTAATCAAAGGCCAAATTCTTGTAAGGACATATAATGTTTTTAATATATTAATATAAAATATATGGATAAATATAGATTTTTTTAATTGGTTGACATCATAGAGATCTTAATAAAAGTATTAGAGTGGAAGTCACGTGACCTATCTATGCTAACGACGGGACGAGCATGGGGGCCGCCATCTTAGAGTTCGGGGCCAACTTTTTTAAGTGGAAAGTTCTTAGAAAAAAAAAATTTTATTCTAAAATATAAAAAAAAAATACCATAAAAATACTTGCTGCATTTTGGAATATTTTTAGTGATTTTAAAAGAACTTGAAACGCTTTTCTAGTATTTTTATAATATTTATTTTGTTATTTTAGAATTAAATTTTATTTTTCGCGTATTCTTCTTCTTAATGTGGCGGCGATGTCTGCAAGTTGCCAGTGTTGCCATCACATAAAGAAAAAGAATGTTGGGCAAAAAATAAAATTTAATTCTAAAATGCAAAATAAATATTATAAAAATACTAGAAAAACGTTTCAAGTTCTTTTAAAGTCACTAAAAATATTCCAAAATGCAGCAAGTATTTTTATGGTATTTTTTTTAATATTTTAGAATTAAATTAATTTTTTTCCAAGCACTTTCCACTTAAAAAAGTTTGTCCCGAACTCTAAGATGGCGGCCCTCATGCTTGTCCCAGCGTTAGCATAGATAGGTCACATGACTTCCACTCTAATACTTTTATTAAGATCTCTATGGTTGACATTCAAGTCAGCTTTATGTATATCATCATATTTGTGGTTTTATTGATTATAATTCATCAAGAATAAAAAAAAAATTAAATACTGTCCACAAAAAACTCTTTCGAAGTTCACATTTAAAAAATTTATTCTGTTTTTAGTTCTCATTTAAAACTATAATAACTGTGCATAAGAATGTTATTAAATGTGATTATTTCCATACAGCGAGCAAGCTGATATTGTTTTTGTGCAAGAAGTCGTGCCAGAGTCAGCAGAGTATTTCTTGAAGCACCTCAATGACTACCACTGTCTCTTTGGGAATGAAATCGGCTACTTTGTTGCCACATTGCTGAAGAAATCCACTATAAATTACAGCGATTTTGAAATATTAGAATTCCCCAATACTAGAATGATGAGGAATGCTCTTGAAGTAAAGGTTGGTTGTGTTTGCAATTTTGAATTTATTATAAAATATGATTTAGAATGAAAATGGATGGGAAAAAGGGATAATATTATATAGTTGAGAATAATTTCTGTTTAGACAATTTAAGTACAAATATTATGAGAAGAAATCCTTATCTAAATACATAACTTTGATTCAGGGTTGCCTTGTCAGGACCTTCTTGAAAAGTGTTTGAAAAAAGAACATTGATTTTCAAGGTCCTAAAAGTGCTTGAAAAACTTAATCAACCTTAAAGTCCTTAATTTTTTAATTGTGTCGTCAAATATAAACAAGAGACTTAAAATGTCGTATTTAAAGCTGTTGTACATGTTAATTTTGACTTCATTAAGAAACACTTTTTCAATGGGAATCGGTTCTGATTAAATTTTTTGATCTATTGTTTATGTACAATCCAAGAAGGCAGTGCGAGTGATTTTAGATTAATTTTTTTCTTAATGGTTATTTTATAACACATATTTTAGTTCATTTGAAAGTTAGAGAGCTATTATTCGTTTTCTAAATGAATTTTTAAAAATTATCGTGAAATTGAGGTGTTTCAAGTTTCATTATACAGTACTTGAAAATGAAGAAAAATATCCTTGTAAAGTTTTAAATAGTCCTTGATATTTTTTTACCAAAAAGTGTGGCAACCTTGTTGATTAAAACTAATAGATTTTATAATGAAACACCTATGTACTTTTGGCTTTAACAATGTGGGTTGAATTACAGTAATTAAGAGTGTGATGTATTGAAAAGAATATGCATTTTATTTGAAAGGCATGCTACAGTCCCAAATGCCTCCATGAAGTCAATGCCTATCTTCTTTTTTTTAATATTTAGATCGAATTTGCGGAAAAAATTAGATATTCAAGCTATATTTGATAAACTATATCTAGTATTAAGAATACCTTTATTTTAATAGACGAAATAGCAGTTTCATTATCACCTTTTCTTTGTATATTCTACACAACTTTTCTTTAGGGCTCAACTTTTAATGACTGACATTTGAACACGTAATTTATATTAAAAAATATAGATATTGAAGCTACAGTTAGTAAACTATTTCCAGTATTCAGAATACTTTCTTTTTTGTTAAACTAGATTGTAGCTTCAGGATCACTTTTCTTTGTATTTTTGATTGAATTTGCTACACAACCGTTCTTCAGTGCTAAATTTAAGCTGCTCAGTGGCTTAGAGGTTAAACAAGTCTGCCTCATAAGCCCAAGATCGCGGGTTCGAGCTCCGGCCGAGTCGTCGGATTTTCTGGATGGGAAAATCCTTGGCACGCATCTCATATGCTTATGTGGCATATAAACGATCGCAGGAGGGCCCATTTGGCTTGGGTTCTCTCGGCGAAATTAAATCTCGACATGCTTTAAGATCAACAAAGAGCTCAGATTCATTGTAATCTGGGCGTCAAAATTGGTAGCGAGGGTCGCCTAGATGGTGAAAAAAAAAAAAAATTCTCTCAGTTCTGGGGAATATGCCGAGTTTGCAAAGGCTTGACCACCAATGTTGCAGTCCCATTAGGAAAAAAAAGAAATTTAAGTTTATTTGTTGACAATTAAAACACATATATGCAATTTCTTTAGCCTTTATATCACTGACTATAACTGTATACTTACATTTCAGGCCACTTACAAGTCCCTTCCATTGCGATTGTTGAACTCTCATCTCGAGAGCACGGCAGATGGGGCAGATGAGAGAAAAGTCCAACTGAAACAGATGCTCAAAGAAGTTGTGTCCACATCTTCGGACAACACTGTGATATTTGCTGGTGATCTGAATCTCAGGGACAAGGAGGTAATATGAACAAAATAGTAGTGAACCTCTGTAGGTTCTCCAACACAGATTCAATCATGCACACTCCAGTGCAACATTTATAGCTGTGAAGGTCAGATTGACATCCCTAGGGAGGGTTCGACGCAGAGTGACACAGTGGTTGATAGTAAACAAAGACAAACTATGTGCAGTAAAAACAAGTTAACTTATTAAAAAAGCTCTTATAAATATATCATTATCAAGTACAACAGTAATTTATATAAATATCACATATCAACAAAGCTCAAACGCTTATGTCAACAAAGCTTAAATGTCAATACATTGTAAAGTAAATAAAAGTTCAATTTCCAAAATAAACAAAGTTAATTATGTATTAAATTCATTTTTAACAACAACTATTTTTAAGAAACTATTGAATAAGCAAGAGTGAGTACAAAACTAAACAATAAGAAAAACTTAACTTCGTAAACGCATCCTGAAAGCAAGATGGCTATCACATCTTCAAAAATGAAACCTGACCTGCGAGTGACTCACACAAGTGACACCTGAAAGGAAAGTGCATTGCCACACCGGAAGAGAGATGCCGGCTTAAATACAAAGTGCAGCCAGAGAAGATTAAGTTTATGCAAAAATACAAGTTACTATTTCAGTTCAGTTCAAAGTTTAATTTAAATCATTTCAGTTTACTACTTTAGTTATTTCAGGAAACAAATACAACTCAACTCGTAAAATGTAAACAATGCAAAATGTAAATAAACAAACGATTTCTGTGAAAGTTTAAACTTTATGAGAAGTTAATTTATGGAGCTTAAAAAGAATTAGTTAACCAATTATATCATATTTATTCTATTAAATTCTAAATTAAATACTTTAAGTTAGATTAAATACTTTATTTCTTTAGTGACAAGTGTGGTGACAGGTTTATATGCTAACACAGATAAGGTGTTCGCCTTGCATGCGGAAGTCCCAGGTTCAGGTCCGGGCATTGCCAAAATATTAAATTTTTATTTAATTTACAACTCACAGCACCACAAGAAGTTGTCGTTTTAAAAAACTTAATAAGTAAAATATTATATACAGAACTCGTTTTATAACCAAAACATAAGTAAATCCAAAAAACAAATGACAAAAAAACCTTTGGAGCTGTTTCCATCTACTAAGTTAAAAAACCTTATACTCATTTACTTCCCCCTTTCAGCTGACAGAGATGGGCGGCCTCCCAAGCGGTGTAGAAGACCTCTGGATCTCCTGTGGCCAGCGCAAAGAGTGCGCCTACACCTGGGACCTGACCCGCAACGACAACCTCATTATGAACAGCCGGTTTAAACCCAGGTGCCGCTTCGACCGGGCCTACGTACGACACGCCAACCCCCGAGCCCTGAAGCCGGTGCACTTTGGGCTAGTGGGTCTGGAGCGCCTTCTGCCCCACAGGTGCTTTCCGAGTGACCACTGGGGTATCCTGTGCCATTTCGAGAAGAAGTAAGGTAAGTGCCCTTATTTTGTATTTGTCATTGGAATTTAAAGATAGGGCCTCTTTAACATGGCTCCTTATAGTTGCAGTGGATGAAGAATAACGAGTCGTATAATAATAATAACTTAGAATAAACAGTTGATTAAAACTTTAATAAAAATCTTCTTAAAACATAATGTAGAGTAAATAAACAAAGCAGTCTTACTATGATGAAAGCAAATAATGTGAACGTATAAAGATTGAGCAAGTTTAAATTACATCTTGAAAAATAAATAATGAAGTTCCTCCGAACTTTCAAACACTGCGGTCGGCAAGAGCAGAGAGAGAGGAAAACTCACACACTCCACGAACTCACAAACAGCGTGGTCACGTGACCCGACATCTCCGGAGCTGCTCTCCAGGACTGTCCGTGACGTCACGGTTTAAATGCTGATCCTAACATTGTGACGTCACCAGCGGCACAAATTGCGTGATAACTTAACAGATAGTGTGATGACTTATGACTTTCTTGGTGAGGGGCAAGATCGCCGAGCACTGCGACTATAAGTCTATTGTACTAAACCCCAGAAATGACACAAGCACGAGACACACAAAGAAAGAGTCGACACAAACACATCGACAAATAACAACATTTATTGACAGTCACAAACATCCATGCCTGACCGGGATTCAAACCCGACCCCAGCTGCTCCAAAGGCTAGCATCCTAACGATTCAGCCACCGGGGCGGCAAGATAGGGGGATTTCTTTCGGACATTGATCTGCCATCCAGACTACAAACTCTGGGAAAAGTTGCAATTTGGGCTAATGAGGTTGCTTCATGACAAAGGTTTTTTTTCATTTATTATCCGGAATCACTTAATGTTTTAGTATTCAAAAATTAGTTTTTTAAGAATATTTTAATTATTACATTTTATAAATGCCACATTCTGGCTGTGCTGTTGGTTGTTAAAAATATTTGTTAAAGAACACTTGCATAGAAAGAATAGTTTCTTTTCATCTATATAGGCCATTTTGAGAGTGAAACCGAAACAACCAATGAAATCCAGTACAGATAAAAATGAAAACTAGCGTTGTATCATCTGAAACATTCCCATTCTTTGAAGGTGTGATATGCCAGCTAAACCTTAAATTCTGAAACCAGTGTACTTTAGGTTAATTAGCTTGGAATGACTTTTGCCTCACAAGTGCTTTTCGAGTTACCGCTGAAATAACCTACGTAATTTTGAAAACTAGTGTGTGTCTCATACTTATTTGTACTGGACAAAGTTTAAGATCATTACCCAACCCCTCTGATGCCAAAACTTTATTAAAATCCAAATTGTTAACTGTTTCTACTAATTTTGTGCCCATCAAGTAAAGAGATTCATTGTAAATAATATTATAGTTTTTATATTAATTTACTGATTTCTGTATTATTATCAAGATGTACTTTCCTTAAAATTTATTCTAATATTGGTGGATAAATTCATTTAATATTGGTGAGATGCAGTTAATAAACTTTCGTTGGTTGATATTTGCTGGTAAGTGGGTTTTACGAGAAAAATTAAAGCAGCTAACTCTTTAGATGAATTTTTACTAGGAAATGAGTCAAATATTATAGTATCACATGTGCAATATAATTTGTAATGACTATAGTACAAGTATAAGTGCTTTCCAAATTTTGTGCTTCTTTCGGATATTTAGTTTTATCTTTCGAATACATACTAGGCTTTAGTTTAAAAACTTTGTTTTGAGCATCAATACATCCAAAGTATACTATTTATTAAGTTGCTCTTTATATCCCGGAAAGCACAATATAACGAGGGGTTGCTGTATTACTTATTTTAATTTGAGAAACTTAAAATAAAAATTGCAGTTTAAATGTTTGGCATCAAAAATGTGCGAATTAGTTTTAAAATATTTGTTTCATATTAACATCAGTAATTGTTTATAATATTTCCCATTGGAAAATAATTAAGTATTTGTTCATACCTCCCTTTGCGTCAATAGCCTCACTACCAAATGAACAGCAGTTCCACTATTTGTTTGCTATACAAAAAACCTTGAGTACAGTCAGCGAAATTATGACCACCATGTACAACTTGGAAGTTCACCTTGTAAAATGCTGTTTTTAGTATTTAGGATCATTTTGTTGTAAAACTACTGTTAAATATTGAATTTATTTGATCATCGTAAATACTAACTGAGAATGCTTATACTTAAGGTAGGCGAATACCTAAAATTTTAAAATTTTTACTATTACTTTAATTTTTTCAAAATTTGGCATAGTGATTTCAAATATAATGAACAATGCTTTTCATGCAATTTTTTTATTTAAATAAAAATGATTTCTGTAAAATTTATATCTGTGCCATGAACCTCTAACATCTGGTGTAAATACATAAGTTTTTTTTTTTTTTTTAAATGTCCAAGTGTAAGTTAATCGAAAAAAATCCTTTTTTGTGGTTAATTTATGACATTTTTCTTAATAACTTCTTTTCTTGTAATTTGCATGTAACTCTAGAGGGTCATTGCATGCATCAGTTCAAAACGAATTTAACACATAATTAATGTTTATAGGATGAAAATTCAATGTGGTAGACTTGTTAGCGTAAACCTCTTTTTTTAGTAGAAAAACACCGTTTAAAATAAATAAATTATATTTAAATTTTAAAAAATGCCTAAATAGTATTATTCATTATATTTGAAATCACTATACCAAATTTGGAAAAGATTAAAGTAATAGTAAAAATTTCCCAAAATTCTAAAATTTTTACTATTGCTTTAATCTTTTCCAAATTTGGCATAGTGATTTCAAATATAATGAATAATACTATTTAGGCTTTTGTTTTTATTTAAATATAATTTATTTATTTTAAACAGTGTTTTTCTACTAAAAAAAAGAAGTTTACGCCAACAAGTCTACCACATTGAATTTTCATCCTATGAACATTTATTATGTGTTAAATTCTTCGTTTTGAACTGATACATGCAATGACCCTCTAGAGTTGCATACAAATTACACGAAAAAAAGTTATTAAGAAAAATGTCATAAATTAACCACAAGAAAAAAGGATTTTTTTCGATTAACTTACACTTGGACATTTTTTTAAAAAAAAACTTGTATACTTACATAAGATGTTAGAGGTTCATGGCACAGATATATATTGAAATAGCATCTGTGAAAAATTTCAGGTAAATTAATGTAAAACTTTTTATGCTAGAAGTGTTGGCGTAAACCCCTTTTTTTAGTTGAAAAACACCGTTTAAAATAAATCAATTATATTTAAATAAAAAAATTGCCCAAAAATCATTGTTCGTTATAGTTGAATCAGACCGCATACGCTTGATTCATCAGTGGTCACCTAAAGTGCATGAAGTACGAACAGCAACAAAAGGTCTACCCCACCTGCAACAAATGTCTCTCCAGTGCAGCCAGTCCGGCCCACCTCCTTAGCTGCGTGAATTTTGCAAAGGAGGATTTTCTGCGTGACCCGGTCTTGTTTTTCGATTTCCTGAGGGTGAATGGACTCATGGACCTGGTCTAGCTCCGCTAGACCAGTGGGGATGAGAAACAACAACAACAAGTTGAAATCACTATGCCAAATTTGGAAAAGATTAAAGTAATAGTAAAAATTTTAGAATTTTGGGTATTCGTCTACCTTAATTATTGGTAACATAATGTAGTTTAGAACAGCAAATCAAGGGATATTTTTTTTTATAAAAATGCAAAATGAGTTAAGTTTGAGTTAATCGGCTTTACCTCATTGTTGCATCAAATTGTATTTTCATTTTCTGTCATTATTATTTAAAGCAGAAATTTTATCCGATTTCGCACACTATTTAACAGAATCACATAAAACTAATTTTGTATTTTTAGGAAGCTCTCAGACAAAAGGAATTGTTTCAAGTACAATATTGTATAGTTTCTGCAAAGAAGATTTGTTTTGTAACTACTGTTTGTTTGAAATACTTTTACTTCAAATACTTTTTTACCAAATATTTTTGTCAACATATTCACGGAATCTGTATAATAAAACTGTTTTAATTAAGTTTTTGCTTTTTTTCAAAAACCTAATTGTTTTAAAAATCACTATACTGTGTAGAACAGGGGTTCCCAACCTTTTTGGACCTGCATAGCACTTGACACTTTGAGAAATTTTGGCGTACCGCCAGACCTATATATTTTAATAAAGGTATAATATTCACTCTTCTAAATGTGTTCAGAATGTTCAATTAAATTCCTGAGAAAACTTCATATTTAATGGTTAGATATTTATTTATAACATGCCTATAATAAAGAGAAATAAATAAAAATGGTATTAATTCACAGTTTTATTTATTACCTGTAGGTCTAAAAACATAAAAATAGTACAAACTAATTATCAGACAAAATATACTTTTGTAGTCTTTAGTGCAAAACTTGTTATTTCCCTTGTGATTAAAATATCAGCATTAGGAGTAATGGAACTTATATCTTCACTCTTAAGTCCTCTTCAACACTTATTCTGCTTCTATGATTTTTATGTACAAGAGTTCAGAAAATCCACTCTCACACAAGTAACTCGTAAGAAATGGCATCAAAAATAGCGGAGCTTACTGAGAGATCAAAGGGTACTAAGTTTTTTTATCTGATAGTTTATTAAAGATTTATCTTTAAAATAATGTTAATGTTTAAAATAATGAGAAATATATGTGCGTGCAAACTGCTCATGCCTACAGAAGCTATTAATGTGTTGCATGAAGCTATTAATATCTCACATTACTCGGGCGTACCATCAGAGATTTGGCGGCCGCGTACCACTGGTTGGGAACCCAATTACTAATTTTTTTAATACCACTCAGCATTATTGGACACACAGTCAACTATTTATAAAATATCTCTTTATTTTCATTAATAATACACCAGTACCGAGTTTTAGAGATGCAACAGATTACACCAAAGCAACTATGTACGTACTATGTTTCTTTCCACCTATGCTTTATCACTTCAATATTTTTGTCCGTTTATTAGTATTTGTGTTGAAGTTGAACCATTGCATACATTGATAAACAGGGTGAGGCAAACAAAAGTGGCCCTGGTCTCGAGATAGGAATACGGTGAAATGCTTGGCGAGAAAAACTCTTGAAGCCGCCTGAAACCTGTTTTTGCATTATTTGGATCAGATTAGCTTGACATAAGAGCTAATCATAGACTAGTGGCGAGTTCAGATCTTAGTTCGTATTGTGTGAAGACATCCCATAATGCAAATTTTGTGTCTTGCAATCAATTTAGAATGTTTTGTATCACCAAAAACAAAAAGGTCCGATTCTCTAGGGTAAATAACAACCGAAACAATCAAATAATCCCTGGTGGGAACTTTTCTTAATCAGCTCTACAAACCTTGTTTATATTTCATTTCAACTAGCTTCTCAAACTGTGGCGTAGTTGACAGCAAATAAGTCGCCAAGCGTTTGTTTGGGCGTAATATTGAAACAATCAATAGCTTCAGTTAGCAAACCTGTTTTTGTATTGCTTTTAGACTTTGGCAACATACTATATGTACTATAAAATAATAAGCAATTATTTGAACTTAAAAGGTTGCTTCTGCGTAAGTTGTAATTTAAAAGCTATCTTGATGCACTTGCGTTTGTAAGCTTAGCATTGCACAAAATTTACTATAGAGCATTTTTATAAGATTTAAATTCCATCAATCTCTCATTAAAATAGTTTTTTTTTTATTGCATAGATTTTAATTATATGATTACCAAAAATACACGACTTTTCTTCATTATGGAAGAAAAAATTCATAAACAAATGACCATGCATGAAATTAAAATACCCTAGCAATTTAGCTTAAAACAAATTTTTATATGAACTGATGATGATGAGGTAACTGAAAAATTACTCAAACTAGGGAATTGAGAAAACTAAAAATTAGTTTGAATATTTTAGTAAAAATTATTTATTAACAATTTTTTTAAAAAAATATTTGAACCAATTTCAAAAAGTGGGAATTTCGGGCCCCAAGCCAGCAGCAGAATCATCATGCAAAAATTATTCAATACGACCAGAGTAATATGGCTTGGAAAATTATTTTTTCATTGGATTAACACAGACAGAGGCACAAGTTTGAAGACCACTGCAAATTATCTTGATCTCATTAGAGCGTGTTCACATGCAGGGCAAAAGGCGGCAACTTGCCGCCAATCAGGAAAAAATCCCTCTATAGGGAAAATTTCGGTAACGAAAATGTACCTACCTCATAAGTAGTAGTGATTTTATGCCACCTCTGTGTGCACTACCGTTTTGTTGATCAACCGAATATTTGGGGTCAGTTGCTCGTCTATCAAGCGCATAAAATAGTCAGTTGTATATTAATTTTTCATGTGATCACAAACACATCGGTTTGGTTGACTTCCCTAGTAACCATAAACAAACTGTCGTGATGTTTTCTGATGAAGCTAGATTTAATCTAAATTTACTATTGAAATAAATTTTGAGATAATGTCGGACGGTTTATAGAAGCGAATATATCAAATTTGCCTAAAATCGATTCCATTCTGGTGTTTCAAAGTTTATTAATAGTCACTAGTGACATCACAGATAAACCATGACAGCCAGATAGCGTTTTCTTTCAGGAATGATTTCTTCCTAATAATTTTAAAATTCATTTTTCTGTCTTTTCATGGGGTATTTGAAAATAAGAAAAAATACAGATATAATACTTTTGGCATAAGAATATTAAAAGCCAAAAATTTTTGTCAAGTACCCTATTGTCTTGAATGTTAGAATTAAGAATACTTATAAAATTTGGAATATACTTTTATTTGTGAAGGTTTGTTAATTTTTCATTACATAGTTTCATTGATACACATTTAATCATCCCTTTGAAAATATTTATTCTTAAGATGCCTGGAAAGAGTTTATCATATTATTAATCCGTTATTTTTAGAATTTACGGCTTAAACTAGTATGGGATTTAAAAGAGATCTATAACTCAAAAGGTAACTCTAAATTAAACATTTATTCAAAGGTTAACTTTTGTTACAACAAAATACAGAAGTGCCAGAACGCGATGCACATGTTAGCTGGCGTGAAGGAAAAGAGTTCATATGAATCGGTTCATAGGGAGAGTACAAAAAAGTACTCCTTGTCATGTGTAAAAAATTGCTGCAGTCTTCAAACAAATTCTCATAAAGGACCTCCTGATCACGAAGCCTGTTATTTCTATAAAATTGGATTTAAGTCGTTTCTCCTGGAAACTCGGGAATCCTGTTTAGATCATCTGATGATGGAGGGTGAATGATTTCTTTTTCAGAAGATGACAATTCGCGAGGAGGCACTGGACCCAAAGGATTGTTGAGTTGAGTTCTTCCAGTCTCATGCGCTCACTAAGGCGCATGCAGTGCGACGCTAATTCAAAGCTAACCTAAGGCTGGTGTATGGTCCGGTTGAAAACCCATCCACCAATGCAAGCCATAAACAAGGGTTTCTATCTGAATTTCTTTGTCTCCAGCCTGCCTGGTGCAGAAGATGGGGTGGTAACAGTGACGACGTTATCATTGTTAAAATCAAGGATAACTTCGAGTGAAGGTCCGGAGCAGGACCCATCAGCGTTTGGTGGATTGTCCAGTGGAGATTCGTCAGGCCCATCAGTGTTGGGTGGGTTGCCTGGTGCAAGTTCAGCAGACCTAATTGCCAGGATCTATGCTGATCTATCTATCATGCGTTCACTAAGGCTTATGTAGTGCGACGCTAATTCAAAGTTAACCTAAGGCTTGTGTATGGTCCGGTTGAAAACCCATCCTCCAATGCCAGCCATAAACAAGGGTTTCTATCTGAATTTCGTTGTCTCCAGCCTGCCTGGTGTAGAAGAACTGGTGGTAACAGAGACGACGTTATCTTTGTTGAAATCAGGGATAACTTCAATTGAAGGTCCGGAGCAGGACTCATCAGCATTTGGTGGATTGTCTGGTGGAGATTCGTCAGACCCATCGGCGTTTGATGGATTGTCTCGCAGAGAATTATCAGGCCCATCAGCATTTGGTGGATTGCCTGGTGCAGGTTCGGCAGATCCATTAGGGCTTGGCGGGTTGCCTGGTGTAGATTCACCATCAGGGTTTGATAGATTGCCTGGTGCTGGTTCAGCAGACTTTATTGCCAGGATCTATGCTGATCTATCTATCATGCGTTCACTAAGGCTTATGTAGTGCGACAATAATTCAAATCTAACCTAACGCTTGTGTATAGTCCGGCTGGAAATCCATCCTCCAATGCCAGCCATAAACAAGGGTTTCTTTTTGAATTTTTTTGTCTCCAGCCTGCCTGGTGCAGAAGATCGGGCGGTAACAGTGACGACGTTATCATTGTTGAAATCCGGGATAACTTAGATTGAAGGTCCGGAGCAGGACCCATCAGGATTTGGTGGATTGTCTGGTGGAGATTCGTCAGGCCCATCAGCCATTGGTGGATTGTCTTGAGGAGAATTGTCAGGCCCATCAGCATTTGGTGGATTGTCTGGTGGAGATTCGTCAGGCCCATCAGCGTTTGGTGGATTGCCTGATGCAGGTTCGGCAGACCCATTAGGGCTTGGCGGGTTGCCTGGTGTAGATTCGCCATTAGAGTTTGATAGACTACCTGGTGCAGGTTCGGCAGACTTGATTGCCCGGATCTAAGCTGATCTATCTATCATGCGTTCACTAAGGATTATGTAGTGCGACGATAATTCAAAGCTAACCTAACCTAAGGCTTGTATATGGTCCGGTTGGAAACCCATCCTCACCAATCTCAATGCCTGCCATAAACAAGGCTTTCTTTTTGAATTTCGTTGTCCCCAGCCAGCCTGGTGTAGAAGATCGGGTGGTAACAGTGACGATGTTATCATTGTTAAAATCAGGGATAACATCGAATGAAGGTCTGGAGCAGGACCCATCAGCATTTGGTAGATTGTCTGGTGAAGATTCGTCAGACCCATCAGCATTTGGTGAATTGTCTGGTGGAGATTCGTCAGGCCCATTAGGGCTTGGTGGATTGCCTTTTGCAGGTTCGTCAGACCCATTAGGGCTTGGTGGATTGCCTGGTGCAGGTTCGTCAGGCCCATCAGCGTTTGGTGGATTGCCTGGTGCAGGTTTGTCAGGCCCATCAGCGTTTTGTGGATTGCCTGGTGCAGGTTCGGCAGACTTAATTGCCGGGATCTAAGCTGATCTATCTATCATGCGTTCTCTAAGGATTATGTAGTGCGACGATATTTCAAAGCTAACCTAACCTAAGGCTTGTATATGGTCCGGTTGGAAACCCATCCTCACCAATCTCAATGCCTGCCATAAACAAGGCTTTCTTTTGGAATTTCGTTGTCTCCAGCCTGCGTGGTGCAGAAGATCGGGTGGTAACAGTGACGACGTTATCTTTGTTGAAATCAGGGATGGATAACTTCAATTGAAGGTCCGGAGCAGGACTCATCGGCGTTTGGTGGATTGTCTGGTGCAGGTTCGTCAGGCCCATCAGCGTTTTGTGGATTGCCTGGTGCAGGTTCGTCAGGCCCATCAGCGTTTTGTGGATTGCCTGGTGCAGGTTCGCCAGGCCCATCAGCGTCTTGTGGATTGCCTGGTGCAGGTTCGTCAGGCCCATCAGCGTCTTGTGGATTGCCTGGTGCAGGTTCGTCAGGCCCATCAGCGTCTTGTGGATTGCCTGGTGCAGATTCGTCAGGCCCATCAGCGTTTTGTGGATTGCCTGGTGCAGGTTCGTCAGGCCCATCAGCGTCTTGTGGATTGCCTGGTGCAGGTTCGTCAGGCCCATCAGCGTCTTGTGGATTGCCTGGTGCAGGTTCGTCAGGCCCATCAGCGTTTTGTGGATTGCCTGGTGCAGGTTCGGCAGACTTAATTGCCGGGATCTAAGCTGATCTATCTATCATGCGTTCACTAAGGATTATGTAGTGCGACGATAATTCAAAGCAAACCTAAGGCTTGTATATGGTCCGGTTGGAAACCCATCCTCACCAATCTCAATGCCTGCCATAAACAAGGCTTTCTTTTGGAATTTCGTTGTCTCCAGCCTGCGTGGTGCAGAAGATCGGGTGGTAACAGTGACGACGTTATGATTGTTGAAATCAGGGATAACTTCGATTGAAGGACAGGAGCAGGACACATCAGGATTTGGAGGATTGTCTGGTGGAGATTCATCAGACCCATCATCGTTTGGTGGATTGCCTGGTGCAGGTTCGGCAGACCCATTAGGGTTTGGCGGGTTGCATGGTGTAGATTCGCCATCAGGGTTTGATAGATTGTCTGGTACTGGTTCGGCAGACTTAATTGCTTCGATCTATAACTTACTTTAGCAGGAAATTCTAAATTAAACATTTATTCGAAGATTAACTTAACGTTTATAAAAAAATATAGAAGAGCCAGAACGCGATGCACTTGTTAGGTGGCGTGAACACGTGATGCAAGTAAACAAAAAAACGTGTTTATTGTATACGAATGATTTCACTTCAGTTCGCAGGGAGAGGGAGGTTCGAGGAGTGACTTCACTTCAGTTAGTTCGCCACCCTAAAAAAATATCTCAATTCAATTTAAACAAAAATAATTAAGTTAAAAGTGCTCCAAAGTTTTACCTTTTTTTAGAAGTCCTAAAAGAGGCTTTGGGTACGTACTCAGATGTTGGTTCGTCACCTGCATGGAGTCACCTGACAAACAAATACGCACTGACTTATCACCCGCCAGGAAGTGGAAGTTAGCCTCTTCCACGCATGCGCATCAGCCTTCAATACTCGGCACCGAAGTTGGCGACTTCAAAGTAGTTGGCGATGGCGATTTATTTTTCGCAACAACCCATAACCCATGTCGGCCGCCTTGAAGCTCGTTACGTTATATTTTTTTTGTTGAGTTTTTCGAACGTATTATGCAGATTTAGTGCCACAACTAATAAAAATATTAATAATTATTATGTGTTTATATTTTAAGGTATGTACTTACTTTTATTAGTTTGAAAAATTGAATCTTCTACCTGTATGCACGTGGTGAGTAATGAATGAAATTTGTGTAACTTCTTTTGCTTAACTATGTTTTTATAACAACGTGCAAAAAAGTTCACTTTTTTATATCATATTCATTCATAAATCGTTGCGAAAATGACACTTTACGTGCTTGCGTCACAGACAGTGAGCGAAAGTTTAACTTTCGGCACAGTTTGGTAAAGTAAATAAGAGTATCTGATTGGTAGAAAAGCAAAATTATGTCATGAATATCTCCATGGAAACTAAATGGTCACGAAACTCGGTTAATTCTATTGGTTCATTACTTTTGCATTTTCTAATCTCCATGGAAACTAAAAGTATTACAAAAATTATTAAAGGAAATGAAATAAGATAAAAGTAAGAACACAAATTTCACTCCAAACAATACTTTTCTGGAATAAGATTCGACCAAACTTGTTTAGCTGCTTTGTTAAATTAATCTGGAAGTTGGTCGAACATCATTTCAAATTCATTTTCACCTATGTTCGGTAGCACTAATTAATCTAATCTGGAAGTTGGTCGAACATCATTTCAAATTCATTTTCACCTATGTTCGGTAGCACTAATTAATCTAAATAATATTTTGATTCAAAATGGAAAAGTATTTTGCAACTTTTCTTTCACTACTTTGCATTTTCGATTATCTCCATGGAAACTAAAGGATGTCATGAAAATCACTCATTGGTAGAAATACTTTTTTGCACGTCATTATAAAAAATATTGTAAGCAAGCACGTTCCGAATAATACTTTATTAAGCTCGTGTCATAATTTCACTCGCTCGTACCTCGCTCGTGAAATAAAAAGCCACTCGCTTAATAAAGTATCATTTTCGGAACTAGTTGCTTAAATAACTATTTACGATTAAATTAATTGCCGTAGAAATTAATGCTGTTCACCATTAATCTTGAACGTGTGTTTTGCTAGTCAAAAGAAATGTCTAAAAATCCTCAGCTACAACTAACGCTGGTCTGAAGTATTGTGTGAAAATATGTAAATAACAATTTCAAAATATGCCGATGTAATATAGATTTCGCTAACTGTATATTGTAAAATGCTTGTCTATTGAAATTGTATTAAATTATTCCATAGCATGCGTTGCAAGTTTAATAATTGACTAAAGTGCAAGTTAAATAACATTCTCTTTTTGTAGGATGCTGCTCAAATCGGTTTTATATCAAATATGGGCAGTAGTAATGAAAATATAAGTTAATACAGTCATTTTAATTTTTTTTCTTTGTGATTCTGTATTGTCTGATGCGAAAATTTTCTAAATTAAATGCTTAAAACTCTCAACTAAAAATAAAATGTTTTTATTTGATAAAAATAACTTTCTTGAAGAAAAACCCATGCCTAGAGTTAGAGAACTGCATGAAGGATTTGCAAAAACTTTTCAATTCTTAATTCTTCTTCCCCCCATTCTTTGTATTATGAATTTTGGGATGTTAGTTCTTGTATTTATTGATATAAAATGACCTTAACAATGATGTATGCAAGTTAAAAAAGCTGCACTGTCTTAACAGACGAAAGAATGTAGCTTAAATTGGAAGTGTCGTCATCGATGCATGTGCAATCAGCCTACCATGAAGAGCACAAGGTCAGTATATTCTTTTAGATTTCTAATTATTAAGTGTTCTGAAAACTGCAAATAAATCTTCTGATAGTATGCACATGGTGAGTAAAACATGCATTTTGATGGTTTAAAGAATAATAGCATAGTTTCCACAGGTTACCACTAAGCTGGATTATTACGTCAAATTGAAAGTGTAAGTAAAAGAGTTACAAAATACAGCTATTATATGTTCATGTGGGTTTTCTATGATTAATAATGGATATATCCTAATGACCATCCTCTTTGATTTGTCCCAAATTAAAAGATAGTGGCATCTCATTGCAGTTTGGTTTTTCGGAATCCATTGTGGTGAGTAAGTAACACACTAAGCATGTATTATTGATAATGGAAAAATCAAGATAATAAAATATCTGTGTATAAATTTGAGAGGTAGATTCGTCATGTCGTCATCGATGCATGTGCAATCAGCCTACCATGAAGAGCACAAGGTCAGTATATTCTTCTTTTAGATTTCTAATTATTAAGTGTTCTGCAAACTGTGAATAAATCTTCTGATAGTATGCTCATGGTGAGTAAAACATGCATTTTGATGGTTTAAAGAATAATAGCATAATTTCCACAGGTTACCACTAAGCTGGATTATTACGTCGAATTGAAAGTGTAAGTAAAAGAGTTACAAAATACAGCTATTATATTAAAGCTCTAGATTAACGGTCGCCAACTGGAGACTATTACACCAAAAGTGGCTACCTAAAAATCGAACCCCAGTCGCCAAAAGTGGCTATCATATTTTTTAATTTTTGTTCAACAAATAATTAATACTGAAGCTGCATTTCTAAAATAATAATAATAAACGCTCAGATTCGATTCTGTCGGAAAGAAAGACTTGATGACAGTTGTTACTTGTCGGTGAAATTTTCCCCTCATCATTGGCCGGTGTTTTGTGTGGATGTCACCGAGTCGGCCTCCGTGTGACGTAAATGGAGCTGGGCGACGAAAATCTTAAATGCAAACTTGATTTTCAAATCTTGCTTTACGATAGCGGCAATTTACAAGTGATTTATTTACAGCTGATTAAGATCTCAACTATTCCTTTAAACAACTCTGATATGAGAAAATTTCATGAACTATTATGGCGATTGGAATTCTCCGAAACTAATAGTATATAGTCAGTACATAAATTAATTTTCTTCTTTTAACAATGGCCAATCACATAATACTTACATATTTGGTATGATCCTTTTTTTACTGTCAATCTTTTTTATCAAAAATGTCTTTAATAAAATTGTGTTTTGTGGAAAATGGAAGTTTATTTTTCCCTTATATACTTAAATTTGAAACTGGCTACTATAAATCAAAATGTGGCTATCATTTTTTGTCATTCTGGTAGCCACTGGCTACTATTAAAAATTCCCAGTCTACAGCATTATATTATGTTCATGTGGGTTTTCTATGTTTAATAATGGATATATCCTAATGACCATCCTCTTTGATTTGTCCCAAATTAAAAGATAGTGGCATCTCATTGCAGTTTGGTTTTTCGGAATCCATTGTGGTGAGTAAGTAACACACTAAGCATGCATTATTGATAATGGAAAAATCAAGATAATAAAATATCTGTGTATAAATTTGAGAGGTAGATTCGAGCAAATTTGCTTGACACTAAAGTTGCTGTTTTTTGCATTGCAAATTATAAGTTGCGAGTAGAAAAGATGTCATTTATAGATTTAATAGTCGTGTCCCAATTTTTTTTTATCGCACTCTCTTATCCACCAGGAAGCGGAAATTGGCCTTCCAGGATGCGGTTGTTAATTTAAATAGTTCAGATTGTAGAACTAAAAATATAATCCATTTATTAGTATCCATGGTTATTAAAAGAATAAATTTGAAATATTCTTCATTTTAAGCTTATATTATTTTTTAAGTGACAAGTAAAAAAGTCGGCAATCAAATTCCCAAGAATATGCAAGATAGTATGCAATTATTGCCTTAACAAATTTTAAACTTTTGTACATTAATGCAATGCGTCTAAATTTTCGAGATATTTGATCATTATTATTTGTATTAAATCACAACTGCTACTTCATTAATATTGAGTTCAATATTGTTAAGTCTAGGAATTATTCAGTTAAAAGTTTATAAATGTATAATTCTGCTTAGCTAGTTTCTATAAAATTGCAGCTGTTTTGTTCATATTATGTGTAATATATATACAATAAATATTTGTTTGCATAATAAAGTGAAATTTTTAAAATGTTGTTTCTTATCTGTGTGAACAAAATAAAAAAATTTTTATTGTAAACTTTGATGAAAAATAAAGTCAAGCTAATATAAAATTTTATATTTGTCAGTTCATTACCATTAGGAAGAATGTATTTTTTATAATTGCGTGAAAAAAAGCCGTCTTTTACATTATAATTTCAATATCAGGCGCGTGCAAAAAGTCTAACTTTTTGAAACAGTGAAAAAAAGTACTTTTTTTCACCCAAAAGCAGTGAAAAAAAGACTTTGTCGCACTCTTTTTATAAGATGCCAACATTTCAAGTAAAATTTCGATTTGATAATACTCATAAAATCCTAAGATTTATCGATCTGCTGTATTTAAAAATATTATGCGCGTGAATTATTTTTGAATCAATGAATTTTTTTTCTCGCGATGGGAATATTTCTTAAGTCACGCCTTTCGAACTGTGAGTTCATTGGTTGCTTTCTTTGACAAAATGTTGAAACACGCTTATTGGTTTTTTATAGCGTCACGCGCTCCGAACTGCGAGATCATTGGTTGTTTTCCTTGACATCTCTTAGTCTATTTTAGTCTAATTAGCACGTGAATTATTTTTGAACCAATGAGATTTGATTTTTTTCACGCAATTATAAAAAATAGTGTATGAAACACGTGCGAAAAGTAAACTTTTTAAAACACGTGTCTTTATTTCACTCGCTCGTACCTCGCTCGTGAAATAAAATCCACTTGTTTTAAAAAGCATTACTTTTCGCACTAGTTGCATAAATATCTATTATGCATTCAAATTTATTAATGGATTTTTTTTTTAATCTTAACTTGATTTTAATAATATCTTACAAATGATTTAACTTAACTGTCAAATGGTAATAAATTGAAAAAAAAATTCTCGATAATTTGAAAGAAATTGATTTCCATTGTAATTTTTTTACTTTTTAATTAGCCAGGTTCAGTGGTGCCTATAAGTACTGGTTGAGGGGGTTAAAAAAATAAAACATTTTTTCGTGCTAATTGATAGTAGATAGTCATCTTTGTAATCAGTGGATTAAGAAGCTGCTATCATACCCTGTTTTCTTAATACTTCATGTTTCATTCCTGAATTATCGCAGAAAGGTATAAAGAAATTATTACAAAACACAATATGAGCTTGGAATAAAGATTAAAATTAGTGTTTTCCCAAGTAGAACATTGTCCTTTTTTAAAACTCTTATCATCACTAGCTGTATTTCTGCTAATCTTCAATTGATGAATTAAGGAGATTTTGAAAAATCATGGCAATTCAATAATTTTTTGTCAACAAAATGCATGAATGAAATACGAAAATGATATTTTAAGTTTTTATTGCTTGTTGGAGTATGTCAGCTTATGCTGTGCTGGATATGAAACCTTAAATATTAGTTCAGTATTGCTAATAAATGAATTATAACAGAAGAGATCTTTCAATAAAGCAGTTGCTTTCCCTTATATTCTAAGATTTTAACTTATCATAATATAAATTGTTAATGTTTATAATTATCTTTAAAATCTTGTGCCTAAAGCTAATGTGACCAAATTTCTAAATCAAAACATTATATTTCCTATAACTGTCATAATAAACAACAAATAATCGTAATTATTAACTTTATGATAATAAAGGTATAAAACTATTTAGTATTTTAGTGTCATATTAATATTAAAAAAAAAAAATAAATTATATAGCAAAAATTTTGTCAAATCAACCTGTATAATTTGTAAATCGGATTTATAAAAAAATCTTCATATGCATGGTGAAGATGCATTTTGTGAACCTCATTTATTCAAAAACAAAAAAGTTCACTTTGCAACAGATAGTTTACGAGAACGTCGCAACATGATGAAGCAATAAATGATAAGGAATGCATTACATAATTTACTTAGAGGGGGCAAAGAATTATACAGGGGGGATGATCATGTTTGAATTTTTCTTTTTCGGCAAAGGTATTGGGTGGGTATTGGGTTTGAAATACACTGCAATAAATAAAATAAACCAAAGGTAAAATAAAATTAACTCTAAGACAGTTTTAGAAAATAAATTGACCCTAAATTTTTTAGGGTCAATTTAGGGTGTTCTTGCATTTTTTAGATGTTTAAAAATAGATTTCAACTTCTTTTTTAACAAATAAAGTTTTGAAAAGATTGCTGTTCTAATTTAGAAGTCTTTCTCCTGTTTCTAATTTAGAAGTTTTTTCTTTCCGGATGTATTATGAACCTAATTTCACAAATTCTAGATTTTTAGAATGAAAATTAAAAAGTTGGGAGTGAAGTAAAAGTTGGAAGTAAAACGTGCTCGCTAATTGCGTTGATCAGTTGTATATTAATTAATGCTAAGGAGGGGTTTTTCACGTTCAAGATTTACCCACACAAAAGGTAACCGAGTTTGTAACAGACTTTTTATACTTGAGTACCTGTACCACCAGATAATTTTACTACGCCCAGATGTAAGGAATATATAATTTAATATAAGTAGTGAGACAAGCGAATCCGTTACATATAAAAAAAGAACCAAAAGCATAGAAAACATGTTAAGTTTTTTTTTTTTTATAGGAAGTTCTTTGGTTTGTACAGCGATACCTTGATCCTAACCTATAGCAAGCAAAATGATTCTACTAAATTTATTAAATAAATTAATTAAATCAAATGTTATTAGTTGAAGGGAACATCAGTTTTCAAGAAACACCAAAAACGTATTAAAAAACTAATTATTCATGATTTTTTTAATTTGCATAAAAAACTAATTAATATAATTTTGCATAAAAAAACTAATTATTTATCAACAAATGTTTAAATTTGCATAAAAACTTATTTATAATTCGTATAAAAATTAAAAAACATATTTATGTATTCAGAAAATAACAGTACAACACTGCAACCGCTTGGAAATTTCCAATTTCGTAAACATTGTAGAAATTAATACATTAATACAAGTGGCGATATAATGCCAAATCTGGTTTCCATCTGGACACCAGTTTCTAAAGCTACGACAGTCGGACGAGGTTCCGACTGTCGTATACGGCAGGCGGAACCGATATGATTGGTTGCTATTTGACTTCCTGGCGGCCGTGTAGCAACGGCCAAACAAATACGTCACTTGATAACAGATTTGAATTGAAGTTAAAGTGAAGTAAAGAGTCTCGAAATTCATAACAAAACAAAACACGAGGGCGAATTTTGTGAAATTATAAATTAATACAAATAAATTATTGTAAAACATGGATACTAAACGTATTAAGCATTTAGTTGTCGATTCTGGCGCTTTTATAAAGTCTGCACCAGTACATGTAAGTATTTATTGAAGCTTCAAGCTTATTCCTTTAAATTGTATTTGGATGCAAACTTTTGATAGAAATACAATCTCAATGCTAAATTTACCTAATCAAACCATTAAGAATTGACTCTGGATCTTCAATTTAACATTTGTAACCATTTTTAGGAATATGCTGATAATATCTACACTGTCAGTGGGGCCATCAAAGAGATAAAAGACAAGGCAACGCTCAAACGTCTTCAGTTTCTTCCTTACACACTGCAAGTCAAAGAGCCATCACCAGAAGCAGCCAAACATGGTGAGTTCCTAGTACTAATGGTGCAGCTATGATATAATGGCCGGTCACTATTTGTGTTACGTTGCCAGGCATTGAAAGCCCATCCGTAGAAAACATTCACAGGGTTGCCACAGTCCTTGAAATCCTTGAAAAGTGCTTGAAAAAAATACTTTGATTTTCAAGTGCTTAAAAGCGCTGGAAAAACATTATCAACCTTGAAAAGTCCTTAATTTTGTGACTTTCACACTTTCAATGTGAATCAGTACCTATTTTGCTTTTTGATTTATTGTTTATGTATAATTCAAGAAGGCAAAGTATGTGATTTTGATGGTATTTTTAACAACTAAAAGGTTATTTTATAACACATATTTAAGTTCATTTGAAAGTTAGAGAGCTCTTATTTGTTTAATAAATGAATTTTAAAAACTATCACGAAATTTAGTTGCTGTATGTTCGAATATACAGCCCTTGAAAATGGAAATATATCCTTGAAAAGTCCTTAAATAGTACTTGAATTTTTTTTACCAAAAAGTGTGGCAACCCTGCATTCAACTTCACATTTCATACAACTCAATAGGTATAGCAACAGACCAAGAAGTATATCATATTTGACTGTATTCATGGGCATTCGTTGGGTGCCATAGCTTGGGTGTTGGCTTCGTCACTTGACAATGATTGTACAGGGTGAGGCAAATAAAAGTGGCCCCGTCGTAGAGATAAGAATACATCAGAAATGTTGCCAAGTAAATAAAACAATAGAAAAACAGGTTTGCTAACTGAAGCTATTAATCTCTTCAATATTAAGCCCAAGCAAACGCTTGGCGACTTATTTGCTGGCAACTAAAGTAGGTCTATCTTGAATGCAAGCTTGGAAAACATTTTCCTCCCCTTCGCCGTATGCGGTTTTTTCTCCGAAACGGCGTTAGCGTGTTTTTTTCCCACCCTACATGGGGAAATACTGTTTTGATTGTAAGCCTCAAGCGCGCTAGGATTAGATAAGCGATGTTCCCCCCTTTTCGTAGAAAACCCAGTGAAGGAAGGGGGAAGAGAGTCTTTTTGAAGCTTACATTCAGGCTGGAAATGGTATAAGGGTTTGTGAAGCTAGTTGAAATGAAATATAAACAAGGTTTGTAGAGCTGATCAAGAAAAGTTCCCACTAATGATTATTTCGGTCGTTATTTATTTCAGAGAATTGGACCTTTTTGTTTTTATTAATACAAGGACTGTGGAGGAGAGGTAGGCTTGCAAGGATCTCCAAAACCTTTTCGAGTAGTAGATTGCCCGTACATCAAGGGACAACCTGGAAGGCCAGGATGCGTACTGCTTGGAGATTACAAAAGTGGTAGTCTTTGCGTAGACCAAGGCAAATGGCGTAGACCAAGAAAATCCCAGATGCAACTCAATGAACAGCTTCAAAGGCCCTCGCCAGATAAGACGGTGAAAAATGCCCCCATTCCAATCGGGCTAATTTTTTTTCTGAAAATACCTCATAGTATGGACAACTTCTCAGCCAAGTTTCAGCTCAAAAATGTGACGCATTTTTGAGTAAAAAATTAAAGTTTTTTTTCTTTTTAAATTGATTATTCCCTGATTATATTTGATAAATCCAAAAAACTACTCATGAGTTTTTAGATATCATTGAGTAGTATTCTCAGAAAAATCCGCTCATAAATCTGATCGAGCGATCATTCTTAAAAATGCATTTTTATTTTTCAAAAAAAAATTTCATGCCAAAATCGTTTGGTCACAACTTAGGATTTTGTCTCTACATATTCCTCTATTATCAATCTATAATATATATTTTTTTCAGATTTTTAAAATTATTGGACGATAGTTTAAAAAAAATAAAATATTCTTAAAACCTGACTTTTCGCACTACTTACTCGGTAGATGGCACTCCTAACAAAGGCGGGGAAATTCAATCTGGGAGAATTTCTTTCGGTCTAAAGAATTTAGCATAGATTTAGAAAGTAGCAGATCTGCCTCTAGGGGGAAAGGTGAAGCCATTTGTTAACCATTATCCCATAAGGCAGTTCGCAAGCTCTTGCACATGGCTTGCCATACGCCACCAGATGGCACCATGAGATAATTCGACTAATAAAAGATATATATTCAATATTAACTAATTAAAACTTTTTACAAGTTTCGCTAGCATAATTTTATAACTGCATGCGTATTGATAATTTCTGTAAGGCATGAGGTATATATTCACAAAAGAAGCAAGTTTCAAAATGCAGTTTTTATTGTATGTAACTCTTCGGAAAAACCATTTTTGTGAATCAGTATCCCGTGATGCATTGCGAAAACGACGAAATGTGGATTCATCACGCATCATTGCGTTGTACGGGATTGCGCAATCGGTGGGCATGCTATTTCTAAATCTATGGATTTTAGAGCAAAAAAAATCAGGCTTTAAGAATTATTTTTTTAAACTATCGTCCAATAATTTTAAAAATCTGAAAAAAAAAAATATATTATAGATTGATAATAGAGGAATATGTAGAGACAAAATCCTAAGTTGTGACCAAACGATTTTGGCATGAAATTTTTTTTTGAAAAATAAAATTGCATTTTTAAGAATGATCGCTCGATCAGATTTATGAGCGTATTTTTCTGAGAATACTACTCAATGATATCTAAAAACTCATGAGTAGTTTTTTGGATTTATCAAATATATTCAGGGAATAATCAATTTAAAAAGAAAAAAAACTTTAATTTTTTACTCAAAAATGCGTCATATTTTTGAGCTGAAACTTGGCTGAGAAGTTGTCCATACTATGAGGTATTTTCAGAAAAAAAATTAGCCCGATTGGAATGGGGGCATTTTTCACCGTCTTATCTGGCGAGGGCCTTTAAACATTGTTTTATTTAGAATCATAAATTCATCACGCATATTCTGTCTGAAATCTATCAACAATTATATCAGAAGAAATTCAATAATATCTGCTCGCTTGCGAGCCACCAAAAATCGTGAACACGCATTGTCTGCCAAGAAGAAACACCCAGCAGCCGGTTCCAACCGCCGTTCCTCACGTGCCGCCACTTCCGAAAAACTAAAATCAGCTTGGCATTTTTCTTCAAAACTAGAGCTACATGATAAAACAGCCCACGGAAGGACAACACATGAGGACGGCAACGTCACAAGGACATTCTAAATTGATTGCAAGACACAAAATTTGCATTATGGGACGTTTTCATACAATACGAACTAAGATCTGAACTCCCAACTAGTCTAGAGTAGCTTTAATGTGAAGCTAATACGATCTAACCAATGCAAAAACAGGTTTCGGGCATCTTCAAGAGTTTTCCTCGCCAAACATTTCAACGAATTCCTATCTCTAGACTGGGGCCACTTTTATTTGCCTCACTCTGTATATTAAGAATGTTTTGGCCAAGAAGTCTTCATGTAATTCTAGTGCCAATATTAATAAAACCAAATATATAACTCCCATCTGCTATAGCAGAGCTACCCAACCGGTGGTATGCGTACCACTGGTGGTACACGGGAATGTTTCAGGTGGTACGCCTGAGTGATGTGAACAACAAATGATATCAATAGCTTCTGTACGCATGTGCACTGTGCAGTTACTTGTGTGAGTGGATATTCAGAACTTTAGTAGAAAAAACATAGAAGCAGAATAGGCGTTGAAGAGGACTTAGTGAAGATTGGTTAGATTAGTTTGGAATTATCGTCGCACTAAAGCTACACGAGGGCTATTCTTAGCGAAGATAGGTTCCATAACTAATAATGGTAATATTTTAATCACAGGGAAACAACAAGTTTCGCTTTAAAGACATGTAAAAGTACAATTTAAATGGTGATTAATTTTTTGCTGAGTTAGAACTATTTTTTATTTCTAAGTTTTTAGACCTATAGGTAATAATTAAAATTGCAAATATGGCATTTTAAACTTTTTATTTCTCTTTTATTATAAGCATGTTAAAAATTAGCAAATATCTAACCATTAAATACGAAGTTTTCTCAGGAATTTTACTCTAAGAAACCCTTTGAACTCTTTTAGAACGTAAATATTATACTTTTATTAAAATATTTAGATCTGGTGGTACGCCAGCATTTCTCAAAAAGTCAAGTGGTACGCAGGTGCAAAAAGGTTGGGAACCCCTGTGCTATAGTGTCTAGTTGTTTGCAAATTAGAGCAATGATGTCGGAAACATTTGCAGTTATGTGCTGTTTTTAGATTGTTGGCCTTGTGTAATTAAGTGATCATTTGTTCACTTGATGTAGGAGCCTTCAACAAAGTGGTGTATGCTGGGGCAGGTTCAGAAATTCAAAAGTAACGTTATTACTGTATTTGATAGGTTTACAATTCTTCGATTTTGTGGTATTTTGAATTGCAGTAAAAAAAGTTAATAGAGAAAAGTTGATATCATTTTTTTGCCTTTAAATTTAAGTCAAAAGGTCTACGGAAAAAAAATATCTCTCGTCTACTTTTCAGAAGGAATCTTTGTGTAATATTTTCTGATTAATATATGAATCCACACCCTTCAACTGTAGAATTTTTTCCTTGTATTTTTTTTAATACCTAATCTAGATGAGACATCTAAAAAACCAAAATGTAGGTCAAAAAGCGTAATATTTTCACACAAAAAAACGGCACAACCGTACAAAACTACATCCTTTGTTGGTCTTTCAAGGAGTTGCCAAAGGCTGTTGCTAGGGAAAGATTAGGAATTTCCGAGATGTGGTACAGCTCTATTGTGCCTGTATGAAAATCAACTGTGTGTCAATGTCTTTGTAAAAATTATAAAAAATGTTCTTTATTTAATAATACATTACGGTTTTGTATTGCTGTGTTCTTGTTCTTTTTTTTTTGTCTGCCTACAATGAGTATATATTTTGGAGTGTTAAATTATTTGTTTTTGTTTAGGTTAAAAAAAAATTATTTTCCAAGAAAACCTGCAATAAAATTTGAGGATAACAATGAATGATTTTTTTGCAGTATGCCGCAAGCTGATTTATTAATTAAAATTTAAGATTTTTAAAAAAATCTATCAGCTAAATTATCCCCTTCTTATAAAAAAAAGTACTCTCTAACTCATTTGATGCTTCGCTAATCTTTAACCTGTTTCTGATTTCAGTGCTAGAATTCTCAAAGAAGACTGGCGACTACTCCAACCTGTCTGTGGTTGATCTCCAAATCTTGGCCCTCACTTATCAATTGGAGAAAGAGAATGTCGGCACAGAACACCTCAACAAAGAGCCCACCTGTCAGGTAAATATTTGCCCGCATGGCATGGTGAGTTGAGGCAACCTGCCATGGAACATGTATTTGCAGGTTTTTGCACATTATCCTCTTGCAACCTGGCGTCCCCATTTGGGGACATTTTTTTAAAACCTCCCCACAAACAATTAACATGTTAATTAGTTCCGTAATTGACCTGGTCCGATAGATCAAGATCCAAAAATCAGTTTTCAGCCTTTGATTACAGGTATAAGTCATTTATTTCCATAAAAAAATTAAGTGAAACAAGTGTCAATACGATATGAGTTCTTTTAATTCTTCTCGATATGAGTTATTTAATTTTAATTCTTAAAAATTCAAATTTTTTTTCAGGATTTTCAAAAAGTTCTGTGGGTGGGACTCTGTAGAACACTGATGCTTTAGATGAAAATAGATACTTTATTTCGGCACTCTAGCCGGCAGGTGGCAAACGCAAGACTTTCTTTGCCCGCATCTGCTCTCGAAGTGTGGGTGGTTACAAGGGGGGAGTTACACAGATGGGGGTTATGTTGGGGTTGCTAGCATCAGTGCCCTCTGCTGGTGTCTAGGGGGTTTAGAGTTGGGGTTACATGGGTTAAGTTAATCCTACAGTTCTTTCACAGCATTTTGCATTAAGATCAATATTAAAATAAACTGTTTACTACAAATAAGTGATACAGCCTTTTTTGTTGCAATTATAGCACAAAAAATTTGTATTTTTATAGTTGGATTTTGCTCGTGTATCTTAGCCATCCTGTAGAAATTCAGACAATCTTTCTAATAAATTATACCCATAAATAGCATTGTATATTTTTCTATTCTATGGCATGTTTATTATGTCATGATCCAAAGTTCTGGGTTCACTATTTCAGTTTTTTATTGCAATAGATGATTTTTCCTCAAAAGTTTATGAAGTGTTAGAATCTTTTTAGGTAATTCAAGTGTTTGTTTTAGGCATTAGCAAAAGTGACAAGGCTCATAGTGTAATTGTTATAGTTGCTATAAGTAGAAAACAGTTTACCATTGATTATTAATGGTCAGTTAAGGCTCATCGTAATGAAAGTTCAACAACAGTCATTTTACATATTTATGGTCAATTATTTTTTTAATGTATTATTTGAATTTTCAGTTAGAACTTTGCTTTTATTTAAATTTATTGTGTAATCAAGCTAATTTCATATTTTCTATTTCAGATTACTGAGAAATCTGCTTTTGATGATAATAAAATTAATGGTTTCTACACACCTACAGAAGTAATTGTTTTTAATTTATAATTTTATAGGCATAGGGTAACTAACCACTATATTTTATATTTTAGGATGTATTTTTAGTAGTTCTAACTTATTGAAATAATCGCTTTTTTTAGATTTTGTTTCTTGAAATGCATTGTGCGGTTTTTTTTAAAAGGATTTCTTTTCATTATTTATTTATGTGGTCTTTTGATAGAATTTTTTAATCATTTTGAGATATCTTGTTGTGTCTGGGCATATTTGTCAAACGGCTGTAGATTTACAATTTCTAAATGGTTAATATGCTTGTTTAACAGTCAAAGAGTTTTATAGACAAACATGCTATGTGCCAAAAAGTTAAAACAAAAATGAGCTTCTGAAGTTTTAGTTTCCACTTAGATCTGTTAAAAACAGTACTTCCAAATTGTAAAAAATGTGCTTAACTTAAAGCTTATGAAAAACAGGGAACTATATAGGCTGACCACTTTTTTTTTTTTTTTTCAAAAATGATGCAACATGATTTCTATCGCTAAGCGTTACAATTATGAAGTGTCATTAGTTAAGACCTGTTTATAAATTTTAAAAAAATGCACCTTTTCCTTCTTTTATCGACACTTTATGAGTAACTTCATATTTTACATTATATATTAATTTTGCAATCCTATATGCTTGTATATTTGTTAAAAACTAGTTTAACCGTTAGATTCATATAGTGTAAGTTCAATAGTTTTTTTTTTTAATAAAATCTTGTTTGCTATCTCTATTGTGAATCATCAAGTGATTTGTTATTTTCAATCTATGTTACCTATAACAATTACAATGTTAATTGTAACCTTTTGCCAAGTAAGGTACAAAAAAATCCAAGTGAATTTCCTTGTTTGTTGAGCCAATTGCATATTAACAATGTCACCTATATTAGACTTGAGATGCCTTACGTCATATTGAACCGATTTTGGGGTTTTACCAATGAATTCATCTTTACTGAATTTCATATTACCTTTAAGATAAGCAGAATCAATGAAAAAATTGGTCAATCTCCCAAAATTGATCCACTTATACTGAACCATGCTCAGAAAAGTGACCCATCGCAAAAAAAGCTAGTATTTCAGAAAAATCGTCTGAAATTTATTTTCCCCATTGCATTTCATTATAGAAAAAATAACGATTTGCTAACTGTATCCTAACTATCTGATCAATCGATTTAATATTTGCTTTAATTGCTTTATATTTTAATTTAATTTTGAACGTTTTAGCGTTCATAACTCAAAAAGTCTTATTTGTTTAATAGGTCACTTTTCCGTGTTACGGTGCTATATTATGTCGGGCATCTTAGACCTTCTAACCTAGGTTGTATTGGTATTGCCCACTTATTATTAGTTTTAAAAATTAATCCCAACCTTTATAGAAGGAGGGAGACAACTCAGAAGAAGAAGATGAATGCGAAGATGATGACGATGAGGCGGGCTGGGTCACCCAACAGAACATTCACCAGGCGCAAGAGCAGTTGGGGGGCCTCAAATTGGACCCCACTGACCCCACCACAGTGGCCTGCATCACCACAGACTACTGCATACAGGTGAATGGACTTTTCATACAATTAAAGAATACAAGGAATGAGCCTTTTCACTAGGAATCTGTTTGTATCGGGTCTGCTTGGCGATAATAGCGAATCATTACCTAAGCTTGTGTACAGGGTTGCTACCATCCTTGAAAAGTGCTTTAAAAAATCCATTGGTTTTCAAGGTGTTGAAAGTGCTTGAAAAACACCAACCTTGGAAAGTCCTTAATTTTTTGCATATAGATAACTTGATTGAGTTTTCTTTAATTGTGTCATCAAATATAAACAGAAATTTCAGATGTAGTCTTTCAAAAAGGCAGAACAATTGATTTTAGATTGATTTTTTAATAACTAAATTTTTATTTTATCACACATATTTAAGCTCCTTGAAATTTTAAGCTCTTATTTGTTTTCTAAATTTTTTTAAAACTTTCGCGAGATTTCAGAGTTGCATGTTCCAATATACAGTCCTTTAAGTTTAAGATAAGAAATATATCCTTGAAAAGTCCTTAAATAGTCCTTGATATTCTTTTACCAAAAAGATTGACAACACTGGGTGTAAGCAAACCGGTTTCTTTCTTGATTTTTCTCCCGCAGCAACCCTGATTCATGAGTGCCATGTTTGTACTGCGAGAAAATGACAAACAGAGAAACCCATTTCCTGTCTCCAATATCCTCCAAACAGACCGAAAAACAAGAAGATTCCTAATCAATCAAAGGGTTCTTCCACTGGACTCTTCAAGTGTGATAACTTTACCTTCAAAGTAAAAAAAAATATCACTGTTTTCCAGAAAGCAAAGCCTCATTAAGTCAATATTTGCGTTGCCAGAATTATTGAGACAATTTTACTTAATTCATTCCTAAATATTATATTAGTTGCAGCTTTAATATCTGCAAGTCTATAATTATAGCAAAGACTTCTGTTTTGGTGCACAGAGCATCTTCTTCTTGCTGTCAAATTGTTCACATACTGAAGTTTCTTTTTATCATACAGATGGAGTCTTATACAAGCATGCCTCTTGCATAGCTATAAAACAACTTTTACACACAACCGTTCTACGTCTTTGTAAGACATTAAGGAATAATTTGCTAAATTGAATAACTATGTCACTTTTATATGGTGATATCAGTAAAAAATTTAGCAGCATTAAAAAATTTCACTATTTTACAGTAATCATCTGCATTAATAAAGCAAAATATTACTTATTTCCTTTACTAATGACTTCTGCAACTACAGTGGTGGCCAAAAGTGTGGACACATTTTGAAATTTTCATGTTTTTCATTGTGTGCTTGTAGAATATATTATTTTTCACTTTTGGCAATTTTTATTACTAAATTCTCCATTAAATTACCTTCAATTTAATGCATAAACGTTTGTATTTTTAAGTGAAAATTAATATAGTTTACAAGCACACAAAGTTACATGAAACTTTAAAAAAGTGTCCACACTTTTGGCCTCCACTGTATATGTTTCCATTTTATTTGTTTTCTGCAATGACACTCAGTTTGTATTGTTACATTTTTAAAACACGAGCATATATTTGAAATAAATTTGTTTTTAAAAAAACTGTACAACCTGTTTTACAGTTTCTTGTGTTGTATTAAAATAAATTCACTAGAACAATAGTGGTTAAATTTATGCATTAAAATATTTATGATAATAATTTTTCTTTTAGAATGTTCTTATTCAAATGGGACTCCATGTTATTTCTGTGGACGGAATGCTCATTCGCCAAACTCGTGTCTTTATTCTTCGGTGTTTCTCCTGTTACAAGTAAGAATTTTTGTTCTTGCTTTTAAATTGGTGTAAAGAAAAAAAAGTTCATATGTGTTGTTCACTATTAATTTTATTTTGTCTTTATTCATGCATACATTTAAAAAAAAAGGCAACATTTTTTACAAACAACACTTTGTTACCACAAATTCATGTTTTGCCTTTTTTTGTTAATAAGAAAAGGTGTTTCATTGCAAAATTTCCTCTTAGAGATTTTACAAACTTCCTTTAATCAAATTGAAATACTCACGTTATACCTTTAAGTTTTAAGATATAGCACAAAGAAAGGAAAAAAGATAATTTAAAAACACTTTAAAAGTATTTATACATATTTGTGTTGTAATTTTTGTATTTGGTTTTATAAACATTTATCTCTTTTAGAACAACAAGTAATATCACAAAGGTATTTTGTCCTAATTGTGGCAACAAGACTCTGAAAAGAGTTGCAGTCACAGTGAACGAAGATGGTTCTAGAAATATCCACATCAATTTCAAAAGGCCCATTAACATCAGGGGAACAAGAGTGAGTCATTGGATATTTCAATTTTTCCTGAGACATGGCATCAATTTAAATAAAGATGAAATTTTTAGTTATTTAAATTTTAAATATACTTCTAATTTAGATTTTTAATGAAATTTGGGTATGTAGCCTGCTGGATTTTTTGCTACAATATGATGTATCCCACTTGTTTGTGATACTTGTGGTTCGATTTGTAAAATTGGATGACATAGGCAGATAAGTTATTCAATAATTCTTAATGAAAATATCATTATTAAGTTGCAACTCCTAATAAAGAAACATTATCTTAATTTATCTACTTCTAGTACAAAATATATAAAATTTAAGTATAACCATTGTGTCTAGCAACTGCTCAGTTCTTTAGTTTATTAAAAACAGCAGAATAATCGAAGAGTACAGGGTGAAAAACCCTTCAATGCATAGGAATCTGTCTGTATTGGGAAAATTTGGCAACAATTGCGAGTCATCGCCTAAACTGTTGCAAAGAAACCAGTTTATTAGTTGGTTCTTCTTTCGCGGCAACCCTGATTCACGCTAGACACGAGTTTCACTCTTATGGGCAATTCCATATGTGACAGAATGACATTTTGAAGTATTTTCTTTAATTTTAAGCTAACTTCTTAGTGTAAGGGAATGACATTTTTGCAAATACGACTGCATCCTGGTACTTAAAAATGGAAACTTTTGTGAATTAACAGTAAATTGAGTTTTTAAACTAATGCATAATGAGCTATATAAAATTATAATTTAGAGCAGTGGTTCCCAACCTGGGGGCGATCGCCCCCAAGTGGGCGATTTGTGTTATCAAGAGGGCAATAAATAGTTTGGGGGCGATAGGGGGTCGATGAGTATTCAAAGGGGGGATTAAAATATACTGTACTATTGTACAGTAAAACCATTTTAATTTTTTTGATCGCTGTGACAAGTTCCAAACTGACATTCTTACAAGATTTGACTAAGAAAGAAATTCCTGATTCTATGGTCGATACATTCCCTTTTGAATCTGTGAGTTGTGGATAACCATGATGATAACTCTTTGCAGATGGAGTTTGTTTATCTGAAGTATGACAGTGAGGCGAAATTCATTTCACGCAGAAGAGGTTATGAGTTAGCCTGCGTGAAACTTATTTACACTGATCCTTAACTGTGGTAAAAAAGCTGAACTACTTCTCATCTCGTTCCATCAATATATTTAGGTAGTTTAAAAAAATGTTAGTTCTGTTATCCAGCTCCTCATCAAACAAAGAAATAAATTGGACATTTGCCTCCTGAAAGACTTGCGTATGAGTTTGAATAAATAAAAATTGATATTAAAAAGTGAAAAAAATGAATAAAAAAGTTTTCAATAATCATTTTTTTTTTAATTTTCATTGTCAACTATCTTAAATTTCCAGAATTGAGTTTAAAGATCTTAATTAATGTTGTCACTTTCATTCTTAGAAAAAATCTAAAAAAAAAAAATATTAATAAAAAACTTTTAAGATTTTATTTAAGAGTAACCGGATAAAGATACTTTGGTTGTTTTTATATAGGGTAGTAAATGTTTGAAATTATAAAATTGCTTTATTAATTACACTTTGACTCAAATTATAAATTTTAAAGGGGGGCGATGTGTGTTAGTCAATTTAAAGAAGGGGGTGATGTTACAGAAAAGGTTGGGAACCACTGATTTAGAGCAACGTACCTGTAACATGGTTTAAGTTATTAACTGTCATTTGATGCGAAGGAAAGACTTTCATAAACATGTATATTAAATTAAAAGTGTGTAAAGTAATTTTTTTATTATCTAGAATACTAATAAGATATTAAATTATATTCATTTATTCACATGTGAAAAGCTTTTCAAACATGTATAGAGGACAATATCCAACTAGTTGAAATGCTGGCTGAATTTACAGAGCCAACTAGTCACCTATCTTCTTTTTAGGGAAATGTGGATACATGTTCTTTAATGTCCTGCTTTCTTAAACCATATTTTAAAAACTTGGAATATATTTTTTTTAACTTAATTTGTAAAAATTGAAATTTTATCGAAGTTGATAATGGAATTGCCCTGATAGAAGCAAGGGGAGGAAATCAGTTTCCAGTCGTCAACGTCTTCCTAGCAGATCTGATTTCAAGAAAATTCCTGTGCTATGAAGGTTTTTTCCCCCTGGACTCTTCACATGTTACCCAGAATTAGCATCCACAACAACTTGTTACAAGATAATTTTTTAAACCACTATTAATTTCATTTAAGTTGCAAGCATTATTATTTAAAAATAAATAGTTCAATAAATTAGATTGTTTTATTTTTGATGCACTTTGCCATAGCAATCATAGAACTGAAATGAAGAGTACAGGGGAAAAACCGCTTGATTTGTTAGGAGTCTTCCCTCAATTGTGTCTTCATGGCAGACATTGGCCACAGAAAACCATTTTTTCATTCGCGATACCGACGTGTGACTCGTGTCCACTGAAATCTGGTGTGAATCAGGGTTGCCGCGAAAGAAAAACAAGGCTAGTAACCGGTTTCTTTACACCAGTTTAGGCGATTTCTCGCTATCATCGCCTAAGAAGCCTATTGAGGAAAGCCTTCTCCGAAATCAAGCGGTTTTCCCCCTGTACTCTTCAAATATCTATTTCTGAACCTCTAACCTAACCTCCATTTAATTTCAGTATTCCCTGCCAGCCCCGAAAGGTGGCAAACACTCCTCCAATCCCGTGGTCGCGGAAGACCAACCCAGGCCCAATGACCAACCATCCAGGAAAGCTCTGGCGAAAATTGACGTCTTCAGTCCGGACTATGTAACCCTAGGGTCCCCCTTTGCCTGCAACGATGTCTACAGTAGAGCGGCCAGTCTCGG
The DNA here is from genome assembly GCA_023701765.1 of Hylyphantes graminicola. NCBI lineage: Eukaryota > Metazoa > Arthropoda > Arachnida > Araneae > Linyphiidae > Hylyphantes > Hylyphantes graminicola. The sequence continues at coordinate 77,953,247 of CM043111.1, read as the reverse complement.
CATTTATAGCAACAGGCAGAATACGAGGAGGCGGAATCCTAACGCAGTGGGGAAATGTACAGGAAATAGGAAAAAATAAATATATTTTAAGTTAGTTGGTGTACTTTTTTTCGTTGAAGAATCTGCTTCTATTGCGAGACATATTTTTATTACAGACAACACAAGTACGAGACAAAATGGTAGAAGTTCTGCATGGTTAGGACAAACGCTGTCACAAAGTCAGTCACAATCTTGGCTAGTTCTGACAAATCTTTCGTCAAGGCGAACACGAATTTTTACACATTTCTTCAAATCACTTCAGTTCAAAAAAAGTAAGTAATTACGAAAAAATAATTATTTAAAAGAAAGTCACATCATTCATTACATTGGTTTGTTACTTTTTTGTTCTTTTTTTAGCTATGTTTGTCAATGCTATGTTTTTATAAATTTGGTTTCATTTAAAGGTATTAGTCTCTTAACCTCATCTACCTTAAGTAAATCTTCTAAACTATTGTATAGAAGCAACTATATACAGTTAAACCCGGTTGCAGCGTCATTCAAGAGATCTCAATGTAAATGATGTTATAAACAAGATTAAATATTTAATGTAGGAAATCATGTCAAATTTAATCTTCTCATATTATAATAAGAGTTTTACATGATATCTATTGAATAAATTTTTATTAGATATAACTTTTAAATTTGGTGACTTTTTGCAATCATCTGACAAATTTTATTTGACTTGATAAATAGTTTCTTTTGAAAATGTAATTGGAATTGAAAAAAAAGCACTGGTTTTTTTTTATATCCATTGTAAAAACACGAATTTTCGAAGCTTTTTTTTTTCAAGTTGCATATATGTATTATTGCAAGGTTCTACATATTAATACAATTTGCTGTTTTTGCAAAATGTTCCTAGAAGCATTACTTTAAGAATCAATTCCAAATATATCTAACATATCGTTCATTATTATTGCAGTAAAATACGTTAACTAAACCCGATAATTCAAACCGATTCCCGAAAAGAAATAAATTTGAATATCGGGGCATTGACTCATAACACTGAATGTATCGGCGTCAATTACGTATCACAATGTTATCAAAGGGGGAAATTAAATTCCTGCTTTGACGCATTGTCTTCTTTAAATGACGTTTCACCTTTTTTGTTTCTAGGCTAAATGGTAATTGCTCGAATTAAAAGTTGACCTCACGAGCAAACATTCCTTTTTAATAAGAGTTCTTTCTGCTCCTGTTATTTTATTTCAGATACGTACACCCTTAAAACAAGAGTGAAATCCACTCCTGTAGGAGAAGTGCATTTTCGACCAAAGGAGTGAATATTATTATTAACTCAGACTGAGTTAAAATCACTCATTTGGAGTGATCCTGTCGCAAGTTTAACATACAAAGGATCTACTCCTATAGGGGAAGTGCATTTTCGACACTGAAGAAGTGAAAAATTACTCAGACTGAGTTAAAATCGCTCGTTTGTTTAAGAGTGTATGCACCTTATCGGACCTGCCAACTCTTCGGATGAAACCCGGAAATAACTATTTTAAAAACTAGTTTGGATAATCGTCGCACTAGAGCTACACGAGGGCTATTGGCGACAGACGTCGTAATTTAGAACCACAGTCGGGTGACGAGTAGGCACCCAAAGCAACCGTTAAGGGCAACATCGTACGCAGCGTCGGGACTTAGGATATTGAACGTTCACTCTCTCTACACGAGGTATTATTCGTCGGACATTTTTGGCTGCACGGACCGTTTATAGGTCGGCAATTATTTTGGCGATGCCCGGACCAGAACCTGGGACCTTCCGCCAGCAAAGCGATAATGCCTAACCGATTGGGCTCCCCAGCCCTTTTTGGAAAAGGAAAATGGTTGTTTTATAGTTGTATCCGGAGAATGGGAAGATTAGTTGAATTTTCGTCGCACTACAGCCATAATGAAGGTATTCTAATATTTTCAAGTAACAGTTTCTTGCTTACACCTATGATGTTATATTAACATTAATATTAAATAGTTAATAATTCTATTGAGGAAATTAAAATACGTTTTAAAAGAAATTAGTCTTTTTATTTTAAGTTTTTGTAACCATGATAAATAATAAGCTTGTTTACGGCAACGTCTCACTAGAGCTACCTTTGTGCTATTGGCTTGTTTTCAGGGGACGGATTACCTTCCACATTAAATTTACGCTCTTCTGCGATTGGTGCTCTGTCCCCAATTGTCATTGATTCACCATTCGAGAAAGAATTAAATTTTGTTCCGTATTTCTGTTGCCGCACTCAAGATCTGAGAGAAACCTGCTATTATTATACAATACCTCGTAGTTTGGAACTGTGGTCTGGTGACAAGCTGACACACTTTGGATCACATGAATGACGCAACCTCCTTCATTGATGTATGGACCATAGGACTACGGTGGATTTAAAATGTGCACCAACCTCCATGTGACAAAGATATTTGTGTTTTTTAAAAAATATTAACTGTGCAATTATTTAAACGGATGGCATTATCAGGAACCAGAATGGAAAATTGATCAATGGTAATTGGTATTTAAAAGTTTGAAGCCGTTTCTTTGAATTAAAAAAAAAAAGTAGTTGGTATCTGCCTACCACCCTTCCAAATTCTATTCTAACTGTCTGATTAAAAAAAAACCCATATTTTAGTTCGATAAGGATGGTATCATACCATCTCTTATAATTTTGTCCGTCCGACTATCCGTACTACAAGAAAGTCAGGGCCGGATTTCTAAATAGGCTAAGTAGGCTGTAGCCTAGAGCGGCAAATTTTTGGAGGCGGCAAATTTTACGTCCAATTAAAGCGGTATTAAGCATAAAAAATGTTTTTAAAAAATACTAATATTTTTAGAAAGAAATATTTCATATTAATGCGTAAATCGTAAACGTATATATACACTCTTAAAACAAAAGAGTGAAATCCACTCCAGTTGGAGAAGTGCATTTTCGACACCCTAAAGGCATACATATTTACTCAGACTGAGTTAAAATCACTCGTTTGGAGTGATCCTGTCGGAGGTTTTACACACAAAGGATCCACTCCAAAAAGAGAAGTGCATTTTCCAGTCTGGATTAGTGAAATCCACTCAGACTGAGTTAAATTAGGAGTGTTTGTTTTAAGAGTGTAGCACTAATATTTAGTTGTAAACATGTAGGCTGGGATGACATTTGCAGCCTCTCACCCGGATTTGGAAGTTCAAAGAAAAATGGTAGAACAGTTTAAAAAATTTTGCTATTATTTCGATTTTGATTTAGAGTGTATGTAGATGATTCTAATATGTAGGAAGAAAAAAAATAGTCTAGAAAACTATATGTGGCGGCATATCGATCGTAGCCTACAGGCGGCAAATCTTTAAATCCGGCCCTGAAGAAAGTCTATGAGTATATTAAAATAACTAGAAAATAGTAGACTATTCTCGTTATTTCGCAACTTCTTGTTATGCAACAAAACAAGCAAGTGAATAAGTACAGGATGTTTTTTTCCTTCACATCCTCAAGGCTGTTGCTCATTGATAAAAGCGGAACTTCGAGTTTCTTCTTCCACCCGCGAGCTCACGTGGTATTGCTCGAGCACATGATCGTCTATTTTCTTGAGCAATCGGAATGTTGCCGCAAACGATTCGGTCATCCAAACGCGCCTCTAGATAAACATTTCATTTATACCTGTTGCGATTATATAAATTCCTTCTTGGCCTACCTGATTTTTTATCTACGAGGAAGTCTTTGGATATTCTATTGCGTTATTTCACTCTAACGTAACAAGGTGAGTGGTATTTTTAAATATTTTATATGAAATTTTAGAAAACTAAATTTTTAAAAAACAAATGTGTTTTTATATAAAACTATTAATTACTTATTTCTATTTTAACCTTTTTGATTTATTTTCGTAACTGTCAGATTTTTAATAAAATCATATTTTAGCATATGTATATTTTAAACATATTCAATTATATAACAAGTATCTTAAGACTTAAGATTTAGATACTAAAGTACACTGCTCAAAAGAATTGGGGGAATGCATGGTTTAAACCCTTTCACTTCAACGATTCCATTTGGAATCATTAGCTCGTGATTTTTTTTCTCACTGATGTTGACCCCGCGCTTATTTATCGTTGGAGGGAAGAATCATGTCTTTTGAAGAATTAAATAATGCTAGTTTTTATTAAATGAAAATATGAAAAACATGGTAACATGAAATTCGCTCCCAAAAAAATTTCTGAAATAAATTGACCCTAAATTCTTCACGCCTGCATTTTAGATGTTTAAAACATTTTTACCCATGTCTTTTACCATTTCAATTTAGTTGAATAATGAATCGATTACACAAGAGTTTAGATTTTTAAAATAAAAAGTTGTAACTCATAGGATTAACAAAAGTACGGAAAGTGCTCCCCCAATTGTTTTGAGCAGTGTAGTTGTGAATAGACTAAGCAGCCTATTTTTTGTGGTTTTATTGCTTACAAAAACTCTCATTGAACGAGCAAATAGAAAATAAATATAAAAAAAAACAAGGATGGTTAGTACGGAAACGGATGGGGATCCGGATGAACGAAAATATCTACGATGTCTATACCTTCGTTCCATATTTAAAAAAAATTAAATTAAAAAAAATAGAGTTAAACAAACAAAAAAAGAGGGAAGGTTTTAAAAAAATCTTAGCTAATGGGTTGCATTCCCCAATAATCTGAATATTTATGGTAATGTTTGCCTTAATACATTATTTAACTTAAATTTATTACTTTTACATTTAATGTTTGATAATATCTGTATTACAATTTTATTCAATGAATTTTTTTACGTATTTTTAAATTTTTGTTGTAGCGGGTCGGGGAGGCATTTCTTTTTTTCTCGGGGTAGCGTAGAGACTACAGAGCTAGTCACAAGTTTAAACCATATGGACTTGTATTAAATAGCCGCATTATTTCATAAAATATATGTACATAATTTAATAGACATAAAATATAATAAATAAAATCATTTACACGTTAAAATTTTTAAATTCTACCAAGATAAAAGCCAATCTTCGAGCGCATGGATATCGAAATAAATAGTTATGACTTAAGACTGTTCGCTGCAATCCCTCCATTTATAATATTAATTAAAACTATATAAATTCAGCGATGCGAACAGCCCATAAAGAATAAATCTTTACAATAGGTTGCAAATCGGCTACACTTGCAATACAGTGAAATTTCCGGTTAGTATGGTCAGACGAACGCTCCAAACCCGTTTTTTTTTAAATTTCATGCTAGCTTGATCCTCATTTTTTGAAGTATATTCCTATATTCTGGAACACAATAGGTCTTTGAATCTATAGAGTTCAAAATCGTGACGCCGCGCTCGATGTCAATTTAAATTTACGTTGAGGTTGAGGGCCAGCTCATGTGTCGGCCTCGCCACTTTACCTCGGTTCTAAATTACTGGTTCGGTTGCCAATACCCTCGTGTGGCACTCATACGACAACTAATACCTCCAGTTATAATGGCTAGCTCCAGTATAGACTTGGGGGCTGGGGAGCCCAGTCGGTTAGGCACTCGCCTAGCATGCGAAAGGTCCCTGGTTTGGGTCCGGGCATCGCCAAAATATCTACCGACCTATGAACGGCCCGTGCAGCCCAAACATGTCCGACGAATAATACCCCGTGTAAGGGAGTGCACGTAAAATATCATTCAAAGTCCTAACGCTGCGTACGATGTCGCCCTTAACAGTTGCGTTGGGTGCCTATTCAGGTGCCGGCTCGTCACTTGACTGTGGCTCTAAAATACGTCGCCCGTTGCCAATAGCCCTTGTGTAGCTCTAGTGCGACGATGAACCAAACCAGTATAGACTTAAAGGCTGTTACGCTTTTCCGGCTGTCTATTTCTAGCCTCCTTGGAACGCTGGTCGAGTGACGAAGTCGGCATCTGAGCGCCATCCAAACTCCTTATTGATTTTCTTTCATTTGTATCATCCCCAGCTTTCAAAAGACAATGGGAGCGGGTAAAGGCGGCAACCCCTTGTGGGCCCTGGTGTGGCTGGTCATCCTGATATTCATCGCCTTCATCGTGGCGGGATTCTGCGCCGGTCTGTACATCTTCCTCAGCCTGTTCACCCCTTGCATCCCGGCCCTGACGCAGGTCACCGATTTCCTCATGAAGGGAATCATGTTCGTCAACACTTGCTCCTCCAACATGATCAGCATGAAGCCACTGTGCTAAAAAAAGAAAACGGCTTTGGCCAATACCATCATGTAATAGCCCTCGTGTAGCGCTAGTGCGACGATGATTCAAATACCAACCTAACTTGACCAATATACCACCTAGATTAGAAGGCCGGAGAACTGTGGTGGCTCACGTCATGCATATGAGTGGATCAATTTTGTGGATTTCAGCATCATTCGTACCTCAATTTCGTTTTATCTTGAGACAAGCAGAGTCAAGGTATCTTTGGCCAATACTTCAAAATCGGTTTACTAATTAATGTGACGTTCGGCTGCTCAGATCTTAGGCCTTCTAATATAGGTAGTATTGCCATGACAAACTGAACTGGAAAATATAAGATGCGCAGCTTCAGTTGCTTCAAGGCTATGTAAATCTTTTCTTATGTACATGGGAACTCGAACTGTGGTTCGGTTCCTATATTTTTCGAAGTCATTGTGTGTAAGATTGCTCTATAAGTTTTTAATTTTATGATATTTTAGTGCTTCAATTGCTAAGACTGTATTATTATTTTTTTAAAAGTAAATTTAATTATTTTGATAATATTCACACACACAGTTACGAAAAATGTTTTATTCTGAAAAGTGAACGAGTAACTAAACAATCTAAGGGCATACTGAAAAAAATTGAAATGTACAGTATTCTGTATATGATTTTTGCAGCAATTATTGGACTTCAAATACTAATAGTAATTATTACTTAGCCGTTTTTAATTTTAGTCATGTTTTTAAGTTTCTAAAGTTATGTAATTAACCAGCCACAAATTGTATAGTCGTTGTACATTCAGGGTTTTTTGTATGATATTTCTCCACTTCCGATTTTGTATACTGAACATTCCACTGCCAATGTGTAATTTTTCATGTTGATATTCTTTTTTTAATATTGAAAAGCATATTAAAGCTGTTTCTTTTTAAATGCAATGTTCCGGTGATCATTACCTTGTTTTTCGGCTGCATTCTGCATATATTGTGCCAACTTTGTTACACCATTTCCCTTTGTAATTATTTTCATAAATAAACATTTATTTTTATTAATGCTGTCTTTGGATTTTATAGAATAAACTTAAGGAATTTGGTGCTCATTAATTTTTTTAAAATGTCTTATTCACTAGATCGAGAGTAATGCCTACCATTAATAGATTTTTTTTATGTTTTACAAATTAGTAATTTAAATTAACACGATATAATATTTCGTGTGGCAATTGTACTTTTTTTGTAACTATAGAAACCGTCATCTTTCAAATTCGCGAATGTTTTGAATTTGCTTGTACTTTAGAATATCCGGCTACTTTGCAAAGGTAAGGATTTTTTTTTTACATATAATCACAAAAAAAAGTTTAAGTTTGAAAGATAATATAACTACTACTTTTAAAGAATGTAGAATTAGCTTATATCATCAAGAAATAAAAATATTTCTTACAAATAGTAACCATCAAATTTCATATATTATTATTCTCGAATATTTTTTTCGCCAATCAAAAATTAATAAACTTACTCTGTGTAATTACTTTACTTTTTAGAATACTTTCATAAATCGAGATTCAGTTAATTTTTTAACCGAATGTTCAAATAAATTACAGAAAAAATCAATATTAATTTTTCTTCTTAAAATTTTTCCCCCTTCAAATATGTCTGGGTGAATAAAAAGCGGAAGTTCAGAAAGAAAAGAAAAATCACAATATTTTTCGTTTGGTAGGAATGACAAGAACAAGATATGAAATATTGCTTCATATACCTATCAATTTCTGCAAGGCGTGTCATACGTTAGGCGTTTCAACAAAAAATGCCGATATTGTTTAACAAACCGATAAAATGCTTTATCTAAAAGTCGAAGATAAAATATCGCACAATATCTCTTATTCGCATAAATTCATTAAAAAAACTCATCATTGAAAAAATTCTTATGTGAAAGCGATAAATGCACGGAATTGTTATTATTTTGGTCGTCTTACGATATTCAAGTAAAATGAGTTTCAAAAATATTTATGTTGGATTTCCTTTTTACTGGGCGTTTTTTTTTTACTTCATCTATGCGTCGTCAGTTAATAAAGTAAAATAACGAATAATAAATAATTTATTCAAAAAGTATAATTTAGTAAAAATTGGCATTCTAGGTGGTTCTGACAAACTTATGTAAAGAGTAACCCGAAAGAACCACTTGATTTTTAGGAGTCTTCCCGAAATAGTGTCTGCTTGGCGGACATTGGCGACAGGAAACCGGTTTTTCTTTCGGTTCTTCAATCGCGGTTCAAACGTGTTACTCGTATAAACTGATCTCTGGCGTGAATCAGGGTTGCCGCGAAAGAAAAACAAAGCGAGTAACCGGTTTCTTTATACCAGTTTAGGCCATTTCTCGCTATCATTGCCAAAGAAGCCTATTGACGAAAGCCTTCTACGAAATCAAGTGGTTTTTCCCTTGTATTCTTCATGTTTCAAATATCAATGTGGAGAGGGTTTCAGAGTTACACCACTATGCGCGGTGATAAATTAAGATTTGTCGCCAATCATAGCGAACACATTTGGATTTGGCAATAATTTCCTTTAGATACTATTGATGCCGTGGGCAGGTAAACTGTAGTAACCACAATGATGAATTGGACCATTTTTGTCCCGAAATAACCAGTTATTTAGTATACTTTCTTCTAGGTTAAAGTTATTGCGTTCTAACAACAACGGTCCAAGTCATTAGCTTATTCGATACTAGCAGTTTACCTGCCTCACGACATAATATATATATTATTTTATCTATACTCTAGTCCAGGGGTTCCCAACCTTTTTGCATCTGCGTACCACTTAACTTTTTGAGAAATTTTGGCGTACCACCAGACCTATAAATATTTTAATAAACGTATAATATTTACTCTTCAAAAAGTGTCCAAAGGCTTTTTGTACTAAATTCCTGAGAATATTTAATGGTTATATATTTGTTTATTTATGACGTGCTCTTAATAAAGGGGAAATAAAAAAAGATTAAAATAGTATTAATTTACGTTTTTTTATTACCATTGGTCTGAAACCATACAAAAAAAAAATATTACAAACTAAGCAAAAAAATTCATTGTACAAAATATACTTTTATAGTCTGTTAAGTCTCCTTTAACACAACACTTTTTCTGCTTCGATGTTTATTTTTTTTATAAGAGTTCAGAAAATCCACTCTCACACAAGTAACTGGTAACAAACGGCATCAAAAATAGCAGAACTTGCCGGAAGATCAAAGGGTACTCTGGTTTTACATTTGATTCAGAAGTTAATTAAAGATTCAATAAGTAAATAAAAAGCATGTTTCTCACCTAACTCACACGTACCACCTGAAATTTTTCCTCGTACCACTGGTGGTACGCGTACCACCGGTTGGGAACCCCTGCTCTAGTCTTTAACATCTCTTCACCTAATGGCAAAAATGAGACCCAGCGTGATATCGATTAGCCCTACCAAGCAACAACGGTCAAGGGTTCGAATTTCTTAGAAGGCTCCACTCACCTTCATTCCTTCAGCCAAAAAACAATAGGGGTTTGTGTCAGATTTACCAACTGCCCATCATCTATTCATAGTCTTCAAAAGCTAAAATGTATCCATACTCTTAACAAAAAAATGTATGAGCCCATGTAAAAAAATAGCTTATAAATTTTGAAATTATGCTATACATTTAAGTATTATAATAATAAAGCCATGTAATGTAATTGTGAAATGTTTGTTCTTAATTAGCTTTTATCCTTACACCCTGTTGCATAAAATATTGGACTGTAAGTCGGAAGAGTTTGTCTTTAGAAGCAATCCATCCAATTAATCAACTCAACTATGATGGAAAATATAACTCAGGTATACTATACAAAATATAGAAATTCTTTTTAGATACCTAAGTTACCAGGCTTGCTATTTTCTTCTTTAGTTGCTGATGTGACGATTAAAAAATGTGAATGTACTAATTGCTTAGAATAGAACTAACTTTACTGATATACAAGGGAACTACAGGGACTTGAAGTAACCATCAGGTAAACAGCAATGTTATAATAATTTGCTAAATTTATCTGGTCAACTCAAAGTTGAATTTTTTGACTTTAAAAGACGGTATATACCGAACTATAATTTTTTAAAAAAAAATTTTAAGCGGGTTTCATTTTTCTATTTGCCCTTTCAGCATTTGCATAATTATCAAGTTTAAAAAAATGTCTTTTATCCGTCTGGCCACTTTTAAAGATCTGAAAAACTAGTTTAGATTGCAAAAGTATAAGGCGGATCAAGGAAAAAAAACGTCAAAGGAGATAAAGTATGCTTGAATACGGCTAAACACTATATAGTAGATACTAGCAACGTCTATTCTCAAATTTGCTGAAGACCTTTTTAACAGATTTTCGGAATAAAGTTTTCAAAACGTTCTATGTTTATAAGAGATAAGGTGGCGAGACAATGTTGCTATTCCTAAACCGACCTTAAGTTTGCAGTATACAAATGTTCTACGAGAAAAAGGGTAAATAGTTCTCATTTTTGAGTGCGAGAATCGAATACAAAAAGGTATTTCACATTCAATAAACAAATTGATTTGTTATTTCAAGACATAAATTTATTATTTTTATTAGTTTAGCTTCAGTTAGAGTGTTATTTTAATTATTTTTTTCCTTCGATTTTGACGTAACAGGGCGCACGAATATCAGGGTTGAAAGGAGCAGCCAATCAGAGTACGCGATTTTGCGGCGCCAGACGGGTTGTTTACCAAGATTCTTCCGCTCAGTACATTTCTCTGCTGCAAACTTAAGCTCGGTTTTGGTATAATAACAGAAACAACAAAAAAGTATCTGCACCTTCAAATTATCAAATCAATTTTTTCGCACTAGGTTGCACCATTTTGTTCAAAAGCGGCATAAATCATATAAATTCAACAAAATTTCGTTTTTGGTTTGTGTATAGTTATCATAAATAGAAAGTAGGAAAAACGAAAATATATCCATCATAAACTGCATTTCTTTTCTCAACTTTTTTTTTTTACCGTAATACATTCTATTAAAATTAACTGCGCAGATAGCTTTTGAAGAGGTAAGGAGCGACCGGGTTTTGATATAGAAACCTCTTGCGTGCGAGCCCGCTATTGAACCGTCTGCGACAAAGTAATTATTCGGTAGCTATGGGGCTAGTTTTGGGTATTTGTGCTGACCACCACAGCTTAATCCTCTAATGCATACTGCTGCCGTTTGGCAACAAGTGACATAATCTACTTTATTCTATTGAAGTAGAGCTCCCTCTCGACAATTTTTTTTTCATCTTACATTCCATTTTGAAGTTTTAGTTACTAGTTACTAATAATCCTCATAGATGACAGCAGTAAAAGTGTATTCAAACTTAAAAAGTGAGGTTATTAACTGTTGTAAAATTACGTTTTTGGCAGTATTCAAAGTATAATAATATTACTAGTACTAAATTCCAAATAAATTGCTTTGCAAAAATTGTTATTTTGAAATATATTTATTAGTAGTTTTCTAGTCATTATTATCAAAATTGGAGTTTTTTTAGTTGGGTTTTTGTTATATGAAAATTTTTTAAAAATTGAAATTATTTAAAGTCTAATGCAGTATTTTTTCCATAATGTATGAGTATTAAAGATACATATTTTTCGAGGTGAAAAAAAAACCATTAGAGCGTTAAGGATAGGCAAGGTCAAAAGAATAAAATCAAATCGTCTCTTAAGTTCCCACATGTGCTATCTAACTTTGCAAAACAGTAGAAATTTATTGAAAGGTAACACTTGGCGAACTTTCCGAAATCGCGCCAAAAGTCGACCGATAACCCAACCGAAATTGGGTTTTCGGCCGACTTTCGGAAAGTTCGCCAAGGGTTACCTTTCAATAAATTTCTACTGTTTTGCAAAGTTAGATAGCACATGTGGGAACTTAAGAGACGAAATATTAATTCAACACATTAAGTGCAGGGATAAAGAACCCTTTTTATTTCCGAAGCAGGACAGCGGGGGCAGCACCGGCAAGAAGGGCATCTTCTGGATGGTGGTCTGGTGCCTCATCCTCTTGGCCATCGGATTCCTCTGGTCGGCCTTCTGCGCCGCAGCCTACATCCTCCTGTCCGTGTTCCTGCCCTGCTTCCCTAAACTGGAGAACACAGTCAAGTTCCTGAGGGAGCACATCGAGTTTGCCTACTTCTGCGCCCAGAACATGATGGACAGGAAGCCGCTGTGCTGATGGATGCGTGTGCCCCCAGCGGAAAGATGGATGAACTTTTTATGTTTTTCGTTTCGTAATGTCGTTGGCTATGTTTCTTTCTTTAAAATTGTTCTTGGGCGTGTTCGTCAAAATTGCAAAATAAAGTTGGTTTAGTTTGAAATTTGTTATGATATATTGTTAGAAACATGGACAGGAAGCCACTGTGCTGATGGACGCGTGTGCCCAGCGGAAAGATGGATGAACTTTTTATGTTTTTCGTTTCGTAATGTCGTTGGCTATGTTTCTTTCTTTAAAATTGTTCTTGGGCGTGTTCGTCAAAATTGCAAAATAAAGTTGGTTTAGTTTGAAATTTGTTATGATATATTGTTAGAAACATGGACAGGAAGCCACTGTGCTGATGGACGCGTGTGCCCAGCGGAAAGATGGATGAACTTTTTATGTTTTTCGTTTCGCAATGTTGTTGGCTATGTTTCTTTCTTTAAAATTGTTCTTGGGCGTGTTCTTCAAAATTGCAAAATAAAGTTGGTTTAGTTTGAAATTTGTTGTGATATATTGTTAGTAGGGTTGAAGCATGGTGATTACATGAGGGGATCGATGAGTGGGATGAAACTATTTTACTTTTTTATGAAAATATATTAAAAGGTATTTTGTGCGAAGGTGGCAGTTTATTATGTGTTTAAAGTTACAGACAAGTACTAAAGTTCTGTCTTTGACACTTAACGTTAATGTAGAAGCAATACCAATCATTTGAAAATGCAAGTAAAGGTGAAGCATATTTCATTCAACAACTGTGCACCTTTAATTAGGCAACACTTACAATGAAAAGGAATCGTGACATAGCCACTTGTAATTAAACAATAACTAACCACACCAGGTCTAACTGATTTTAAGTATGTTGCCCCATTCTTTGTTTTTTTTAGTTCTGCTCTAAAACACCAGATGGTACTACACTTAGCAAATCGAGCAACGACTTATAATTTAACTACTTCACAAATATAATCAAAATACTTAGGAAATAATTTATAGTTTATTTAAATCCAAAACATAATAGTTATTAAAATTGCAATAAAAACACATTTAGCTGCTGACTTCAATGATACCATTAACAGAAATTTAAACAACCACGAAAGTTGAGAATGTTATCAAGAATAAACTAATAGATTTTATTTGATAAAATATATTTGATAGACATTTTTTTTTAATAGTCAAAAAAACAATTCACAATACAATTCTAGTTTAAATATATAATTTTCTGTAGCTTTCTGTTTCAAAAGGAATAGAGACAATTACATACATAGTAGTAGAATATTCCGTATGTAAAAAATAGTACAGAAGCATATAATTGGGCGTTTAAAGTGCAGATAACATAATAATTCAGCACACATATCAATATAAAAATGGTATATAATATTCAAAACAAAAAAAAAGAACATTTGACATTTTTTAATAACTGCATATCTTAACATAAATCATAATAAAAATGAATATACTTCACTGTTCATCAAAATGTCACATTAAAACCAAGTATGAGTATGTTTTTGTAGTTTATTTAACAACGCATTTTGATTGCAAGCAGGCCATATTTAAATTACTGGGTCAGTTGCTAAAGCAAGCCCAAGTTGATACAGAAAATATATTAATGCCTAGTATTAATTTTTTTTAAAAAACATATCCTTCTAATTTATCAAATACCTACTCCATTCAATTCATGTAAAATTACGTTATAAGTCTTTAAACAACCAGTTTGAAAAAAAAGAAAGCAACTATATCATATATTTTTGGGCTTTGGAAATTTTACAAAGCGTAGGATATTTCATCTTAAAAACATGAATAGTGGTTTGCCTCAGACTACTTTGATTTTACAAATAGTTTGATGTTCAATCGATGCTGGAATCACTAAACACAAAAAATAGACTTAAATATATATTTAAAAACATTGCAGTTTGGTTTTGATACCATATAACACCATTTCAAGACAAACACAATTCAACCCGAACAAAGTTTAATTTAAATTTTAAGAACCACCATTTTAATTTAGAAGCAATAAATAATACTAAGTTTTTTAGTGACCTATTTTTTTGTTGTACAAAATCACCAGGCAAGTTATGAATTTACAATTGAACCAAAGACAATTTCTTTCATAATAAATATCAGTTGGAAAAAAATACAACTACCATAATTAGTCCCTGTAACTGCAACTTTAATAATGTTTTAAAAACCAGACTGCAATGTTTGAAACTGGATTTTTCGATCTGTAAGAAGCAACCTTAGAGTGCTTTTGTTCCCTGATTGGTGTGGTTGTGTGTCATCTCCAAAACCCTGTTTGAGCCTCAAGGATGTGATCAAACTTGGGAGCTGATATAGAATCTGTAGAGTATGGAGGCCAGGATAGCAACTGCAATGGGGATCAGCCAGTTTTTCCAAGAACTAAAAAAAAATCAATATTTTTAGAAATCTCACAACAGTTTTATTTTAGGATCATGTGTAAACAGGCATTTAATGGAAAAATCAAGGGATTGGGAAATTACTTTTGAAAAGTAACGTAGTTACAGTTACTTAATATGAAAAGTAACCCCTGCTTAAAGTTACTTTCAGAAATGTCAAGTTGTAAGAAAAAATAGAAAGGCAACTATTTTGCCATTTTTCGAAAAGGACCAAGGTTAAAAAAGCACAAGCACAAACTGCAATTAGAATTGAAGAGCTGAGTGGAAGAACGTGCTAAGTGACATTTTTGAAATTTTTTGGATTTTTATGCAAATGAACATATTACTGACTTCTTTAAGTTTCCCCTTTTTTCTAAACTTAACGTTTATTACACATAACAAGAACCGTTTTCAACAGATAGGAGTGCAAACAAAAAACTTTAAAATTCATTTTCTCGTTTTCCCCTTTTTATCACTTAGCACGTTCTTCCACTAAGCTCTTCAATTAACAAAATTTTTCCTTGTAACTAAAAAGTTACAAAATTACAGTTACTTTATAAAACATCTAACAGAGTTACTGAAAAAGTTACTGTTGCAGGTAACGTATTGCTCCAATCCCTGGAAGAATACAGTATAATCTTAAGCTAATTATTCTAAAGGATGATATTTGATAGAAAAAGAATGAAGAAATACAAAGGAGCATGTGTTTAGGCTAATGAGTAATTAAACATTTTTATCAACAACGTTAATAAATTTGAAGTAAATATATTTGAAAATAATTGCAACCAACTTTAAAGGAGTAAATTAGGAGTTGAAATATAAATAATTAGTAAAATTTGATGTTTTCCAATTTTTTTTTTCCAATAGCAGAGAACTGAGAAGATATAAAAATTATTACATGTTTCAATTAACTTATTACTAATTTTAATAATTAATTAATTTAAATAATAATAATTATTATTTTATTTAAATTTTTATAAATAAAACCCCTTATTTATGAAGTACAAAATAATTTCAGGCAAACCAAAACCTTAATTTATTCTATAAAAAGGACTACAAAAGCCAGTCTTAAGAACTAGAGATTTCAACTTCCAGCTTTAGCATGAGACAAGAAAACTCCAAAGTGAGCTTACTACAAGCACTAAATGATTCACATCACCAACTTGCTTGAGAAGCAATCTTGCAAGCAAAATTCCCTGATAATATAAGATCATAAAACAGGACGTTGCTCTCAAACTGGTTTACCTCCTGTTGTTACTATTTAGTCTTACTGATATACAACTAATTTATGTTAATCAACAAATTAACTTGTTAATTTCAGACACATTTATTTAATTTTATCACATGTACTTTATATCTGCCTTGAATAAAAGTTAAATCAATAGCACTTTCATGAACAAAAATATAAATATATAATACAAGCTTTCCTTATTATATCACAATTATTTTTATTTACCTATCATCGTTTCCAGCAATGGGCCAATGGTTCTTTTCCTGCAACATTACAAAAATAATAAAAAAATAGTCAAAAAGTTATTTTTTAATAAATTATTTACTGTCATAAAAAAAGACTAAGAATTCCCTTTAAATGTCATGTGGCTATTAATTCATCTAATAGCTCTATACATCAACTAAATGTTAGTTTTAAACATACATCAATCAGTTTTACATTTTATTATCAGGTCCTTAAAATTAAAATTGTTTTATGACATTTAGTTTTTAATGTTAAAAGTATAAGCAATTATAAGTTTGCCCAAAAACCACACAAAACAAAAAAATAAAGTTAATTTGGCTGTGCAATATTTATGTATGAAATTAAAGTATTAAACAAAAGTTCTTTGATACTGACCTCAATTTCTGAAATTTTCTGCTTGTCCTCCTAAAAAAAAAATATATTTTATTAAAAATAAAACCTTTAAAATAAATAGTCTAACAAAGCATAATAAAAAGAGTATATTCATAAGCAAACAATCTAAAAACATTCTAATCACATTAACGCAAACTCCAAGGGAGCACCGAAAAATGTCATGTTAAAACTGTCAGGAATTGTGTTACTTTAAACCAGCGAAAAATAACATTAAAAAAGTTTTCTAATTTCATAATGTAATATTCTAATCATGTGCATGTATACAATTAGTAATTCAATTAAAGTGTAGTACATACCTTTGAAAAATTAGGTTTAATTTTTTAAAAATTATTTTTTTAAATGTTTTGTTCATTTGTTCTTTGAGAATTCTAATTATTCTTCCTAAGGAAAGAAGTATCAAATCCTGAATTTTTTTGTTCAGGCTAAGCAGATTTTTGCCTAAAGCGAGTTCACGTTAAGAGATTTTTAAAGCATTAGCTCCCAGATTTTTTGGAAGGGATAGTGCTTTCAGTTCAATTTTTTAAGCAAAATTTAGCATTAAGCAATTTTGCGTTAACGATGTTCGACTGCATATACAAACGAAAAGGCATTCTGACTGTATGGGTATCAACGCCAAGCCAAAACTATGAGAGGTAGAGAATCAAATTTTAGATGGTTTTCCTTTTGCACTAAATTCGTAATGAAAGAAGCAATTTTCCGAAATTCAAACTCAATTTTGTGTAGGAGGGCAAATCGTAAGCAGATTTTTCCATAGCATTGTGTATCGTTATATAATTTTAATTTATATTTTTTGTTTTCTAATTTGAAAGAAATTTCATGGTGAGCGAAAATTAAGTATGTATAAACTTATAAACACATGCGAGTTTAATTTGTAGAATTATTTGAATATCTTTATTTAAATTATTGATTATTTGATTTTATTTATGATGGATCAGATTTCCCCAACTTTTAATTTTTTCCCAAATTCAATTAAATTAATGTTTACAAATGGTCAGGGCCTGTTCTAGGAAATCTCAGACCAGAGATCATTCTAGGCGTTTTTCACGGGGCGCGGCGCCCTGCCCGCCTTTTTTAAATATAAATCCCGCCCTAAATGCCCTTTTTTACAAAATAAATCCCGCCCTCGTTGCCGATTTTTTTTAAAAAAAAATTCCGCGTTTTCATGAGTTTTCAAAAATTCCGCTTATCCAACTTTCTTTTTCAAAAATTTATTAAACCCAGGTTACGTTATATTATACTTTAAAACCCGTTTTTCAAAACTTAATCATTAAAAAATGCCAAAGATAATCAATTTTAGAATCAGATAGACAATAGAGAATTTTGAGCAAAAATCATGCTTTGAACAAGGGGGTCAGCTTTAACAAACGGCTTAACCTTAAGACTTAAAATTTTCCACAACCACAACCTAAAAAAAATTTAGTTCATTCTCTATATCGAAAACTAAACTTAAATTTTGATAAATAACAAGTTTAAATAATGGATTTTAATAATGAAAGTAAAAATTAAATTAAAATTTTAAGGATGAATTAGGATTATATACACTAAGATGTCTTCAAATATTGACCAACGGGTGCAATCCCTCATTGAAAGAGGATCATCTTCATCCGGACAAAAAATGTGCAATTCATGCTTCTAGATTTGATTACTTTGCCGCCTAGTAATTTTTTAGAAATCAACCGATGACGTCACATTGCCTACTCAATGATTGACAGTTCGCTGGCTTTGCGTTTGCGTGATCTGAAAGAGTATCTCAATACTTTTGTAGCTCCGGTTCAGGCCTTATTGGACCAACCAGAATATTTCCTTCTGATCTATCGTTTTGAGTCGTGACCTTGTGATCACAAGAGCAGCTTGAATGTTAAGATTTTTTTTGTTTACATTTGAAACTTAGGCTTTTTTTTATTTTGCCTTATACCGGGGTTTCAGATTAGTTTTAGTTGTTTTTATGGAGTGTTGGCTTATACACGCTTAATATATTCAAATTTTTGTTAGTAATTACTAGTTCTTGAATTTTTCTGGAAAAAATTCTTGAATAGTATGCAGTAGAACTAAAATTATCTAAGCAATTGGAATTGGAACCTAACCACTTTCATATAATTTTAAATTTGGATAATTGGAGTTAATTGGAGAAAATATATATTTTAATCAATTACTCAAAATATATTGTTGGGCTGTGAGATAATGAAGCTGTAATTTCAGTTTAACCAAATCCAAATTATAAGATGTTGTTTGGGTTATAGCTTTTGTTTCAGTTTGAGTTATATTGTTTTATAATAGTTTTTTTTTCTTTCAACTTTTGTTAGAATCTTGAAAAAGTGTACTAAACTTTATATGTAATTTATAACTTACACTCGGCCTATTTTTTTCTGTACGTCTCTGTTGGATGTCATGCCTGCTTAGTATTTTTTTTGTGGGTACAAAAAAAACACTAGACATGACATTGAACAAAGAGGAACAGTAACAGGTAGGCCAAGTTAAATTTTTCTGGCATTCTTATAATCAGCACCTCTTCGAATAATTGGAGTTCTACTAAACTTGGAAAAAGTGTATGTACCATGCTTTTAATTTTAAATACTAGAGCTGAATGCAAACAAAATCCATGTTTGTTTGATTAGAAGCATTAATAATTTCCTCCACCTTGCTCGTGGAGATCTTTTTGCAGTTCTGGCTCGTTGTTAGGCATAAGTGCCTTATTATGTTCCTTCACATACTAAAAAAGATGTTTCATAAAATAATGGAGTAGCAAACTAATAAATATTTAATTTTGTGTGTGAGTGTATACTGTATATTCTATTTTCTAAAAATCCGAAAAAATTATTTTATCGCATTTTAGATGCCCTAAACTTTTTGCAAGTGCCCTTTTTGTGTTTGAAGCGCCCTGCCCTTTTTTAATTCTAGAATGAACTCTGCTCAGACTATAGGCACAACCTATTTTGGGGGCCCTTTAAGGAAAATTTTGTGTATGATATCCAGTAATGATAATGCGAAATGACCTTAGGTATCAAATATTTGTAATAATTTTATGGGCTTCCTTATACACATGGATGAAAACAATCATGGTAGGTCAATTTCTTAGTCAAAATTAAGCACAAAACAAAAGCGGAGTATAAGAATTTTTTTTTAGTTTACTGATAGTCTGGAGATTTACAGCATTTTGCATAATAGAAAGAAAAATTTAGGGGCCACTAAAATTTGGGGGCCCTAGGCCCGAGCCTAACGGAGGAACAGGCCCTGCAAATGGTAAAAAATTAAAACAAGGATCATCCATCCTACTATTCCGATTTCCTGCAACTTAATAGATACATTTAAATAATGACACACCAAACACTGCAGTTAAATTCAATTCAATTAGATACTGAGTAATTGAACAGTAAAATTGCAATCCTTGCCAAGAGACACCAATGAACACATCTGCCATTACATCATAGCGGAACAAATTATTGTCATTAAGGGTACACCTGTGCAACGCTGGGGTTTGTAAAGCTAGCAAATTAATAATTACTTTAAATTAAATACTATCACTATAGTAGGCATTTAAATAAACAATTCTTTAAAAAAATGGAAGAAATCACTATGCATTATTTAAAGATCACAATGTAATATACTAATAAAGTAACAAGATACAACTATAGAGATCAATACATGTAACTATCTAGACATTGTTTTTTGTGTATAAGAAATGCACTAAAATGAAATAAATGCAATAAGAAATTTAAAAGCATTTAATTACAGAAAATGCACTTTAAGACTAAGAAAACAAATATTTAACTTTCTATTTAACCAAGGTTATTCTTTACTGAGATGGTCAATAAAATTATTAAGGTTATAATATTTTTTAAAAAACTCAAAACAATTTTGCATTTTTTTTTGCCACAAATTAGGGATAGCTGCAAACTGTCATAAAACTTTTTAAAAAGTTTTTACAATAATAATAATTAAAATTTTGCTTCTAAGATGAAAAGATTAAAGATGCTTCTTTTTAGAAAAAGTATTTATCACTCTTTAAAGTGTCTATGTGCAGTGTGTGTATTCCTCCGTGTTTGTTATTGAACCGGCTCGTTTGCTCCCCTGTTCAGTGAATCACACACATCACTCCACTATTCTTCTAGCTCAATGCAATAATAATAAGAGTTCACAATCAAAAATCAAATTTTTGTTGATTCATTATAGTGACAGTAAGCACTTCACAGGGCCGAGGGAGTCAAGGTATATCTTATCTGCACTTCTAAAAAAGACACTGCATTCAATCCCACTATTCCATTCTTATCATACCCTAAATAAAAAGTTATCCCCGTAATGATAGTAAAAAGATAATCAAGTGACCTACAATAGAAAAATAAAATGAGGAAGCAATCGCATTGGGATTATCTTTCGGAGGAGGGAAGACAATAGTAAATTATGTAATTTTGGATCGAATAAGTTATTTAAAATTGTAATTTTTCCTTGTACTAAGTCTCGTGTTTCATTGCTATGTAATTTACAGGAATTAATTGAATTAAGATTATGCAATCAATGAAAGCTCAATAATAGTTGTCGAAACAAATATTTATGAAACTAATAAAGGGTTCCTTTAGTGGTCACAAGGAGTTTTTGGAGTACTTGACATTAAAAAATCAAATTCAAAGAGTTCTTCAGAACTTTCAAGGAATCATAGGAACACTGGTGTTTGGAATTAAAGGTTTTTTTTAAATATATTTTTTATTTTGATGTTATAAAAAATATAAATTTATATATATATTTTTTTTAATGGTATTAAAAATATTTTCAAGATGATTTGATTTTTATGTTTTAACTTACACAGACATACACTACCTTTTAAACTAAAAGAAAAACTGCCTACCCAATGAAAATGTAAATATTAAAAACATGATTTACAATTTTATTTTATATGAAAATCTCATAATTTTTAATTATAATCTGAAAACCAAGGATAAGATTAATTAGGAATTCCTATCAGTATTTTGTTATTTAATTGAAAAAATGCAGCCCCACAAGATGGGTTGCTTCTGACAAATATCCAGCTCAGCCACCCTAGAGTGGACCTGCCTGCATTATTATATTATGATGGAGTTGGTTTTTGAGGGAAATATGTAAATATCTTATTTTATAGTGGAACAACATTTCCATAATAATTGATAATTTAAACATCTATACAAGGTATACAGTGTTAGAAATTGGATGCAAAAATTAAGGAGTGTGCTACTAACTAAAATATCTAGGAGCAAATGCAAAATTTCTCTGAGCATTTTCAAAAAATATTTATAGAAAAATGCTAATTCTTAATTTATAATTACCAGCGGGTGACCGAGCTCTGCTCGGAGAAAACAGGTATCGAAGCGAACTCGAAGATTTAAATTTTCAATTGTGATTTATCAAAACAATACTTACCATAAGAAAATTTGTGAAACCATTGGTGAAAAGATAACCGGTTAAAGTTAATTTGACCAGATTTTCAAAATCAAAAAGTGGGACACTCCAATGGACAGAATCAAAAAGTGGGAATTAGTTAAAGTGCACCATTGTAAACAAAGTTAGAGTTTGGACAGGGAACTATTCTATACAAAGGTAAAGTTTTAAAAGTCATAGGAAATGAAATGTAATTGATAATTGGCGTTTCGTTGAAAAGCAACGAAAATGTCGAAATGTGGTAAACATTCCATTTCATACTTCATTCAACTCAATAGGTATAGCAACCATATGTTAAATTTTCAAGATCGCCAATGAACAGAATAGAACTAAAATCGTCTGCTGATTGGAACTAAAAAATATTCAATGTTACCATTTCTGTAAAACTCAATAAAGTTTAAAGCAAGGTTGAATTTATTTAAATTTGAAAAATTAAAATCTTAACTAAACATTTATAGCTTAAGCAGAGGCTTATAGCTTTAGCAGATGGCATCAGGAAAGTAGCCATTATGGCGAACTAATGAAGTTTGAAAATATCCTATCTGTAACTCCGAACTGCTTGACCGTAGCGCTTCAAAACCTGTGCCAATCGATTCGTCGTGGCCAAAAACCCCAGACCCCCAGTTTACCGGAGTTTATTAATTCTGGGGCGATTTTCGACCTGGCAATAATTCCTCGTATTATAGTATAAGATACACTTAGGATCGCAGTAGTTGAGTACCAGAGTTTTGTAATTTAAGGAGAGCTGGAGTCTTAAATTTTAACTGGAATCACAACTAACAATTGTATATGTTTCAAAATTTCACAAGTCGGAGTATTGCATTTGATGTATTACCCCAGTTTAGAGATTTAAGCTGCCGTTATAGGGTAAACTGCAGTAATCGCCACAATGAGTTGCACCATTTTTGCTCTAAAATAAAAAAGTTCCAGCATGTTTTCTTACCGGTTAAAGTAATTGAGTGCTTGCAACACAGGTCCAAGTCACTATGGAAGATACTGCAGTTTACCTTATCACGGCAGTAAGTATCACAGTATAGAGAACTTTGAAAATTTTCATATTGTTGGAGATTTTTTGCGATTTTAAGATGATAATATTCGGCAAGATCTTCGGAAACCAATTTGTGATATTTAAGAAAATTAGTTGTGATAACTGGAACGAATTAATTTTGAAGTCGCAATATTATAGGATTTGGTCACATTTCGCGACAAGCGAATTGAGAACCCTGGGTGTATGTAAATCTCATAACAACTTGCATAAAAAAACACAGTAAATAATTCTATGTTAACTAATACATTTCAATGTGTACATCATATATTAGTGCAAATGATTGAAAAATAAAATGTATGGGTAAAGCATTTTGCAGCGATTTTTAGGTATTATAAACACACACAATGCTAAAAAAAATTACTTAAAAAACAGAATAAAAATACTACTTAGATAAAAAAGGAAGAAAATTAATTAGGAGACATTGAAAACACTCACGTCACAAAGTTCACCAATTTTGTACTGTTTCATGAGGTCCCGGGCATCTGTGGAGTGCCCAATGTCTTCAAAGGCTTCGGTTGCATGCTTTCCTGGAATAGGCAAAACACAATGAAACATAGTATGCATTATCATGCACACATATTTACTAAGGATTGAAATCGGAAGGTATTTTTTTTCTCTAATGTCCGACTTCTATTTTTAGGTTGAGGATGAATAAATGTCTCAAGGAAGCAAGACATAGAGAAAAACTTTGAGGTGATGATCTTGTAATTTTGAATCACACTCAAGTGACTAGGCAGATGCATAAGCCTACATTGCACACAGTTTTAGGACTTTGGACCATAACACATTTGAAGAGCCCAGGGGGAAAAAAAACCTTCAGTGACTGAATATTGCTGCATATCTGGCCTCTTTCGTGATTGTAATGAGTCATTCCCTACTGGTGTAAGGAAACTGGTTCTTCTCAATTGGCAAACCTAAAATGCTTGTACAGAGAAAAGAACCAAGGGGGAAACTATTTTCTTGTCACCATTATCTGCCAAGCAGACCTGAATACAGGAAGATTCAGTAACCACTAATGAAAAAACTCGCAACATTTTTGTATAGTATCAAACTTGGGACCATGTGATTTGAAACCTAGAAATAACCACTGGGTAACCACAGCAGTTGCTTGCAGTCTCATATTAGTGATATCAGCAGTTTTGTAAGAAAACCCCCAAAAACTTCTAATCTACTTCTTGCATGACTTAGGTTGAACAATCAGCAAAACCCAAGAATTTGTACACTGAACAAGAATATAATTTCACCACTTCAAAATTATGATTTTCTTAATCAATAATCGTCTTTAAAAATTGAAGAGTTTATTGAGTTTCCTTCATGTTTTGTTGTTGAAAGTTGTCCTTGTGTACTGGAGCAATTCCATTTTTAATGGCTGCACTGACATTTTTAAGTCAAGCTTTTGAAAATGCACCTAGATATAGGAATTTACCTATTTCCCACTGGTGTAGTTATTAAATGCAGAATCAATTATTTCATTGCACTCATGTCCCCCCCTTACCCCATGAGTATTTTTGAACCAATAGGAAATGAAGAAATCCCAGATTGTGAAAGTCACTGTTTCATCCATTCCGTGCATGAAAAAAGGAGGACCAATCTAGTTTAGGAACTTAACAGAAGGAGTTTCATGTTTAGTTTGACGAACAGACAGGGACTTCTGCCCCATGTCTGCAAGCTCAAATGGCAACAGCATCCTTTGATTCTTTATTAGAAGATACAACACGATCTTTAAAGATATATTTCATTGGATTCAAGTTTAACATTTTATTTTTATTGATATTACCAAGAGGCAGCAAATATTTCATAGACAAATTTAACTTATCCCAAAATCTGGTACAGTTGATATACATTTTTATAACACCTCATTTTTAAATTTGTAAACCAGTAATTAAATTTACCTGCTTGATCTAAAAGAACTTCTTCGCCTCCAGGGTGCTAAAAAAACATACAAAACTTTAATTAAAGGAAGCGACACATTAAAATAAATCGGTAAACAAGAAGAAAACAGCTTACCTCCTCCAAAAATTTAGTTACATCATAAACATTTCCATGTATTAAAATCCAAACCGATTTCTTGTCGTTATGTTTTTCGATTTCTTCGAGGGTATATTTCTTATTTCCTTCTGACATCTTGTAATTATCTAAAATATAAAATTAAGGAACACTCCTACCCGTTTTATCCACTTGCTTGCTACTCGTCACTACTTTAAAACGCAGCTGAAAAAAATTTAGAAATTGATAACAGGATATTAAACAAGAAAAATTACCTCGTCATTTATTTATCTGTTATGATTACACAGACACAACCATGACGTAAGGGAAGTTATACATTTATATATATTTTTAAAAGTTGCTATTAATTTATATTTTATTAGCATTTATTTATGCTCAAAATAGAGTTTGTTGATTTCTAAACTTAGTAATTTGTTAAAAAATCATTCTTTTATTTCATTTTCTATTTTATTACTTACATGTAAAGTCCATTGTGCAAAAAGTCAAAGAAAACACAACCAAGTAAATTTAAACTTACAAAGTTGCCTATTCCTTCCAAAATCATAAACTAATTTAAAAAATTCAAATTGTGTATTCCTGTTTTTTACTAAATAAATGAAGGGATTTCTGTTGCTTTTGGTCAAACACAAACCAGGCCAGTTAATTTAGTATAATTGTCAACTGCAGTAATTTTGTTAGAGGCAGCATTTGGTTTGTTTACTTTTTAGAAGTCAGCAGAATTCGAAATATTTGAAATATTTATATGAAAGCTGACTGAATTTTATGTTTATGAAAGTTAACATATTTTTCAATTTTTTAATGTTAATTCATAACTTAGCTTAATGTTTAAGACGAAATTATAATTTTTTAAATGTTTATCGGCAAAAGTTCTAATGGAAAGAACGACCGGCAAACAGAAACTAAGTAAACTTTCGTTTTCACCGATGAAAGGCAACAAATATAAAAATTTCTTGGTAAGTTTTGATACCAGTGCAATATTTGAACTGATTTTGATGTTACAGACAATTTTATTAAAATTGCGTCGAAAAATTACAAGTATGTATTGAAGATTAAAAGTTTTATAAATTAAGTGATATAGTATACAAAGAATCATCGTTTTATGCTTATTGAAAATAATTTTCTCGTATGTTTTCCTAAAGTAATTTTTTTAATCACCAAATATTAGATTTTATCCAGTTTCGACATTAATTTTTGTTTAATGTTTATGGACAGATACATCTGGTAATACTTTGCACAGTGGTCACCAACGGCACATTCAGCTAAAATGTGCTGAATATTAATTAAAAAATTAATGAATTAAAACTGCTAAGTGATACCTTTGCAATTGTAATCCAATATATCAATTCTAAAAATTAAATGTAAAACCTTTTGATTGTTATGTGCATGCATGAGCTCCTAAATTTTTATCAGGTAAGGGGAAAACATTTCGGTAAAAATGTACTGTACGGTAACTATTGGTGAAATTTCCGAAATCGCGACAAAAGTCCGTACCTGGCGACTTTTGACGTCACGCTCGGTCAGATAGGGTTGCCGGAAAACGTCATCGTTGCGAAGCTAAAGAATTCAAATCATCAGTCGAAGTCAGACACGTTGCCAAAAAATATGTATCGCCAAATCTGAAAAATAGCGTCAATAGTTACCGTACAGTAAGGGTGATCCCATCAATTCCAAACATCAAATGACAAATGACAGTGATTGCGCCCTATAGAAGGGAGAGTGTAGGCTTTATAGCCCATTACCCAGCTCGCCAGAAGAGACAGTCACAAGAGACACACAAAGAAGGACGAAACAAACATATAGACAAATAACAACATTTATTGACGGTCACAAACATCCATGGCTGACCGGGATTCGAACCCGACCCCAGCAGCTCCAAAGGCCAGCATGGTAACGATTGAGCCACCGGGGCGGCTCCAAACATCAAAAGTATATTTATTATTCTCTTAAGCCCCGAGCAAAATCCTACATGTATATTCTTAATCTAAACATACTTTTCACGCAAATTATATGCTAAAAAGTATGTTTTGCAACGTAATTTTAAAAACAATTATGTTTAATAGTTACTGAGAGACAAGCATTAAGGGCTAAAAATACACATTTTAGGGCTATAAGTGCAAAAGAAAAGGCTGTATCACTTATTTGTAGTTTACATTTCATTTTAACATGAATGAACATCAACACTCTTTTGCTGTTTTAAATTCTAATAGATTTTTTTTTATGATTTTAAATTCAATTCTTATTTTAACATAATTTTCCTTTGAAGTAATCACTAAGTTTTAAAAGCCAAGACATTTTATTTTAAATAATATTCATTTTTTTTTTTAAATTTTCAAAAGACTTCTATCATGAGTCCATCTACAGCCAAAAGGAGACAGCCAAGGAAAGAATTGCAAAGGCCAAATCCAGTGACTGCAGCCGATAGTGGAAGTATTGAGCTCTCACATGAATCCATGTTAGTTTTTTAAAAAAATTTTGTAGCATGCCATTTGAATATAGTTGTAAATATTTTGACTAGCTTAAACTTACAAAATTATCTTTATTTGATGCAATAACTGCGTTTTTTCCCTTAAAAGTACTTTGTATTTTCCATAAAAAAGCATCTAACTGTTTCTGAACTTAAAGCTCATTATTGCCTCAGATTTAAGTAGGAATTTTATTTAACTACTGTTTGAATTGTACTAGTCTGGTTAAGAATACTTTTAGCCCCCCTAATAAATGTAAAAAGCTATTTCATGATATTAACAGGTTATCAGAAAAATTTAAATTTAAAGTTGAACAATTATGGTATTTCCCCCTCCTCTTTCATGGTTTTATACAAATGTCTACTCAAATTTGTTATAGTTGAAAAAAATTATATGCATATTTAAACACCAGCCTATAGAGGAAAAGTCCTAATGCTGCGTACGATGTTGCCCTTAATGTTTGCTTCTGGTGCCTTTTCAGGTATTGGCTCCTCACTTGACTGGGGTTCTAAGTTCTAAAATACAACGCCCGTTGCCAATAGCCCTCGTGTAGCTCTAGTGCATTGATAATTCAAACCTAACCAGTGTTTTAGGTTATGTTTAAAACTATTATATAGTAATTCAACTATTAATCTAAAATATACTTATATATCTTTCAACTAACATTATTCAATTTATAGTTACTCCAGCATCGAAGATGTAAAGAAGGAATCTGCAGTTTGCTGTAAGACTTCTATCCCATCAGTCGACTCATTGGAGATTGACGCCATCCAAAATTCGCCGCAAGTTACAGAACCCAAAGCCACCGTGAATGTTTATAAGGAGCCTGTTTATTCGGTGGTCCATAAAGCGCCCATTAAGGTTGCTTTGTGTTATGATTGAATGTTTTTGTGAAAGACTTGAACTGTCAAGTATCTACTTGTTTTAAAACTAATTTTTGTTATAAAGATTTCCTTATAGTAATTATGTAGAAGGAATTTTTTTTATTCATTAAGACCTTGGAAAATTTATTAAGTAAATTCTTGAGATTCATCTTAAATTTTATTTTTTTAAAAATATTCTTAAACTTGACTTCTTTTATTTAAATAAAGCTATTTCGTGATAATTTTTTTTCTTATACGGTCTGGTTAACTGTCAAATATTACTTGTTTTAAAACTAATTTTTGTTATAAAGACTTCCTTGTAAATATATAGAAGGATTTTTTTTATTCATTTATGCCTTAGAAAATTTATTAAGTAAATTTCTGAGATTCATCTTAAATTTTAGGGTTTTTTTAAAAAAATATTCTTAGAATTGACCTCTTTTATTTCAAGAAAAGCCTTTTAGGGATAATTTTTTATTTCTTTTTTAAAGTCTGGTTAATGTTTTGAAATTATAAACTTACCCAATTAAAAGTATAAACATATTTTAATCATGAATTTGTAGGTTTTTTAATAAATGTCTAAAGCTTTCGACCCAATATAAATTTTATTCTGATAATAGTAATGATTAAACATTTACATGTTTTTGAAATATTTTTAGTCATATGATTATCTTGATTTAAGTTTTGTTATAATTGTTAAATTTTTTAAAACTTTATTTTCACAGCCAAAGAGGAGATCTCATATCAAAGAGTCAGATATTGCAGATATATTTGAAACGAAAGTGAGTATTAAGATTTGCTGAATGTACAATGTAGTAAATCAATGTAGTGGAACTTTTCTACGTAATTAATGTTGGGTTGTTATTAATATTGATTCTATCATTTTTTCATGAAACTTATTTTAACTTTAATTTTAAAAAGTTTGTATTTTTGTGATCTAATAACATAGCTAGAGTATTAAAAGAAATTTATCTTTGTATTAATATTAAAAAATGTTGCAGAATATTAATTAAATTATTTTAAAGTTTAACTTCTATTGATTAATGGAAATTTTTCTTTTTTTTTTGTGTGCTAAAAAGCACTATTTTTAAGTTTTTAAATTTACATAACTATTCAAATGTACAGGTTATTATAGATAAAGGATTATTGTTTTTCAAAGTCGTTATTTTTTTCTCAGTGAGTGCATTTCAATTGGCAACTAAATTAAGTTAAAAAAGCATTAAATGTAAAATGTATAACTTTTTAAATGCTAGATTGCATAAGTAATAGCAGATCAAACAGAAGCTTTATTTTTTAAAAAAGTTCATTTTAATATCATATTTGTCCTTGAAATCTTTTTAGTTTTTGTAATATTGGATTATAAATAGTCCTTACTATCGAGATATTCAGTATCTAAAGGTCCTTTGAGTTCTAAATTTTCATGAAGTGTAATTGTTATGAACAAATTGTGCTGAGTTTTATAATTGGGCCTGTTGTAGTTAGACAGTTTTAGTATTTGTGTTCAAACCCCGTGATTCAAAGTTTAACCTTTGCTTATTTATGGACAGGAAGACAATAAAATGCTACAGGAAAGACTGAAAGAACTGTCAGAAGAAAACCGCCACCTTACAAAACAGCTTCAAGACTTTAAAAGGCAGGAAGAAATGTAAGACAGTCGTCAATTCAAAGTTTTTTTTAAAGTATTTAAAAACACACATCTGTATATTAGCTGTTTTGGCCATCAACAACTTAATTCTTTAATAGTATTACACTAATAGTCATTATATAATTGGTTTCAAATATTTGTTATCATGACTGCTAATATTTAATAAAGTATAATTAATCCAAAGTAACCTTTACAGGTTGTTTATGTTACAGTCTATTATAAATTTTCCAATTATTTTTATAGGAAAGAAGCTACTTTTCATTCAAAACTGCAGCTTGAAATAACTCAACTAGAGGCAGAAACGCGAAAAGAAGGTAGTGTTTTAATGCATTGTTTTAAAAGTTCTTAAAATTTTGTAATAATAATAATTATTTTTATTATTTGAATGTCTCACAGGGACTTGTCCTTTGTTAAACTGGGGCAAGTAGATTGGAAGGTCATGAGAAAATCATAAGTTCTCCCATGATTCGTCAGTATTAATCCAACTGTGGTTTCCTTAAAACTTTTCCTTAATTATCTATAGCATATGTACGTGTCCAAATGAATTTTATTAATTTAATTACTAGTTCTATAAAGTGTATTAGTACATTGTAAAATTAGAAAAAAATTTCGATGTTATTCTTTTAAAAACGATTCATGATTCATTGTTAAAAAAATTCTTGATTTTTAACATGAAATTCGGTTAACACAAAGTGTTTTTGCGTTCCCTTCAAGTTTGTGTTAACGGGGTTTGACTGTATATTTGAGTTAATTTTTTTATGTTTTTATTGCAATTTTATTCATATTCACATGTTCCAGTGAAATCGCTTTCTGAGCGGATCGTGTTACTCATGGAAGAAAAGGCCCTCTTAAGCGATCAGCTCGACTTGCTTCACACGGAAAAGAGAGAATTCCAGTTGAAATGGGAGGCCCTCGCAAGTGAAGCTCGAAAAAAAGTGGATCCTGATTTTCATGCCAAGACTATTGCTGAGTATAGGAGGTGCAAATATATATTTTTTCTCATTTTATTATTTATTATATAATTAAACCACATGAATCCTTATTTAAATTGTTTCTGCAAATTTCTTATGAGTAAATTTGTTTAATTTTTTTGCAGAAATTATGCATTGTTAGTTTATCTAAAGTAAAAAGATACTTTTTGGTTAATTTAGCAATTTTTTTTAATCTGTTAATTTTTCATTGTTGGTCTATTGAAGGTAAGACAGGTAAATTACAAATGAGATGATTTATACAGTGTAAAGATTGATTTGCTTTGCCATGACCATGTTTGCTTATATATCTGCAGACTTTTTTTAAAATTCATACTTTTGTTATTTATATTTTTATAGACCAAAAAGGGAGGCCCAGTGTCTCCCTTATTGTGCCTCTGTAATCTGAAACAGGCACGGCGGGCCTTTGCCCACTAATGGGCTGTTGAACCAAGGAGTTTAGTTTTTTTTTATACCAAAAAGAGAAAAAAATTAGTTCAAATTGAATATTTAAGATGATAACAATGATTACTAATTATTATAAGATGCATTACTGAATATCTTTTGCTCAATTGTGACTCAACTATTTGTGCATTATTTTTTTTGTAACTTGCAGGTTGTTAGAGCAAACTAAGCAAAGATGTAATTCAGAACTAAATGAATACAAAGAAAATATTGAAGTAAATTTCTTTTTTCTTCCTGCGTGTCTTATAGAATAATATCAGTTTTTAAAAAAATTATGTTACTATTGAATTAAAACACAATATTTATGTAATTTTTTTCCTATAAAAGCTGGTGAAAGTTTTGGCAATGTATATTGCTGTAGTTTACCAATCATTTTTTTTAATCGTTTAAGTATACACTAATATTATGTAAGCTGTTTATAAGGAGTTAAGTTAGAATGATTACAATTTAAAATTTCTTTATTTTCTTGTAACTTTTATTTTATCACATCCAAAAACTGACATCTTGCCACTTTCCCTTGTAAAGAAATAAGGAAAATGCATTTTATGCAACACCTTCTTTAGAGCTCAACGGTCATTTTAGCTTCCACAACTACGTTTATAACATCAAAATTGGGAGATATTATAATTGTTCAGTTCCTCTGTCCGTCACCCACCCCTCTTTCATAGCCTAACCTACAAATGCTAAGGACAAGGAAGTGTGATATGTCAAAAAAATTCAAAAAATAGGAATGAGAATTCACAAAAGAATTTGAATTCGAAGTACTACAATTATTTAAAAAACTGCAAAGTTTAATGCTCATTTAAAAAGCTTAGGAAGCCATTTTTATTAGAATATAAATCACCATTGCCATTTCCAACAATCACTCAAGAAACTTTAATTCTTTTGGACAATAAATTAAAATAAATTTATTTTTATAATAGCGTGAAAAAAATAAGACTTTTACATTATAATTTCAATATCAGACTCGAGCAAAAAGTTAGACTTTTTGAAACAGTGAGAAAAAGTATTTTTTTTCACCCAAACTCAGTGAAAAAGAGACTTTTCACTCTTTTCATAAGATGCCAACATTTCAAGTTAAAATTTCCATTTCATAATATTAATAAAATCCAGATATTTATCGATCTGCTTTTATTTAAAGATATAAATGCGCATGAAATATTTTTGGACCAATGATATTTTTTTCACACAATTATAAAAAATAGTGTATGAAACACGTGCGAAAGTAAACTTTTTAAAACACGTGTCATTATTTCCAATTAATAAAATCCACTAGTTTTAAAAAGTGTTACTTTTCACATATTTATTCTTTGAAATATAAACTAATTTTTGCACAACGATAAGTAATTATTGAATTTTCAAAATAAAATAAATGAAACTAGCCAAATTTTGCAGGTAAATGTTTAGTATAGAATATTAATGCTGTGTTTGTCGCCTTTTTACCTGTATAACACTTTTGTGTGGAAGCAGGTTAAGTGACAGATTCTGTTACCAACCTACTTGATTTTTTGAACATTTAAAATATGACACCAATTTTTTCCAGACTCTATCTGCAGGCAAGGACTCTTTAGAAGCGTCTTTGGTGGAGTTTAAGGATAAATTGGTCTCTGCTGAGACAAGGATAAAAGCCATGGAGGGTGAAAACCAAGTTTTGAAGGAGGAAAAGTCGCGGCTCAACATACAATGGGAGGAATCAAGGCAGTTAGAAGAAGACCACCAGAAACTGCTCTTGTCCCTACTCAAAGTGGTACGGGATTTAACAATTCTGAATAAAAGAAATGACAAACGATTTCTATAGTAACTTAATCAACTTCATACATGTGCTATCTAACTTTGCAAAACGGTAGACATTAACTGAATGCAAACCCTTGTCCAACTTTCCAAAAGTCGGCCGAAAAACCATCCGAAATGATAGGATAGGTTTGAATTATCTTCGCATTTGCGCTTTTTGAGGGAGAGCGGAAAAATGTGTTTGTTCATTTAACACTGGCTGTTCAGAAAACGTCATATTTGCAAAGTCGAAGAATTTGAATCATCAGTCGAAGTCAGACGGTTGCCACAAAAAATTATTTAACCCCAAATCCGAAATCCTCGCGCTAAGGTACAGTAAATCTGACCCTCTCACAACAATTAGATAGCACATGTGGGAACTTAAGTGACAATTTATTGAAAAATTTTATCCTTTTTAGACTGAATCACTAGCAGTTGAAAGGGATATTTTGCTCAATAAGGTAAGAAAAAACTATAAACTATTATTCTACTAATACTTAAACTCATTTTCTTTTTAAATCAAAGTATCTGAATTTACTAAAAATCAAATAATACACAGTTAAGATACTCGTTTATTGCATCTTAATAATTTATGCAGGGAACCTTATTTTTACATTTTATACTCCATACATTTGAACAAACTGTTTCACTAACTTTTTTCTTCTGTTTGTATACTCAAATGTTTGTCACCCCCCAAAAAAGATGATTAATCAGATAATGGCATTTTATGTTTGTTTTATATAAATTATTTAGTACTATAGTTAAACACATAGTTTCCTTGCACAGAAGCCACGACCATGGGCTGAGCTATAGAATGCATGGAACAATCACATTAATGTTCCATGAAGGCAAAATAAAACGGCTGAAAATTTATCTTCATCTGATTGCTCTGCTCGTTTTATAGCTCCACCCTTAGCCATGGCTTCTGTGCAAGGAAACTATGAGTTTAACTGTATTGAATTAATATAATTTTTTTTTGCATATAAATATCATTCATGTTACTTTACAGTTGGATAAATCTTTATTATGTTTAACAAGTGATTTGATCTTCTCCTAGACCTCATACCAAGAAAGCCAACAAAAAGAGCTTCAAACTTCTGTTGTGGGGTACAGTTTAAATGTGGGAAGACTCCAAGAACATATTGCAGTAATTCTAAAATATTTCTTTAATGAATATTTTTGACACTGCTTCTATTATATCAAGCCATTGTATACTTATATTTATTTAAAACTTTAAACCCTTACATTTTTGAGGCCAAGCAGTTTAAAATTGCAATTTTCATTTTTTAAATTTAACTCAACAATATTGCTGAAAATAAAAATACATAAAAATTTTATAACTTGATTTTTAGCTTGGAAACACAGCAGTGGTGCCAAATTTCTTATGTATGGATTTTTTTTGTGTGCAGGATTATCTCTATAACAAAGGATACTTGCAAAGAACTTAAAATAAATATATGATTTCAACTCTTTTATATTAAGTTATAGAGAGTGATTAAGCTAGACGGCAACCTCAAACAGCATAAATTTTTATAGCAGCTGAACTTCAAATATCCTATTTATGACCAAGAAGTGTTTTAAATAAGAGACCGGCATTCTTGTATATCACAGCTTTTTTTAACGACAACTTTCATACTGACTTGTTTTTTATTAGAAAATAAATGCATATATATAGATATATATTTGAGATTGGCGTTTGTTTACTTTTCCAAAGTTTTATGCAGTAATAACAATAGACATAAAAGTTAAAATAAATTATCTCACATTTTATAAATAATCTTTTTTAATTGCAGAGCCTAAATAAGGAGAATCTTCAAGAGATGCTGACCCTATCAAAGTAATAATTTTGAATGGCTAAAAGTATTTTTATCGCCATACTTAAAAAGATTAAAAAATAATTTAGAATAACAACTTATTCAGTGTTTTTTAAAATCTGTTGCAACAGAATTCCCATGCACCTTGAAAATCGTCCAATTTCCACCTTTCAATCTACCACCAAAATTGTCCAAGTTAAATATTTTTTGCTGTTACAGTTGTTAATAAAGGGGTGTCAACTTAACAATCCAGATTTTATGATTTAGCCAACGTAATTGATTTTAAAGCCAATTTTTAATTAAGACATTATCATACTTAATTTACTTTCAATGATCCCTTACGTCTTTATGTGACCGTAAACATTTCCTTGCATTTTATACAGTGTTTCCCAAACGTGGCGCTGCATTGGGTGCAGCTTCAATTCTCCCCCTGGGTGTTTTTTCCTTTCTCTGTGACAGTAAAAATTCTTTCTGTGGCTGCATTAGTTGACGAAGGTTCATAAGCGGGTCTCTGATCAAGCACACAAGCCGGAATATATACGTACCTACCCTACCCAAACTTGATTGTACACCATCAAGAATCATCAAAAATCCTAACTATTGGTCATTATGTATTTTGACATGAAAAATTTGCTGTAGCTAACAGTTCTTAACGAATTAGTATTGAATAGATTTAAATTACATCAATAATTTTTAAAAAGTGATAATGAATGATTGAAATGGCCCAAAAGTGATTGTACACTTAGACATCACTTAATCCTTTTTTCGTAGCTGTATATAGTGTTAAATTTAATCAACCTAACCAAATTTGAAGTACGTATTTAAAAAAAAAAACATTTTATTTTCAGAAAGTCCAACAGAGAAGAAAGTATCCACGAATATTATACCCAACAGCTAGATATATTGCGTGAAAAGATACTGAATCAGAATAACACCATCATTAAAATTGAGAGTGAGAAAAGGTAAAATAGATACGATTTTATTTTGTCAAAGATTTATTGGTAGTAAAAATATTAGTAGTAATATCAGATTTTATCCAAGTGTGGATATTTTTTATATCAGCATAGGCAGAACGTCCATTTGGATTTAGTTTTCTGTGGTCTACCATGGAAAAGTTTCCAATTTACTGATTGTACCATCATCTGATCAAATTGCTTACAACTACGAATTTTAACTACCACGACTCCCCCTCAAAAAATACAAAACTTTGTTTGCTTATGTTTATTTTATGGTACACTATTGGCAATGTTAATTAGTATACATTTTCCCCTCTCTTTTCAGAAAACTTGAAATGCAGTTGCAAAGTCAATGGGAGTCTTTTACTTGAGCACATTAATTATTTTTGAATGTATTTTTATGTATATTTATTTTATAAAATATTCTAGTCACATGCAAATGATGTGTGTAGTACTTTTTTTTAATAATGCTATTTAAGGTTCATACTCTCTTTTTTAATAGTGAAATTTTAGAGTTTGATATTTTTCAAAGATCAAATTAAAAAGATAAATACAAAAGTACTTAATGCATACCCTCAGAATTATTAAAGCTGCTTTTGCCAACACACAGCGACAATTAAAAAAAAAAAAAAATCAAATTCCAGACATTCAAAATCTCAATATTTAATCTTAAAAGAATGGAATCCTGTCAATTCGTAGAAAACTCTTATAATTTTTCAGAGAATAAAACTTTAAATCAGTTTATTTTAATATAAATTTCAGGAGTTATATTGTAAGGCCTTTAGACAAAAAAAAAAAAATAAAATTCAGGAGTATAAACCTTGTAAACCCAACTGCATTAAGAAGAAATTTTTTATAGATTTTTTAATTTTATTAGCAACTACTCAGCTGCATTTTATGATCCACGTGTCTTACGACAATTCAAACCCTATATAACAATTTAATGAGTCATAAATTCAAGACTATTTTTTTAAAAACAGACATGACAATTAAAGTCAAGGACTTAGAAGAAAGTTCTATAGGAAATATATCAAGTCAAGGATTTAGAACGTTCTCTACAATTCCAGAAAAAAAAAGTCAAATTGATGGCAAATTTGTATCCACCTAATTGTGTTTAAACTTTGCATTAGTACTGTTTTACTATAGTTAACAGTATAGTATGTATTAAACAACTACTAGTTTAGATTTGAATTCAAATAAAAAAAAACACAGATTCAATCCAATACTTTATTTTTCTTTACACAGAGAAGCATTTAACAATTCAAGCATTAAATCTTTTGCAAATTAGAATTTAAAAACCAACATTTCAATTTTGTAAGTAATTAATAACACATACATTACAAACTGCACTTTTGCTTTAGCACTGCACAAACACATTCGTGACACCAATATAAAGGCAGATTTGTATACAAAGCATGAAGGAAGAAATTACAGAAATATGATGTCCTTGGCCAAAACAAAACAGCGCTAACTCGGCCAAAATATACAAGTCAATACCGACAGCCATTACACAAAAAAATGAGTAGTTTACTTCTGTATGTTTGCTGATGATAAGATGTTCACACTGATATTTCCAGCAATGAATTTCCCAAGAAAAATTTCCCATTCTCCTTGAATCGACCACTATTCATACAAAGGATGCCTTTATATCAAAAGGGCAATTTCTATGGGGCTTTGGGCCCATGTGTGTCTCTGGGGCGACTCAATTATAGGGGCTTACGACAGCTTTTCATCTGCAAAAGGATTAGGGTTGGATGACCGAACATATAAGAAATGTCAATTGAACCTTTGGCCTTTGGAAGGGAACAATGCTTTAGTGGGGAATTCAGCACGAAGGGTTGTTGAATTAAAGAAAATAAAAATTCAAGTTAACGATTTAAACAATATAACATAGAAGGGTTTCATTAAAAAAAAAGAAGTTTATAAGGACAAGTGGTCCCACCCCTCTATATTTAATTTTAAAAAGCAATGACATTTGTTCTGCCTGATTAAATTTTTTTACCTACAATTTAAGAAAACGTATTTACCCTTAAGCAAAATTTTCAGTTGAAATTGGTTTAAAAACCTAACACGATGAACAGGCAATCTGTTCTTTATTCTTTACAACTCAAAAAGTGAAATGAATAAAAATTAAGCGATTCCTGTATTTCTCTAAAGGGGGTTATACTTACCTTCGAAGAATATTTCACTATAAATTTTTATCAAGGGGCATTTGTATAATCACTACAGACACTCAGCAGAGTTAAAGAATCCCAGATTAAGTACATATAGATGATTAAAAATCTTACTACTACTAACAGAAATTCATTATTATTCTCGACTGATAAACATTATTAAATTTAACTGTTTTGGTAAGTACGAATTCATAAAAACATTTTTTTAAAATTTAGAATGAGGTACACTAGGATACTTTCAGGTTGCAGAGTGTTTGTAGTGGGGGGCAAGGAAAAAGGGGTAGGTACCTGAATGCAATAGACCTCATGCGTAAGGTGATCGGAGGCCAGGCCATTACAAATTGGAAAAAAATAACCTAATCTGAAAAATAAAATTTAACGTCGTCTTGTTACGGGACTGCGGCTTCGAGACGGACTGCTCCTTCTTGTTTCCTGAAAGAGAATTATACGTCAGCATCTACAAAACATATTTGCAACAAGCTTAAAACAGAACACCGACATATTATATATGCACAGAGATTTAGCAATTCAACCCAAGTCCACCGTCTTTTATAATCACCCTCCATTATCAATTTGAAACCGAACCAGGCAAAATTTGACCTAAATTGAATTTTGAAGATCTTCATTTTTTGAACAACCTATGATAAATTATTAAACTTAAGAATTCGATTTTTTTTTAATTTTCAATAAAATGGATTTCCTTATTAAAAATCTTTCACATATAATACTCTAATGTGGTCTAATTTTAAGGGACATTTTTCGGTTGAAATAGCCACAGAATTCCTGATCCTGTAGCTCTTCTAGGACGCGCAATACCTCTCAGCCACTGTCAATTTGAATGTTCCAAGAACTACTTACTCTCTGTCTGGAGCGGGGCCTTTTATTTTCCTGTTCTCTCTCCTGTTTCCTTCGTTCTCTTTCCTGGTTCAGCTGCTTCCTTCTCTCATCCCTTTCCTTTTTCTGGAAGAAAGACAGATGAAAATGTTTCATTTTTACAACTAACCCAAAGAATTTAGAAATAATTTGTTGAGGGGAACACAATTTTGCCATCTTTGCTCTCTCGGATGTTAATGTTATCAAGATATTTTAGATTTATACAATGAAACTGTATACCAACTAACTCTAGTTAAGTGGTTGACTTTACTTCAAAGTGCTCAACCGAGTTCCAAGATAAACATAGCACAAACAGCATTCCCACTCAAAGATGCTAAATTTAGGTGCTTTAGGACCACATAAAATATCTTTAGAAATATAGCACCATTTTAGGTATAAATCATGATCAATTGGCATATTTAAATTAAATTACATTTAACTAAAACCTAGTTAGAAAAAAATCATTAAATTACTATGGATGTAGGAAAAAAGCACCTTCTTGATAATTTTTCAGCAATTTAAGGTGCCCCCTAAAACCCTATTCGAAATTTACAGGTTTTTGAGTGGACAACATCTGAAACTAGATCTCACCTGCTCCTGTGTAAGTGGCAGCCAGTAGATGCAGGGGACGGCCTTGGTCTTCTGGAACAGGTCATCCAGCAGCTTGGCAGGGGTGTCGTCAGCCAAGCCCCCTCGCTTCTTGGGATCTGAAACACAGCAGACCAGTAATGAATAAAATGCTTATGCCACCTTGCAAAAAGCTTGTTTCACATCTGAAGTATCAAAAGAGTGAGAAGAGATGAACAATATTAGTTCAAATTTCAGTTGTGCAAGTGAGAAGTTATCTTATCAACCAACAGATTATCTTAGAAACCATAATGGCAGACACAACTTTTAGCAAAAATAGAAACTACATTTAAAAAATAATTAAGTAAACTTAAACTTCACCTGACGATTTTTAAAAAGAAAGTTTGAAAATTCAAATCATGAGAAAAGGACAATCATATTAAAGGGCTGTTGCTTTTCCATACCGAAGTTTTACTGATTTAGCATCCCCTATTTTTCTGTGACTAAATTTATTTTGTGGTCACAAAATGGAGAGATTTGGTTGCATTTTGCTAAGCAGCTTTTTAAATTAACCCTGCACTGCATAAGCCAATATTATACCATATAAATAAGAATAACTCAAAATATCAAAGCAGAAATACACACCTTTCTTGTCCCTGGTCCTATCTTCCTCACGCCTCCTATCAAGTTTCTCTGGCGAGTCTTGAGAGACCTTGTCCTTGTCCCACTCCCGCAGTGGGACCACCATCCTGGTCCGGCCTTCCCTCTCCCTCCTGATTGGCTGGTCCTCCTCAAGCGGGGCAGCAGGGGGGAGGGGCTTGGGCTGGTCAGCTAGACCACTGCGGTGGGAGGAGAGCTGAAGGGGAGATTTGGTAGGTTAGATGCAAGAATTGGTGAAAGCCTGATAATAGCAACTTTAACTAATGGGGGAATAGCTGAATGTTCCGATTTATCTCGTTAAAAACTACGGAGCAGAGAATATGACATGGAAAATAATCTTTTGCTTAAGATTATCGAAAAACAAACTAAGACAATGAGACATAAAACAACTAATTAAGACAAAGTAGATAACACTATTTAAACAATAACTTAAAGCCAACTTTAGTCATTCAGTAAGGAATTGGGTGTTAATGGCATTCACAAACTTACATAATTGTGACAGCCTGGCAATAACACAATGATTTTCTGGAGAATATGCATTAATTGCCATAGCATTAAAACAAACATTAAATATGGGAAATTTTATACTTTTCTGCACTTATTCAAAACCCAAATAGATAAAAAAAGTTATCTAAATAATAACAACTAGCTATTATAAACTTGCAGTGTCTAACACAATTGATTTTTTGAAAATTCAAGATAATTTTTCTTTTTAAAGAAAGTAATTGAAATACAAAACTTAAGAAATCAATCAATAAAAACCAAAGCTTACTTCTTCCTCTGTTGAAAAACTAACTGCTAAAATCTTGGGATTGGACATGGGCCAGCGAGCACCATTCAAGATTTTTCTTGTCTTGACTGCTTCCTCCACAGTTTCATACTAAAGAAGCAAAAATTAAAATCATCTGGGAAGAGCACAACTACACACAAGATACCAAAATGATAATTCAAATAATTCAGAAATATTAAAATTTATATGCACAGATCAGTAAAAAAATACACATATCTACATTTTAATGTCTTATCCTCAAAATTAGTATTTTTTGCATTTCATAAAAATCGACAGTTTTGTGAAGAAGAATAAAACCATTATCATCTTAAGGAGTTATAATATTAGTTGTCTTATCAATGTTATGTATTCCCAAAACTATAGTTCTTTGATTACAACAAAAACTTGGAGAGTAATTTCATGCTCTTCCACTTTTGTGCTTTTCCAGGACCAACGCTGTATTCCCCCCTACACACACATGCGTTTGGTATTAAAAAGGCGATTAACCTTGCAGCCTAAAAAAATATAGTTTTTAGCACAGCAAACCTCCGGCCGTTTCCTGGAAAACCACACTAGGTAGTAGGAAAGATAGAGCTTTCAAAGCCTGTGTTGGAGCGGATCAATGGCTGAGAGTTTAAACATGTCTGCCCAATTAAACTCGTAAGCCCAAGATCGCCCTGGCTGAGTCTTCGGATTATCTGGATGTGAAAATCTTGGGCACGCATGTCATAAGTTAATGTGGCATGAAAAAGATCCCTGAACGGCCCATTTAGCTTGAGTCTCTCTCGCAAAATTAAATCTCAGCATACTTCTAACATCCACAGAGAACTCAGATTCATGGTAATCTGCACGTCAAAATTGGTAGCGAGAGTCACCTAGATGGTGCCACAAAAAATGGCTCTCAGTTCTGTTCTGGGGATTATGCCTGTAGGGGCGCTGCGATCGTCCCCTACGGGGCCCCGAGGTGAAGAAGAAAATACGAGAGTCTGTAGGTGGAACCCAGAGGGGCAGGTCGTGAAAATTACGGTCCTGCGTGTGTAAATTTTGCTTTCATGTATATAATTTAAAATAAATCTCTTTTAAATTTCAACAAAGTCTTTGTGGTCGTAAACCCCACTATTTATCAGAGTAACCCCCTCCGAGGTCCCACAATGCCGAGTCTGCAAAGG
The DNA here is from genome assembly GCA_023701765.1 of Hylyphantes graminicola. Classification (NCBI taxonomy): domain Eukaryota; kingdom Metazoa; phylum Arthropoda; class Arachnida; order Araneae; family Linyphiidae; genus Hylyphantes; species Hylyphantes graminicola. The sequence continues at coordinate 77,910,970 of CM043111.1, read as the reverse complement.
CTTAAACGCCAATGATGCAGCCCCATCAGAGAAAAAAAGCTTGTGTTCCCATCAGAGAAAAAAAAGCTTGTGTTGTAATCAGAATGACCATAATCTAAGAATTAGATACTGGAATAAATACTTACAGTAACAAAGCACTTGGACTTGATCTTATCAATCCAAAACCCATCCTCCACCATCGTGCCGGTCTCCCCCAAGAGGTCCTTCAACTGGAGCAGAGTGAAGGGCCGCACTAAGTTCTGCACAAACAGGATAGGGGTGGGCTCAACGCCCAGCTGGTCATCATTGATGGGCTCGGTGGGTGGTTTGAGCGCCGCTTCGGAAGGCAAGGGCTGCAGGCGTCTGGTGACGGCAATCATCTTTGGCTCAGAAGCTGGAAATATTATTTTGGTTAGGTTCGAATTATCGTTGCACTAGAGCTACATGAGGGCCATTGGCGGCGTATTTTAGAGCCAAAGTCAAGTCTGAATAGGCAGCCAACACAACCGTTAAGGGTGACATCTTACGCAGGGTTAGGACTTTGAAGGAAATTTAACTTGCACTCCCTGGTTATTATTTGTTGGAAATGTTTGGCTGCACAGGCCATTTATAGGTCGACAGGTATTCTGGCAATGCCCGGACCTGAACCTGGGACCTTTCACATGCTAGGCATCAAATTTTGGATGCAGAATCAGAATAAATGTCTATAAATTGATGCTTTTTGTTTTATAGTGGTAAGGATATTTATAATACCAGTTTTCATAATCTAAGTAACCGGAAATTTTGTTAGGTCCTGATGTAGTAAGTTGAATAAAAAAAAGTTGTATTTGATGCTAAATTTTTATTTGAATTGTTACTGTCACTGGAAACCCATAGAAGAAAGACTGTGAGCAATCTGGATTCAATACAAGTAGGTTGGAAACCGAATTTGTCACTCAGCCCGTTTCCATTTGTGTTCAACAAGTAAAAGGCACCAAACAATATTAATACTGTATTAAACATTTAAAAGCTAAATGTTACTAGTTTAGCTATTTTACTTTGAAAATTCAATACATTATTTTTTATTGTTTGCTAAACAAATTTATATTTTAGGCATAAATATACAATATTCTTTGCTGTTGAATAGAAACAAAACATTTCATATCAACATTCAAAACATACAATCAATCACCTTCTCCTTCAATACCTAGTTACAGCTAATTTTTTTCAAAAGCATTAAAGAGACAGCACCAAGAGAAATAAATAGTATTAAAACATCATTATTCATCAACCCATTGTGTGATACTGCAACAAATATGGGCATTTTTCCCCAAATGAAATTGATATAGCTAACTATCCTCTTACGTTCTGTAACTCTTTCCGTCGGAGTCATTTCAAAATCATGCTCTTCCTTGACAGGGGATGGGAGATCCTCTGGAACTGCCTCGGGCTCCTTCAGGATCTTGAAATCCGGAAACCAATTCTGAATAAAAGAAATAAAAGTTTATTTTTAAACTCTGCATTAAAATGTTCAATATTATCTTTGGATTTGAGAACTACTTATAGCTTTCATGGTTATATTGGTTTCTTGTGGGCTTTAAATATGTAAATCCCGGCAAATAATAGCTCATACGAGGAAAAGGTTTTTTAAATATCCATTTAATATGCAGGGCCAGATTTAAAGATTCGCCTGTAGCCGATTTGCCACCTAATCACCAGATTCTCCCACTTACGAAAAGGTAGCTGATTAGCTGGAAAGTAAGGTGGCATGTGCTGTTTAAAATATAAATACATCTATTAGAATCATCTATGTACCTTTACACACTAAGTCAAAAGTGAAATAGGCAATTTTTTTTAAAACAGTTGTACTATTTTTCTTTCAACTTCAAAATCCGGGAGGAGAGGTTGCACTTGCCCTTGAAGCGACCATGTTTGCTACGAAATATTATTCATTTATTTTATTCAGTATTAGTACTATATAAGTCTTCTTTCTTAAATACATTCATATCTTTATTTATACGCCAAATGCCGCTTTAATTGGTCGTAAAATTTGCCACCCCAAAATATTTGCCGCTTAAGGCTACAGCCTACTCAGAAATCCGGACCTGTTAATACGTCCTAAAATGAAGGTGTTGTTATACACTTATAAAATTGGTCATCTGTTCTTTACAACAGTAAAGAAATGCAAGTAGGAAATAGGACCAGTAACTTACTTTCAAGGAATCGGTTGAGATACTGACGGTTTGTTTAGCTTTACGAGAAGCTGCAAAGCTACCCCATTTACTTTTCTTAGTCCCTGGCTCTTCACTTGGTTTGTCGACTTGTTTGCGACCTACAGGTAAAATAAACTATGAAGTAATATGTTTCATTTGCTATCTCATCTTGTCAATAGTTGGGTAATAGATAATTTTGTACTTAAACTCTAAAAAGCAGGATGTTTACCAAAGGTGCTTAAACCAGCGGTTTTAACTCATTGTTACTGGCCCATACAACATTATTTCGACCACTGAAATTTACTACAGGGTGTATAGCGAAAGTTATTTATAAAAATTACCACTTTTTACCAAAAAATTACCACTTTATAACCTAAAAGTCCACAATAGCACAACATAAAAAAAAACTAAGGCTCAAATGACAACGCTTTTAAACTGAGGGTTCGATAGTTAAAAAATTATATCAGCCGATAAACTTCAACTAAATTTTTAATCAACAATGTAACCAGCAGTTGCGGTTCATAACATAATTTCAACAAGTTATAATTCTGCGGAAAATCCTTTTCATGAACAGCCAATAAGATTGGCCTTAATTGATTGATTTTTTTTTTTAAAATACTAGAATAAGAAATGCAACCTACTTGACAAAACAATTTTTCTCCGTACATAATTTGTGTTTGGTGGTAGATCTGGACACTAAAACAAGATTGAATAAACATATATTCTAAAATAATTCAATAACAAAACGGATGTATACATTGCTTAAATTACAACTTTAATTACTTTACAATTAAAGCAAGTTCTAAATTAAATTACTGCTATAGTCAAAATCTGCATGTGTTTAGGTATTTTCCAGTTTTCTTGCTGGGATGGGAGATGTCAGTTTTGGATGGAGGAAAAAAACTTATTTCAATAAATGTTACAAATCACCACAACATCTTATTTCATACATTATGATCTCGATCCAAACTGACGTACGTCACAAAAATGAATGTCCTGGAAATTCTTATTTAATATAGATGAAGTTTCTTGTGCCATTGTTATGTGTGGCAATAGAAATATGATTCCATTTAAATTGTCATTCTTATGTTTTTTAAAATGATTATTAAATGTGCATTTTTTATTTAAATTAAAATACTTCAAATTAGAATATCTCCCAAGACTTTTAATGTCCGCTAATTTTGATCCACTGGTACTTTTTTAAAGTATGAAACTTGTCAGTAGCATTTGAGGTTTGGTCTATGAAAGTGGGTGACGGACAAAAGAATTTATAAAAAGCTCTGCCACTTTTTACATAATAAACAAGGAAGCTTAAACTGATGTTACACATTAATAAAAGAAAGTGCTTACCTCTCCTGGTTCTAATTTTTGCTCTTCTATTGGCTCAGGAGTTTCAACAGTTTCAGCAGTACTACTAACAAAAAAAATTGAAAATATTGTTAATTTCAGTTTATTAAAATGCTTATTTAATAATGTTATCTATACACAACTTTTCCTTTTTTTTTTTATCTATACACAACTTTGAAATTAAGAAACGAAAGTGGCAGTGGATTGGTCACGTATTGGGAAAAAATGAGAAATTCAAGATAAGACAGGCGTTTGACTGGAATCCCCACGGGCATCGAAAGAGGGGAAGACCAAGAAACACTTGGAGACGGACGATCGAGAAAGAACTGAAGGACGTGGGGACAACATGGCGGAAGGCGAAACATCTGGCCACCAACAGAGTGAGATGGAGGAAATTGACGGAGGCCCTATGCTCCAGTGATGGAGTGACAGAGGGCTAAGTAAGTAAGTAATACACAACTAATTGAATTCAAGTTTTAACTAACAAAACTAACAGCAAATTTATTCAACATCACAAATAAAAAAAAAAATATGCCATCTCGTATTTGTCATAACAATTTTATTTCTGTACTAAAAATTAATATAAATTAGTCCAGGCAACGAAGGCTGAAAAAAAGGGTCTAGAGGGAAAGTTTTGGAACACAATTTTTGACTTCATAACTTTGTTTAGACTAGTTAGGAGGTAAACATATCAAAAGTCCCCGCCCCTAGCCCCTGTGCTGAAGGGGGGGAGGGGGGGGGGGTTGAATGCCCCCATTTTTCGGTTTTTTGCTTATATCTCGAAAGCTATGCGTTCTAGCGATATAATTGTAATGCACAAAATGAAAGCTGATTAAATTTGCTACAAGTTGCACCCCTCAAGTGTTTAAATATCTTGTATAGTTTTCGAGATATCCGCTCTTGAAAGTCAGTAATTTTGGAGAAAACTCTTCAATAATGCACCGAAACACTAAATTTTGGCCCTAGAGTTATAGAGAATTTAATTCTTTTCAATAATATATCTTATTTTACTATTTTATCTATTTTCCTTCAAGTTTTAAAGCGGTTTCAGTGTTGAGTGAAGAGGGTACTGGCAGTCCCATAGAGCTAATGCATAAGTTTTGAAATCGCAACTTCTAGAAAACAAATGCTTTGCCATGTTATTTCATTTTCACAAGGTATTAGAATCATCATAACATCAATTTAACTCAAAATTGAAAAGAAAATAACAATCGGTTATTTAGTTATAAATTAATAAAGTTTAAAAATAGTGGCGCCATCTGCTGGATATGTTTGACATTTTAAAATTTAAAAAATATATAATTAAATAACTAGATAATATTTTCGTTTCAAATTTGTTTCATTTCGATGTTATGTTGATTCCCATACCCGGGCAAAAAGGGCTAACATGGCAAAGCAATACATCTGTGGAAGTTGTTATTCCGAAACTAATGCATTGGCTCTATCGGACTGACAACCCCTCTTATGTACACTTATTCTATACTGAACGTCTTAATAACACTGATACTCATTTTGTAGGCACGTTGTTACTTTAATATTTTATCTATTTCATTTCATTCGTCAAACCCCAGTGGGAAAACTGTCAGATGCTATTCCTGTTCTTCATCTTCGGAGTCAATTTGAGGGACCCCATTGATGCTGTTCCAATGGTAAGTTTGACATGCTCTAGGACCTTTGAGGCTTGCCATTTTTGCTGCTACACTTGAGCTGGTACAGTCTTTCTTGCATCATCCGAACATAATTTTCAGAACATCTTCAGGTGCTGCTGCTACCTCACTGTGCACTGGGACCAGCAGAAGCGCTATCGACTCAAGAAGTCGCAGTTGGTTGATATCCTTTTCACTGGAGACACCAAGATAAACGTCAAACAAGATGATTTTCTGTCGAACAATTTAAATAAAATGGTCTCATCAACATACTTAAGGTGTAGCTTGAGGACAATTGGATGTAGGATCCTTCGAGCAGAAAGTGATGTGGACGTTCTGATAGTGGATACGGCATACAGCTGTGATAATGTCGGAAACAACACGGATACTTATTTTGCTGGCACGTTGTTATACTTTAATATTTTGTGTCAACCTCACAGTCCTCTTGATGGCTACAGCTGATGTGCATAAGGACATCGGTTTCATACAGCCTGGACGTGGGAAGACAAAGGATTTTTTTGTTCTTATCCCAAGAGTTACAGCAACTGGGTTTTAGGACGTGCTATTTTTGCAAACACAATAGCTGGATGCGACACTACATCTTTCACATTTCGAAAAAGCAGGATCGCTTTTGCGAAGTTGTGTACGAAGTCGTCAGAGGTTCAGAAAGCTGCAGCGGTCTTTTCATACCCTTCCTTAACCACCTATCAGGTACAAAAGGCAGGCAATACCTGCATCTTGAGGTGTTATGGGGCTCCAACGAAAGAGGCCTTCCCCAATGCCACAGGTATAATTCATTCTTGAAATCCGGACCTGCCATCAAGCCTGATATATCGTCTTCTTCCCACCGAGGAAGCAGTTAAAGAGTATTTCCTCTGAATATTACAACAAGATGAGCTGTGGCTGGGAAATGATCTGCCTCCTCTAGTGTATGATTGGAAGATTGAGAATAACTGCCTGATGGTCAAAGTGCACAGTAAGTTAGCAGCAGCACCTTACGATATTCTGAAAATAATTTTCTGCAGATACATGAAAGTCTGTGCCAGCTCAAACTGTAGCTGTAAAAACTCAAGTCTCAAATGTTCCTCAGAATGCCAAAATTCCCAGAGGACTAGCCTCAAAAGGGTCTCTCAAGTTGACTCTGAAGATGAAGAAGAACAGGGGGATCATCTGACCGTTTTCCCATGGGGTTCAAGGAATGAAATGAAATAGATAAAATATTGAAATAACAACGGTGCCAACACAATGAGTATCAGTGTTATTTAGACGTTCAGTATAGAATAAATGTACATAAGAAGGGTTGTCAGTCCCTTAGAGCTAATGCATTAGCTTTCGAATAACAACTTCCACAGATGAGTTGCTTTGCTATGTTAGCCTTTTTTGCCTAGGTACAGGAATCAACATAACATCGAAATGAAACAAATTTGAAACGAAAATAATATCTAGTTATTTAATTATATATTTTTGAAATTTTAAAATGTCAAACATATACAGCAGATGGCGCCACTATTTTAAAAATTTATTAATCAAGAATTAAATAACCGGATGTTATTTTCTTTTCAATTTAGAGTTAAATTGATGTTATGATAATTTTAATACCTTGTGAAAATGGAATAACATGGCAAAGCATTTGTTTTCCAAAAGTTGCGATTTCAAAACTTATGCATTAGCTCTATGGGACTGCCAGTACCCTCTTCACTCAACACTGAAACCGCTGTAAAACATGAAGGATAATAGATAAAATAGTAAAATAAGATATATTATTGAAAAGATTTAAATTCTCTACTACTCTAGGGCCAAAATTTAGTGTTTCGGTGCATTATTGAAGAGTTAACCGGTCAAAAAAGAGGAAAAATGTGGGGGGAGAAGTGTTTTCTCCAAAATTACTGACTTTCAAAAGCGGATATCCCGAAAACTATACAAGATATTAAAACACTTGAGGGGTGAAGCTTGTAGCAAATTTAATCAGCTTTCATTTTGTGTAATGCAATTATATCGCTAGAACGCATAGTTTTCGAGATATAAGCGAAAAACCGAAAAATGGGACATTCAACCCCCCCCCCTCCCGCCTTCAGCACAGGGGCTAGGGGTGGGGACTTTTGATATGTTTACCTCCTAACTAGTCTAAATAAAGTTATGAAGTCAAAAATTGTGTTCCAAAACTTTCCCTCTAGAACTCTTCGTTGCCTGGACTAAATGTCATTTTTCAAATACTCTTGCCAGATAAAAGTTACATTTTTAGGCAGAATATATTGAATGCTTACTACTTTGTTTGTACTTTAAAATAGTTAATGGCAGAAAATCAATTAAGTTACACAAGACCTACCTTTTGCTTTCCACCTCTTCTCTGTCTTTTTCAGCCACCTCTTCTTTGTCTTTTTTAGCCACCTCTTCTTTGTCTTTTTTAGCCACCTCTTCTTTGTCTTTCTTGACAACAACGACATTATCCCGCTTAATCTTCAGCTTCTGTTTTGGCGCTTCCTTCCTTATTACAATCATAGTGCCCGATTTGGTAACAACAGAGTCGGTCGAAGGTTTCCTTTCCCCAGGTTTCATGGCCGGACTGCATTCTCGACTAGAAGGAAGTTCGCCGTCGGATTCTTCAGCTTTTTTGTCGTCCTTAGCACCAGCCTTTTCTGGACTACTGTCGCCGCTGTGGGTTTGTTTGGGACTAGGTGGTCTTTTACTGAATGTATCTTTATCTACCTTTTCAGGGCTTCTACTTTTCGAAGAGCCTGTTCTTTTCGTTTGATGTTTGGAACTTGGGGAACTGTCTCTTCGGCTACGTCGACTCGCAGGTAGTTCATCTTTGGAGTCTTCAGAATCCATTTTTTCAGGAGATGTTTTTGGTTCAGGGGATGCCTCACGAGCGATTGGCTTGGATTTTTTGACAGGGCTTTCTGTCCTCTTTGAATCCTCGTCAGAACTAACACTATGCTTACGCTTCAGCTCTTTGAGGGTGTCCCCTTTGATTGAATGGGAAATTTTTTTGGGGCTGCTTTCTGGACTGGAAGTTTCCGAATCTCTCCCTGTTTCTTTCTTATGACTTTCTTTTTCACGACTAGTTCTAGTTTGTTCTACATCCATTGCTTCACTGTCTTTATTTTTAAAATCTTTTTCAGGACTAATACTTTTTTCATCCTTACTTACCTCTGTCAGCCTTTTGGGACTGCCCCTACTTCTAGTCCTAGATTTCTGTTCATCACCTGAACTTACACTTGTATCTTTACGATCTGATTTAGAATCCTTCTTTTGGATCTCCCTACTCCTAGAGTTATGCTCATCGCTGGAACTTACACTTCGATCTTTACGTTGATCTAATTTTGTATCTTTCTTGGTTTTGGAGTTAGATTCCTCATCGGAACTTCCACTTCTAGCCTTCAAACCCATTTTGGCATCTTTTTTGGGACTTTCCCTTTGAGTTTTGGAATGTAGCTCTTCATCAGAACTGACATTTCCCTCCTTCCTTCTTACCTTATAAGGTTTCCTAGGACTCCTATCCTTACGCGGCGAGGGACTTCTATCAGAGCTAGGACTTCGCTTGTCCCTCTTCTTACTCTTCTCCTTCTTTGAGCCACCCTTTTTGTGCTTAGCTTTGGATCTGTGCTCTTTTTCAGAACTGGGACTCCTTCTTCTACCTCTCCGGCTCGATTTTGATCCCCTAGGAGATTTGCTTCGAGAACGGCCCCGATCCTCAGTGCTTGAACTACGATTCCTCCTTCGTCTAGATCTTGAAGACTCTGAGGATTTTTTAGCAGGACTTCGACTGTCATCGGAACTGTCACGTTTCTTTTTACGACTTTTATCTCTCGATTTCACCCTTTCGTCTCCAGAACTGGAATCGCTCTTTACTTTTTTGGAATTGCCTGCTTCAGGAATTTTTGATTGACAAGGCTTCTCACTATCAGATCCTTGTTGAATGTCTTTGGAAGTGCTGTCGCTGACTTCCAGTTTAGAAGCTTTACCATTCATGTCACCTTCTTCTAGTTTTTTAGATTTCTTACTAATATTTGAACTGGTGTTGTTCGAAGTTTGTTCTTCGTCAGATTGCGCATGCACAGAATCCGATTTAGTTTGAGGTTTAGTTGCAGGGCTGCCTGGCAGTTGAATATCAGACAGAGAATAAGGCACCTATTATTACAGAAAAAAAATGTCTCAGTCAGATTGTAAAAAGAATACGTAAAATAACACTGGTCAACAGTGAAAATGCGAATGAGATGAAAGTACTTGATTCTGAATGATTTCGACGTGCTAAACACGAATATCACCTTAAAAATTGAAAGTTAGCTCTTGTTTTTGAGTTACGGTCGTTTTTTGTTATTGCATAGGATATGGCGAAATGCATGGGTGCACCAAACACAAAATTAGTTAAAGTCAATTTTGTTTACAGAAAACATCCGAATTTGTGTTCATACAGATTTTATTTAGTATTATCAACCTGGGGGTGAGAGGAAATGATAGGTTCCAATAGTTTTGCCACCATATTACCAGCTTTGTAACCCTTTTAAGCAACATAATTGTTCTCATCTCAAGAGGTGCAGAATAAATAGCAATAAATTCCTTGCATTTCGTACTTGGTTGTTTTAGAAGTTGTAGAATATCAAAAATTAGTGTTAGTAATAAAAAAATCTATAACTGTAATGCCTTGTAAATGCATGCATTAATAGAGCTAATAACTTCTGTTGTAATTGCGGCAAAGTGCAATTTTTTGCACAAAGAGAGCATCTCTGCAAAAATAAAGAAAGCTTATCATTTGTATTTCGGTTACAAGGTAGGATGCCTGGATAAATTTCTGGGTTCCTCACGTATGTACTTAAACTTGTGTAGCAAATTTGTCACTTTGACTTCATCTGGAACAACAGATAATGCCGCATGCTTGGAAGAAAAACGCATGCCATTTAATAGAAAAAACGGAATGTCATTTTATGATTAAGGGGAAACCAACAAATTAGATTTATGACTTATTTCTGCATCATCTAATCGGTTCCATGAGGCGTTATTTAGAAAAAGATAAAAGTTAAATAGCCTTACATTTCTTCAAGTCTGTGTCCAACACGACACTATTTACTAAAAAGTCTACAATATTTTTTTTTTTGTAGTTTTAGTGAGGATAATAGCCATGCGTTTGCTAAATATGCTACAGCTCCTAAAAACATTCTGAAGAAATGTGCGGAATTCAGTGTTCTTTTATTTTTCTGCCCCTCTTAAGTAAGAACAATTATGATGCGTAGTGGGGAGCTGCTAATGTGGGTGAAAAGTTACCACTCCTTAACTTCCCTTAAAAGTTCCCTCCTTACTCTTACCACTCCCATCTATATATATAACCTGTATGAGCACAAATTCAGAGGGCTTCTGTAAGCAAAATTGACTATAATTAATTGATTTTGTGTTTGGTGCGCCGATGCATTTCGCAGTATCCTATGCAATGAAAAAAAAACCCATAACTCAAAAACAAGAGCTAACTTTAATTTTTTAAGGTGATATTCGTGTTCAGCACGTCAAAATCATTCAGAATTGGGTACTTTCATCTGATTCGCAGAAATTTTTTGAAATTTTGTTGTCCAGTGTAATTTAAAGCATTGGCAGGAAACAGTTTTACAAAAAAAAAAAAAATTAAATTAGAAATAGTTCGCATTAAAGCATATTGATATTCATTCAAAATGAATCGGCAACTGCAGTATATTTCTTTAGAAATGAAACAAAAATTTATGATACTGACAATAAATGTTAAAAAAAAAAGCTGAAATTGTGTCCGATTATGATGTAGCTAACATCACCATTTCAACGATTAAAAAAAAAATGCATTCTTAAATGTTGGTTATAAAAAAAATCTCCTAATTTTTCTATAGTGTGTATTACTCCAAAAGAACATTATTGAGTTACTAATTAAATAGATGTATTATTATAAAATTTTAATAATTTTTTTTAAAACTATTCACTGGTTTAATTAAATTGCTGACAGTTAACAAGACATTTTTGGGAGCTTCCTTGGAGTTCACACAAATGTGGTTTAACTGCAGGGGTGCAGAAAATGTTTTTACTCCAAACATTTCCCCCAATCCGTTTGAAAATTTCCCCCATTTCACCCTATATTATAGACTTAGATAAATTCTGTATTACCTTAGGTATGGAACATTTTACGATAAACAGGGATGTTAGTGCTTGTTGAACAAAAAAAAAACTGAAATCCAAACCAAATGCTTGGTTTGAAAAACCAATAAAGCTGAACTAAGGGTGACCGAAATACTTAAACAATTATTTCAACAAGACAAATTTTAATAATTATATACTATAACAGATACTACTAAATGTTATGTACTTTTAATATCTTTATATACACTTTAAGAAAATTTTCCTTTATCATGGATGTTAGTGCTTGTTGAACAGAAAAGCTAACTTCAAAACAAATGCTTGGTTTGGAGAACCAAAAAAGCTGAACTAATCGTGACCGATAAAATTTATATTTTAACAATTATCACAACACAACAAATGTTAAAATAATAATTATATAATACTACTGAATGTACTTTTAATTTCTTTATAATCACTTTAAAATCAAATAAATTTACTTTTATTTGTGTTATTTTGTGTCATCATCAGTTTTGTTTGTTGTGCGTGTTGAAATTTTTTTGCTCTTCATTTGATGTATTACCATTCATTAAGTTTTGGTAGTTTGGCAGTTGCATAAGGCTTAAAATTTAGGCATCAGGTTTCGCAAAAAAAAAATCTTAACTGCCTTTTTGGGATTGAAATCCCCATCATGGTCTTTCAATGCATATCCTTATTTACATGGTTCATACATTTGTTAAAAAAACAAAATTCAAGCACTTTTTCGGAAAAATTCCAGGACTAGAAATTTATTAGCAACATAAATATATAAAACGTGCTTAAGCCCGACACTCCATTAAAAAACTAAAACTTGTCTACAATCAGAAACCCCAGTATAGGCCGAAATAGGAAAAAAAGTTCAAACGTAAACAAAAAGAATTTTAACTTTCTAGCTGTTCTTGTGTTCACGACTCATGGACACTTGAGCAGAAAAAATAACGTGGTTGTCCAACTGCCCTGAACTGGAGCTACAAAAGATACACTTCCGATCACGCAGAGCCACAGAACTGTCAATCATTCTGATGCAATGTGACGTCATCGGCAGATATCGTAAAAATTACTAGGCGGCTAAATAAGTGAATCAGGAAACATTATTGGACTTCAATTTTTTTTTTTTGTCACAGTAAATGATCGTCTTCTAATGGGGGGATTGCACTGGCCGTTGATCGGTATTTGAAGACATCTTACTGTAATCTATTCTTAATTCATCCTCAAATTTTAATTAAAAATTTGATCTTTATTATTAAAATCCATTATTTAAACTAGTTATTTATCAAAATTTAAGCATAGTTTTTATCATTATAGAACTTCTTCTAATGAGAGATCGTACTGGCAGGCCGAGATTTGAAGACATCATAGTATAATCTAATCTTAATTCATCTTCACATTTTGATTGAAATTTGTATCTTCATTATTAAAATCAATTTTTTAACCTGTAGTTTATTGAAATTTAAGTTTAGTTTTACTTAATTCCGGGTGCCCCGTAAAAATTGCGATCAACCGCGATGATATATGCTGTATTTAGGATACAAACGCGATACGCTATTTTGGTTTGTTAGAACCAAAATTTAGACATCAATGTAATACAAAAAGTACAAAATTAACAATGTAATACAAAAAGTAAATTTAGGGTGAGTTTTAAAACAGAAAACGTATGGCTGGTTAGGGAATTTTGTATTACATTGCTAAAATCGAAAATAATTGAATATTTTCCACAAAATTTCCCCAGATGGCTAAAATTTCCCCCGATCTAGGATCGCCGGATCGGACATATTCTGCATCCCTGTTTAACTGTACCGCCCATTCATAATTAAAAAAATAAGATGATCAACAATTAGTTTAATTTTGTTTTTAATAGAAATATACATCGATTTGTTAAATACTTTAACACAAGTATGACTTTTAAAAAAGAAAACTTACCGAAGACACATTCATTTTTGAGCTCGCTTCCTCTTGAATACCTTTTGAATTATCACTAAAAGAGAAAACCTAATGTAAGCAAAAGGAACTGTTTTTTTTTAAAAAATATATGGGTTAAAGTGAGCTTTAGGCCCCGCATTTGGCGACATTGCAAAATTTGTCGCCAACCAACCTGGTGGCAACTGGTAAAAATCATGAATTCTTCAGTAATTCCTAACAAAAGCCACCACTGCAGTTTGGTAGAACAATTGTTCTTAACTAAAGCTATATTGTAAAAAATAACAAGATATCACCGTGGTTACGCTGAAAAACAGCAAATTCCATTGGCGTGTAGAGAACTAAGGCCGTATATTTCGTTAAAATAGTTATTTTCAGATTTTAAACTGCAAATTTTAAATAAAAAAGACTTTTTTAAGAATCAATATGCTTGGTTTTGAAATGTGCAAATGCTATGATAGAAAATCGACTATTGTCAAATATGAATATATATGAAGTTCTATTTTATTAAGTTGATTGGATACCACAATTTCGGCAAAAATTCTATATTAAACTTAATCCCATAATAATAACATGTGACAACAAGTACTAAATAGTTTAAAAAACTATATAATTTTAAAAATAACGTATTATGAGAATTTTAAAACCATATTTATTTATAAAAATAGTACACAGGTTCAAAGCAAATGTACGATCGACGAAATGGTAAACAAGTACGATCATTACGATTATGCGGACTTTATGAAATGAATTTTAAAAACTAATTATAAAGATAATAAACATTCTTAAGGTTTCATTTTAATTGAATAATATACATAATAAAAACAATTTTAATTACTAAACACAGGAATTTAAAAAATTTGGAGGAAGACTTGAAGATCAGTAACAGATTTTGTTTTTGCATCTAGTAGATATTTGAAGGATATCAAAAATAGTAATAAAATGCAATCATAAAACATAACGCTAAAAAGTTCGTTCATTTCAAAACATTAGTATACTGGCGACTAAAGAAATACAACACAATTCAGAAAAAAAGAATCAGTAACAATGGGGTTAAGTTGATTTTAAAAAAAGGCTTACGCCACTGGATATAGAAATTCAATAAAAAGACCGTGAATTATGTAAAAAAAAAGACATAAACAATATTTTCTTCATGAAGCATATCCATAAACAATTAGAAATGAATTCCAATTATAGAAAATGACATTGAGGTTTAACAATTTCATCTAAAGAAAAACCGGTAAAAATGCTAACAACACAAGCTACGATAAAATACGCATCGGGATTATTACTTTCCAGAATCACTATAAAATAATGTAAATAATGAAGTAGAAGCCAAAAAATTGATTACAAACTTACTTCAAATTAATAAAAACAGTAATTTTTAATCAATGCTGATCGCTATTTTGCTTCGTACTTTTACAATGCTGCAGTTAATTAGCTAACGGTTACAGTTAACTGCGGTAGGGAAAATTTTTCGATGAAAAAATAAAAATAATTTAGTTTTAAATTTAAAAAGTTAAAATATAATTTTCTTTTGGAAAATAAAATTGATTCCTAGATACAATAAGTTTCTTTCCTATTATTAATTCAGAAAAGTAGAAAGTGGGGTACTAGCAAAATTGATAGATCAGGATATCAAAGGAAAACTAGCTTGGCTTTTCTATGAGGCCAAGCTTTCATTTCAATTTTTCTTGGGTGTGAGTTTTTTCAAATTTTAGGTGGGGAAGGGAATTTCTTTGGGAAAAAGTGCTTTGGGCATATCAGTAGCTCTTAATGTATTACAGTAGTTATGTCATTAAAAATGGCTGCATATTATTTGGTATTTTAAGGAATGATAATCATGTTTTATGAAATTATTCAGTTTGATCGAATACAGGGAAGACATTTTAAATAAATTTCAGTCTCAATTAACACTTTAACTACGGGCGTCGACTGACCCATAGACTAAGAACACTCTAAGTTTCAAACTCTCATTGGATTTGGATAATTTCTACATTGAAATTGACATAGAAACTAGCGCGCCCCCTTTGTGTCTAAGGGAACTAATGTAATGGTTTCTGGCTGCCTATTTGCAGTCACCTTTAGGAGATTTAACAGAGCCAATGACATCTCGTAATTTGGAACCCTTATCAAGTGACGATAGGGATCTATTTTTTACTACAACTTATTTTCGACTTTATTTTTGAATATATACAGCTACTCATTGACTTTTATATCCCTCGTAGGCCCATCCTCAAGATATTTGACCTTGTGCTTCTTTTTCTCCATTGATAAACCTACAGACTGACTACTCTTGTCATTTTAGACATGGACCTCCAAAGATCCACAAGTGATTCGATTGAATAACTCGTCAAATATTCATCCAAATGTAACAAAAACTTAGATTTAGGGGTTTTCGAGGGTTTTTCACATTTCTAAGTAATTAAAATTGGGTGTTGCTATTGAAAATGTTAAAGTTCGTAACATTTTTAATATTAAGACACCCTTATGCAAATTTTGTGTCATGCAATTAACTCAAAATGTTATTTGTTCACATAGTCAAAAAGGTCCGATGTAAAAGGATGACTAACGGTTGAAATAATCACTAGTGGGTAACTTTTTTTTAACAGAACATTCCGAAGAAACCGTAGCCCTACAATTGAAAGTACAATTATGCCAATCAACAAATCAACCTTTAATAGTGCTTTAGTTGCTTTCGACACGTTAGAAGAGCTAGGCAATAGATTAAGTTGCTGGTCTAGAAGATTTTTAGTCTACGGGTCAGTCGACGCTCGTAGGTAAAGTGTTAACATAAGTATAGCAAAGCGCAAGTTTCACAAAGCAAATTTGGATCAGGTTTATTCCAACCATACATTTGAGTATTAAAAATAAATTGAACGAATAGGGTTACTTTTACCCCCCCCCCAAAAAAAAAAAAACTTGGGGAACCCTGTGCCATCAAATGTGATTACTAAAATTTTATTTTTAAAACACAACGTTTCATAATTAGGTATACAAATTCAATAGAGAAGCCCTGAAACAATGTGTTTTCCCACCGTCGAAATAAATAAATCAAAACTGCGGAAAATCCAGAATTTTTTTTTTCTGGTTGCTGGCCCCACATACCAATTGATTCACGCATAGAAAACACAACTACTTTTGATTTCCTACATAATTTAGCCCTTTCACCTCTAAAACAGCCCAGGCAGCCGGACAACTAAGGATTCGATAATGATATTCCTATCACATATTTTGCGGAATCCTCCATATCGAAAGTGTTAAGTCTAGACCTAGAGGGTCAAATTAGCATATTTAATATTTCCACATCGTTTAAACTTAATAGCAGAATGTTTCTGAAACTTCATGAAACATAATTAATAAGAAAGTATCAAAATGGTTGCAAATAATCTGCGGTAGAGATCTGAAGGCAGCCATAGCAAATGCTTAATATAACACAAAGTTAAAAGTAAAACCTCCAAAAATACACATGAAAATGGTTGCCATAGAGAAAAATAAATCAAGACAATTATGTTGGAAATTTCGGATAATCATTTTGCTTTCTTATATGAAAACTTTATGGATCTATGTTAAGCAACAAAGCAAATTAAAATTCTCTTAAGTGATCTAATCAAACATTTAACCTCCCCCCCTTTCCTTAAAATAAATCCTATACATATATATTCTGCATACAAACATATAGAGGTCCCTTCATTTCGGGGAATTTTGGATGGTTTAAAAAACAAAGTTTTTCAGTGCCATGAAGAACAATCAAACAAGTTCTATAAGCTTCTCGCAAGTAATAGCCCATTCTGACAATTGTTTTGCTGACAATGCTTCATGAATTTACCGTTGGAAAAAATTAGTTATTTGCAAGACTTTCGAAACATACTTGATTTTGGTTGTAATTTTTTTAATTCAACTAATAAATAGGCTGCTTTGGTATTAGCAGTTTTGGAAAGCTTGAGCATTCTAGTTTACAGGGTGTTTTGCACCTTGGACCCCTAAAAAAAGGGACTTAGGGACCTAAAGTTTTGAAAAAAGGGACCTAAGGGACCACTTTAAAAAAATCGACAAGTGCTTAAGACATGGTGGAAATGAGCAAATTGTTTATTAAGGCAAAAACCCTTCTTTTCTTTTTAAACCAGACTAAAAGAAACTAAAGAAAAAACAGAAGACGGTGTAAGAACATTATTAGTGTGCAGACCTGCACAGACACAATTCATGAAAAAATAGTCAATGTTACTATTTTTCAGTAGTTTTTTTTTATAAATATATATTCTTTAGGCAGCATGAAAAATAGGGTGAAAATTTTTGCCAACAAATATAAATAAATTTGACTTCCATCAACAAATTAAAAATGTCATAACTTTCCTTGCCACAAAAGTATAGACACAAGTTCCAGTTTTATGCAAATTCTTTACAGGAAGTGATTGGGTCATCAAAGAGGAAGGTTTTTAAGTTGCTTTAAAAGGTTGAACTGAAGGTAATTTTCAATGCTTAGAACCATTCTGAAGTCAACTGAATTTTCTTACAAAGAGATTTTAAGGATATGGACATTAAAATTCAGAGGTAAATCTGTTTCTTATATTTCTACTCAATTAAAGCGTTCGAAACAAGGTATTTTATAGAGTGTTAGCACGTGACAATCAACATCCACCAAAATCGCGGTCTGGAAGACCTCAAATCACCAGCAAACGAGAGGACAGACAAATAAAAAAATTGGCTTCAGACAAACATTGCTCTTCAACCAAATTAAAAGCCTGATTGTGGCTCAATTTTCACGTGAACCTATTGAGAGGCGAGTCAATGAATCTTTATATTTGATAAAATCCAAGCTGAAGTGCAAGCCTAGCTTGCTATCTCATCATAAAGATGCAAGACTGCGATGGATAACTGTAAGACATGTGTTGTTGAGTGATTTGAGGTCTTCCAGACCGCGATTTTGGTGGATGTTGATTGTCACGTGCTAACACTCTATAAAATACCTCGTTTCGAACGCTTTAATTGAGTAGAAATATAAGAAACAGGTTTACCTCTGAATTTTAATGTCCATATCCTTAAAATCTCTTTGTAAGAAAATTCAGTTGACTTCAGAATGGTTCTAAGCATTGAAAATTACCTTCAGTTCAACCTTTTAAAGCAACTTAAAAACCTTCCTCTTTGATGACTCAATCACTTCCTGTAAAGAATTTGCATAAAACTGGAACTTGTGTCTATACTTTTGTGGCAAGGAAAGTTATGACATTTTTAATTTGTTGATGGAAGTCAAATTTATTTAAATTTGTTGGCAAAAAATTTCACCCTATTATTTTACATACTGCCTGAATATTATTTAAAAAAAACTACCGAAAAATAGTAACATTGTCGATTTTTTAATGAATTGCGTCGGTGTCTAAATTTTTGTGCAGGACTGTATTAAACTATTTCTCATTGCATGGTAACTTATTGTCCTGCTAAAGAATATGCCCAAACCTCATTTCTGAGTGACGAAGAATATAAAAAAATGGCGCGCTAGTCACATGGTAATATTTTTTTTAAAAAAAGGGACTTAAGGTACCAAATGTGAAAAAAAGGGACTAAAAGGGACCGAAAATAAAAAAAGGGACTTTAAGGGACCAACTCTAAACGCCCTGAGTTTATAATAGGAAAATTACAAATAAGAAAATTTGTAAAGGGAATTCAATTCCGCAAAAGTCCACCTATGTGTTATCTCTACTTCTGGTGCAAAGAGATTAATTTTATTTGGTAAGTTTACCTTTTCTTCTCACGATTGAGCTTTGTTTTTGTTACTTTTGAGACAGAATGCTAACACATTTTTAATGAAAATATTATTTAAAAAAAAGCTTTAACTTACTGTGATTCAACAGGAGGCTCCTGAACAACAAAGGGAGATTTTTCTTCAAAAGATTTATCCTGGTCTTTAACATTTCCTTCGTTTACATTCACTAGGCAATCTCGAGCCACAACTGAACTTTTCACCTCCGAAGTTTCTTCGACACAGACAGAAGATTTTGACTCGACAGGCACAGTAGAATCTACTGGAGAAGTATCTGTAACACCTGAAGAAGTTTTCTCTTCGACAATCTCAGATGCTTCTTTTTCAGTTGAAGATGTTCGGGATTTAACAGTAACATCCAATTCAACTCGAGATGCATCAGTTTTCATATGAGACTTTTCTTCAACAACAGATGATTTTGTTTTGATGGTAAGCTCAGTTTTCACTTGTGAAGAATCTACAACAGGTGTAACCTCATTTTCGATTTGAGAACCTTCTTTAACATCAGGTAAAGATTTTGCTATGGAAACAACATCAGCTTTATTTTTCAGGTTGTCTTCAACAATGGTAGAAGATGATTTCTCTATAGTGGCCTCCTTTTCCATTTTGGAGCTATCTTCAACAGCAGATGATAATCTTGTATCGATGGCGACTTCAGTATCCGTGTGCTTGATACTTGCAACAACAGATGATGGTTTTGGTTCAGTGACAACCTCGGGTTCTACTATTTGAGAGGCTCCTTCAGCAACTGCAACTTCTGATGATGTCTCTTCACATGGTTCTCGAGAGTATTCTTCGTTCTTAGTCTCAACATCTTGGTCAACCAAGAGAGAGGATAGGACAGCGGTGGCAAGATCTTTCTCACGGTCATCATCATGTGATGTCCTAATCACTCCACTGTCCGGTACTGACAAATCTTCCGGTTCATTGACTTGTTTGTCTGAGTTCTCGACCGACAACAACGACGAAATGGCAGTCGACAATTCTTTTTCACGGTCGTTCTCGACGTCTTTGACATCTGAATCAACCGAGAGGTCTTCAGCAAGATCTTGAACTGGTGTGTTTTCAACCATCAATAAGGATGAAATGGCTGTTGAAAGCTCTTTTTCACGGTCTTTGCTTACTTCTTTAAATGTTTCTTTTGCTGTATGACTACCAGATGAGTGCTTGTCTTCGGAAACATGATTTTTGGAGTGTACTTCTATATTACTGGACGAAGCGGGATGGGCCGCCTCTTGGAAAACCTCATCTTTGGTGGTCTTGTCAGGTGGAAGACAGATCTTAATTTTCCCCACCTGTTCATTTTTAGATTCAGTATCAGATTCATCTTCTGTCTTATCCCCATCTCCTTTGGTGGAATCACAACTTTCTTTTTCGTCTCCACTTTTTTGTATTTCTGAAAAACAAGAAATACAAAATAAAGCAATAGTTGTATGGGGACTGTAGTAAGACATCATGCGGTCTTTTTTAAAAAATACTTCTGAGCATTCAGTTTAAAGATAAAACATTATGATCAAATTTCCTAGAAAAAGACAATATCATCCCGGTATAATGGGCAGATAAAACTTAAATGTAAACTTTCAGGAGTCTATCCAGAAGGAAATATGCGTCGGTTTACAGAAAACCTTTCATAAATTTCTGCAACAAATAAACGGGACTTTTCACAAAATTCTATTCCGAAATATAAACCCAGTTACGGCCGACTAAATAACATAGCAAACAGAATTCTGAAGCCGATCCCACAATGAATTGTTCTAGTCAACAAACCAATCCACTATTGAATTCCAAATACCATTCGTGAATTTAAACATAAGCATACTTCCCCAATAGCAGAAAGTGGTCAAATTCATGACTGGCTTGAGAGAACAACCGGCGATCATGCAAAACATTCCGAGTTCTGACTTTCTCCTTGCCAAAGAAATTTGGAAATTGGCAAATAAAACTTAATCACTAATTGATATAGCAAATTTCACGAAAATTTCCTCTTTTTAAACCAAGTTTTTTTTAAATTAAAAATTTGTAAAGTTTTGTAATCGCAGTGTTATGTTTTTTATTTGCTAAATGATTTGAGTTTCATTATTTCTGGTTTAAAATTGTTCATATTTAAAGTTTTTTTTTTTTAAAAATGATGTTATGAATTTTTTTCTCAAAGTGGCTTTTTTAAGATTCGCATTTTATCAAATTACAATTGATGATATACTATAACAATCTAATCTCTAAGACTTTGCTTTTTTTTTAGAATTTTGAGGATTTGGAATTTGTTTGAATTAGAATTCATAATCACATTATACATTTATTGACAAATGAAGCTTATCAATATAAATTAAATTTCTAGCTTTAAAACTTTGATTTTTTTTTAATTATGCCATTGATTATGCTAAAATAAGTTTTAAATCCTGTTGGACAGCACCAACCAATTACAACACTCTTTAAATTTATAGCAAAAAAACTCTTTTAAATTAATAAAGCAGTGTAATGTTTTGAACATTCAAGTATTTTCTTTTTAAAAAATGCTTTGAAAAATATAACTTTAAAACTAACAATTTATAGGATTTTTTTGGGTGCTAAATGTTGAACCCAAATATCAACTGAATATTAAAATAAAATCTTCACAGAAAGGAGATAGGAGCATAGATTTAAAATTATTATCATACCTTGATGCATTCATACATTAGAAATCTAGACTAAACAACCATCATAATAATGGTTCGTCAAATAATCCACTAATTCTGATCAGCAAAAACTAATTAAATAAAGGTTTATAACAAAATAGTCTATAATACAATCAATAACATGCTTAAATAATACAATCACACCACTTACAAAGTGTGTCCACAATAAG
Source organism: Hylyphantes graminicola (assembly GCA_023701765.1). Taxonomy (NCBI): domain Eukaryota; kingdom Metazoa; phylum Arthropoda; class Arachnida; order Araneae; family Linyphiidae; genus Hylyphantes; species Hylyphantes graminicola. The sequence goes on along the minus strand of CM043111.1, from coordinate 77,889,181 downwards.
AATGAGACAACTTAATTTTCTTTTAAATTCAACAACACATTACTTACATAAATGCTACTTGCATCAAATTGTCAAGCATTTTTAATTAATTTTGATAATTTAAATTGACGAATATACACCTTTCAGTCCCATTTTGCAAAGATTTCTTCTACCCGTTGTAAGACATTTTGTACAGTTTCTTCCACTAGTGATTTAAGTAGACGATGATATACCTTTTGATTTGGCCGAAGTTTTGGGCTCCTTTTTCTTGTATGAATTATTCATATTTACATTTATTAATTCCCCAGAAATTTTTTATCCCTCTTGCTTGTGGGACGTTAGGCACAATGCCCTTATTGGGTATGAAGTTAATATTTTGGTTCCTAAGATACTCTGTCACTCTTTCTTGTAATGACTGATAGCCATTGCAGATCAGGACAAAATATCTTCCTTCCAATGATGTTGGGGGATGAAGGTTATTAGTACTCTCTTTATACATTGTTGCATGTAAATTCTACCCTTCACAGTTCCCTCAAAGACCACGGTTTGGACACATTCCTATCTCCTTCCATGACATGTCACACACTTTTCGGGCCAATTTTTCTTTAAGTTTGATTCTATATTCACGGAAACAGAATCAAATGAAGCAGATTGGTAGTGCTTTCTATCACCAGCAACATTGGGATCATACATGAATTAAATTTCATCATCAATGATGAGTTTCAATCTTGATGGAATCAATTTCCAATATAAATGTTCAAACAGTTCTTTGTCGCTGTTTTTTAAAAATATTTTTTTGCAGTTTGGTACCGATTTTTTCCTTAAAAGCTTTTGAATTCAAATCTTCTTTGCTGTGCACATTAAACTTAGATAATTTCAATCTCCGGATGATTTGGAGCACATAAATATAAGGTTTCTTTCTCTCGAATTTCTTAACTTTTGTTACAAAAGTTGGGCTCATTTCTAAATTATATATATTTTTTAATTTCAAGAAATTTTGATGTGTTCCTGTTTATCGTACTGTATTAAAAGACAATATATAGTTGTTTACGAAATGTTTCTCTTTTTAAAATGTTGAAACACTATATTCTTGCATCTTATTACAACAGAATTATAGAATTCACAAATTGTTTTCGAATAGCACTTGATAATAAATGAGCTGGCATGGCGAATCTTGCAGCTCAGCAACAATCAAAATCGTATCTTATTTTGAAGTGTGAGTGATCTACTGCAGTGTAAAAATTTGCATGTTACACATTTTATCCACTAGGTTAGCCAATCAAATTGTCTCATTCTCATTGCAGACACGCTTTATTAACATAAAACATGTTAGTTTACCTTCTAGCTCCACTCTTCTCTTAACCTCTTTCTGCTGAGCATAAATTTTCTGCTGCTGTGCAAGGTACTGCTGCACAAATTCATTCTGCTCAGTATCAGCATCTAACTGCAAAGGAAGAAAGCTTTAGTCAGACACTGGTTTTTAGAAAATTGCTCTATCATAAGTGATAGTTCAATTAAAAAAAGATAATGCAAAAACTTTAATTAATAGGAAAATTTACCTCGATCTTTAAGTCACCTTCTGCAAAATAAAATAAATCACTGTCAAAAGGTTGCACAAATTATATAATTAAAAAAAAATAAAAATAATAAAATATCCTTTTGTGCACAGTCTATATGTAAAGCCTTTCTGTAGTTGAGATATAACTTAGACAAGGGTCGGTCTTGAATTTAAATGATTTTTGTATTTCGGGTGCACCTATACCTTGTCCATTTACTATGTGTGCCTCAAAAAGAATTTATTTTCTTCCCCCATCCCTTCACTTGGTTTTCTAGGAAACAGAGGGAGCATGGTTTTTTTAAACCTAACGTGTTTTAGGTTTTGTTGTGAGGTTAACAATCCGAACAGTTCAAACTTAGTAGGTTGGGGAAAAAACACCCTCACGCCGTTTCGAAGAAAACCACATGCAGGGATGGGAGAGGAAAATGTTTTCGGGGCTTGCATTCTGGATAGACAAGGTATAATCTGCGATGAAGCTTTCAAACAATTTAGTTTTAGTATTTCAATTCAATGCACCTTGATAAGAACAACAACACTGAGGTTTTAGCAATTCCAAAAAAACTAATCAGCTATTACATTTATTATTCAAAGTAAACTTTATTACTAAGCTTTTAATTTTTTTTTGAAAAAGTAAAATTTACCTCCAGTTGACTTGCGTTGAGAAAGTTTTTCAAATTCCACTTGCTATAAAGATAAAAAAAATAGCTTTGTTACAAACTTCAAAATTAAAAATAAACATTGCATATAAATTGAACTAAAGTAAAACCGACCATAAGTTTGCAGTATACAAATGTTCTACGAGAAAAAGGGTAAATAGTTCTCATTTTTGAGTGCGAGAATCGAATACAAAAAGGTATTTCACATTCAATAAACAAATTTATTTGTTATTTCAAGACATAAATTTATTATTTTTTTTTAGTTTAGCTTCAGTTAGAGTGTTATTTTAATTATTTTTTCCCTTCAATTTTGACGTAACAGGGTGCACGAATATCAGGGTCAAATTATCTACCAATCGGAGCAGGCTAAGCTTCGGCGCCAGCCGCGTTGTTTACGCAAATTCCTCCGCATAGTACATTTCTCTGCTGCAAACTTAAGGTCGGTTTTGGTATAGGAACTAAATATACATTCCTAAAAAAAATACTTTTCATTTCAAACAATTACGTTCCAAAAAAAGCAAACTCTGTACATATAAAATAGGGAATTAATTCAGACACTTTTGTCGAAATGCTAAGAGACTGACCACAAAAACTCACAATATTTACTAATATATACTTCAAATGCAAAGTGTAAATGCATAAAATATCAAAACTAAAAGTGGTCAAGCAGCAAAGCCTCTAATGATTTGTTTTAATGATACAAAATCATGATATTCAAACTGATTTGGCCACTTTGACCCCTTCTCCCATTATTACATCTCATAAATTATATATTCAAAACCAAATTATAAAATTTATGTAAAATGAAAATAACTAAAAAAAGAATATAAACTTTAAATAACCTATAAAAAATACAGAAGAGAACCACTTTTAGAACAATAAAAAATAACAACAAATCCTTCTAAGAAATCGCCAATATTTTGGACAAAAATTTAGCCGATAGGGGGGGAAGGGGGCGGGGGAGTGTATACGACGAAAGGGTGTGAATGACCTTTACCCAAACACTGGACAGTGAAACCGAAACCATTAAAATTTATCCTGAACGATTGCAAAACAGGTTTCTGAGAAATACGCGGGAAATTATTGTTTCCCGCTTTTTTTTTTTTTTAAGAACCTGTTGAATTAACGGTTTAGAATACTGTTAGCCCAATCTAGATTACGTTAAAGATAAGCCGAATTATTACGAAACCTACAGACAAAATGTTTGTTTTTTAACACATTTTTCTTCTGCACGAACTTAGGGAAGAAACAGATTGAATATCGTTTTAATTGTCATATATTAAGAAGCTTTCGTTTGATGATACATGATATTCTTATTCGATTGCTAGCAACAATTTATTACAAACTAATTGAGACAAAAACCGGTACATATGTACTTTTAAAGATACATAATTGATGTGGTTTTTCGGTGAATATTTTGTTTCGTATTTTAACATAGCGATAACACAGTTAAGCAAGAAATGAATGTGTAGGCTTACCTGTTTCAACCGTTTCACCAGATCTTTCTTACTTCCGCTCTTGGACAGGCCGCGTTTTTCAAGTTCGAGTTTCAGATCAACTACTCGCAAGTTTGCGATCGTTTTTCCGTCTAACAAGACAGACCCATCATCTTCCATATCAAACGTTCACGAAAATAGGCTTAAACGTTAAATACAAATAAACAAAAAGAAAATAAACATTACGCAAAGTTTATCGCGTCGCGACGTTACCATACGTTACCCTGTACACAAATCGCTGATTGGTCCGTTTTCCTCAAATTCAGATGCTGCCACACATCTGCCACATGCTCGAGAATTTGTTTGATTAGCTACTTGCGTTTGGTTTGGTTCGTTTGGATTGATAGTTTCATGAGCTAGTGATGACGGTTAGGCACAGTGTAAATTTTCGAGTCACATTGAACTAAAACTCATTCCTCATTCTTTGTTTTAGAGTTCATCTGTTACAGATAGTGTCTGTTAGATTAGGTTTGAATATCGTCGCACAAGAGCTACACAATGGCTATTGGCGACGGGCGTCGTATTTTAGAACCACAGTGTCAAGATTGTGTCGGTGTTTCAAAAACCAACCTTAAGTTTGCAGCAGAGAAATGTACTGCGCTGAGGAAACTGCGTAAACAACGCGGCTGACGCCGAAATTTCGCCTGCGCTCATTGATTGCTCCTCTGACCCTGATATTCGTGCGCCCTGTTACGTTAAAATCGAAGGAAAAAATAATCAAAATTACACTCTAACTGAAGCTAAAGTAATAAAAAAAAATTATGTCTTGAAATACCAAATAAAATTGTTTATTGAATGTGAAACACCTTCTTTTATTAGATTCTCGCACTCGAAAAGAAGAACTATTTACCCTTTTTCTCGTAGAACATTTGTATACTGCAAACTTAAGGTCGGTTTAGGTGTACAAAATGTGAAGCAGTTCTCAGTATAAGTTTATTTTGGAACACATAAAATTTCTTGTGCAGCATTTGTGTGCTTCGAAGCTAAAAAAAAATAGGGGGATAAAAGGTAAACATAATCTTAGACACGAGTGTAGATTCCTTAATGTTAGAAATTTATTTAAATCTAATATAGCGGAAAATCCAAAAATGAACGTTGCAGTTAAAAATAAATATCTCTTTTGTATTATATAAATTATATTCCAGGAGTGGATCACCAAATAGATTCGAGAAGCCCGGACATTTCCCATCAGTTTTTTTTTAAAGGGACATCGAATCTCCAGTCAATCTAATTTTTTTTTCACTAATTATAGATGAATATTCGGTGTTTTTTTTATGATTTACACAAATTAGGTAAATAAAAGTTCGATTATTCCACAAAATGCCTAATTCCTTTAGAAATCTAATGAAAATAAAATATGTTTAGATTTTAGTAAGCAGCATTTCGAGGGAGCTCCTTATAAAAGGCTTTCTTTCTTCGTTCTAAGCTCTGGATCGGGTCAGGAGTGATTTTGTTATGTTATGTTTTTTGGAAAGTCAACTATTTTAGGTTGTTACAAATAAAATATAATCTGTCGCAATAAGTCTTCTTAAGAGAAATAAATACAGAACTTTTTCACATTTGCTAAATACAGAACTTTTTCACATTTGTTAACACATTAGAAGCAGAAAAAATAGCTATTTTGAACATGGAAGTTAGTCGCCTAATATTAAACCTTTTAAAAGCTAATAAAGCTGAGAGCACCAACTTGAATTAAACAATGATTTGATTTTTTCAGTTATTTTTTAAAAAATAAAAATAGATAAGTCTATGAAAAAGAATTAAGTCTAGTGGAATCTTCAAAACGGAGTGGACGCTTTCTTGAACAACGAAGAATTTTTGAGGATTCATGTAAAGTATCTTACGGATTAGTAATCTACGTCTTCGAACACCAATAAAAGTAGGAATAAAAAAGAAGTCTTTGTTTAAAGTTTGTTCAAAAACTTTTATTTTGTGCCCTGACTAAAAATATGCAAAGTTATTGAAATGAGAAAAGAGTTCCTGTAAAACCCGTTTCACTGTGAACGTTCTTAGTATGCGGAATAAATCATTAAACAGAATGTGAGATGCTTTCCTCTAATGAACGGATAGATGGCAGCACTGATTTAATGCTTTACTCTTTAAGTCGGTACCCCAATCCCCCCCCCCCCCCCCCCGTTTAAATAAAAAGATGTAGAATATTTTGTTTAAAAGTGAGTGCGAAAGGTCTAAAAAAACCTTTCTTCAAATAAATAAATAAATAAATAAATAAATAAATAAGTAAATAAATAAATAAATAAATAAATAAATAAATAAATAAATAAATAAATAAATAAATAAATAAATAAATAAATAAATAAATAAATAAATGAATGAATGAATGAATGAATGAATGAATGAATGAATGAATGAATGAATGAATGAATGAATGAATGAATGAATGAATAAATAAATAAATAAATAAATAAATAAATAAATAAATAAATAAATAAATAAATAAATAAATAAATAAATAAATAAATAAATAAATAAATAAATAAATAAATAAATAAATAAATAAATAAATAAATAAATACTCTCTCTCTAATTTTTTTTGTCTCATGATTTTTAAATGTGCGACAAATAGTAGTCCGATTAGAGGGAGTGTATGTTAATTTCTTGCGACATTAAAAAAAAAATTCTTTGCAAAACGCGCTTTTTGGCATATATTTGAATGAAAAGTATGTTTAGATTGAGAATATAGGTGTAGGATTTAGCTCGGGTCTTAAGAGGTTAAAGCTTCTAAATCCCAACGTTGCGTATGATGTCCACCTTAACGGTTGCGTTGGGTGCCTACTCAGGTGTTGGCTTGTCACTTGACTGTGGTTCTAAATTATGACGCCCGTCAATATTGGCCCTCGGGTAGCTCTAGTGCGACGATATTCAAAACTAAACGACATTATTGTCTTAATATCTCACGGGTAGTTTCCCTACTTATGAATGGCGGGTATTTTACTTTGATTTTGCGGTCAAAAATAAAAATAAATGATAAAAATAATATAAAATCCGTAATTTTATTTCTTCGTATACAGGGTGGTTATAAAATAACCCTCCCTATTCGGAGTGGTCTGTAGCTTGAATGAATAATCCAAATGCATCAAAAATTGAGACACTTGCTATTCAAGAAGGGGGAAAAAGAATGGAATCATAAAAAAAGACAGAATCCCAAAGAATAATCATAAAAAGAATAATCATAAAAAACAAACTCGTCTTTTGACCAGAATCTAAATTACGAGGCGTCGTCAATTATGACCAATTACTGCCAACACAGCTAATTACGCCTCGTAATTTAGAACCCTGGTTATGAGACGAGTTTCTTTATAACGAAAAAGAATGGAATTATAACACAGAAACTCGTCTCTTGACCAAGGTTAGAATTACGATGAGAAGCCAATTATGGCTAATAACGGTCAACACATCCAATTACGCCTCGTAATTTAGAACCGTGGTCAAGAGACGAGTTTGTTTTTTATGATTCCATTCTTTTCCCCCCTTCTTGATTAGTAAGTGTCTCAATTTTTGTTGCGTTTGGATTATTCATTCAAGCTACAGACCACTTCGAATAGCGAGCGTTATTTTATAACCAGCCTGTACATATTTACGATGAGATTATTGACTGCAATTTTTTAAAGATTTTTTATAGGATGCTAACAAGATGACGACAAATATTTTTGTTAGTTTGTCGTGCAAACGCGAACCCCCTATTTTTTAGTTTCCAAGCGAATTTTAGTCCTCATTTTATCGACGATGGGATAAAAGGTTGGAAGATACTTGTCCATTACAAAATTACTCTAATGTAATATTTAATTTAATTTAATAACAACTATGTCATATTTACTTAAACAACAGCTATTGTTAAACTCATAGTTTCCTTGCACAGAAGCCACGACCATGGGCGGAGATATAAATCGGTCGGAGCAATCAGATATGAAAGAAAAGTTCAGTTTTATTATGTCTTCATCTGAATGTTCCTCGCGTTTTATAGCTCCGCCCATCGTCGTGGCTTCAGTGTAAGGAAACTATGAGTTTAACTATATAAAATATTTACTTTACAGCAAACTACAATAATTTATCTAACATAAGGCTTCAGTTGAATTTTCAAATCACTGACGTTTCATTAAAAGTTCTTCCATTTATCTCGACATCTCTCAACGTCTTGGATCAACAAATTAATGCTTTGACAATAAATTGCCTGGGTCCTCTTACGATGCAAATTGATTTACTCACACTACACACGTCCCTTCCCACCTACCCCTGACACACCAAATGCAATACCACTGCACAACGCAATGGGCTCCAAAAAGGTTGTTTCACATCGAGTATAGCAACAACTCCAGCAGTCACATTTTCATTTGTTGTCTGAAATTAATTTGAGGACTTGGGGAGCCCAGTCGGTTAGGCGTACGCCCAGGGCCGTCTTAAACTAGGCTGGGGCCCTAGGGCACACAATATTTTGAGGCCCTTTTGGAAAGTAAAAAAAAGCAAATTATAATAATTTTTTTTTACTGAGTATGACCATTTATTGTTATAAAATACAGGATGATATAATATGTCATTAATGATATTAGAATGCTGCTGTTTTTTTTTGGTTACGATTACGGTTTCTTTCGGGATTTCTGTTAAGCAAAATCTTTTATTATATCATCAAATTCAATTTTTTGAAGGATATCACCTTCTATGCACATAATTGACAAATTACTCTGCCGTTCTTGTAACATTGTTATTTGCAATTAATTTTTTATTTTCTTAAGCTGCGAAAATGACCGCTCTCTACTAAAATTGGTAACCATTAGGCAAAGGAATATTGTTGAGCAATTTCTACGTTTGGAAAAGTTTCTTCGAATTTATCTGATTTTATTAGGTTATGTAAGGTTGAGATATTTAAATCCGCTGATTGCTTTGCTATGTTTTTTAAATATTAGCTTTAATGAAAATATTCTGTTTTGATCTCATCTGCATTAATGTCTTCATGATAAAACTAACTGCAAATTCTTTGCATTTTTTGGTCAACTCACCAGATTCGATTGTTGTTAACTGACAAAGAAAGCCAAATCGACTATCAATTTCATGGTATGCTGCCGAACGTTTTTTTAAATGTGGATTTAATGTGTCAATTATGGGAATCAACTGATCAAAATTATTGCGTTCGGTATTGACGTAACTGATCAGAGATTCGTAATAGTTAATCGTAGTGATTGCGTAAGTGATCGCTAGATGGCGTACTTAGTAAATTAGGTAGGATGAGTTTTGGAAATATTATTAATTAGTACAGCAGGAATAGGCGCTGTCATCGATATAATGTATATGCCTTGTAAATACCTTCTGATAAGATTACTGATTTGTGAAAAAAGTGTAATGTGCCCCGACAAATATGTTTTGAGAATAAATGTGTAAGATAAATTGTCGGTCCTTCGGGGCCCCCTGAGAATGGGGGCCCTGGGCACAGGCCCTGTGTGCCCTTATGGTAAAGACGGCATTGCGTACGCCTTGCATGCGAAAGGTCCCAGGCTCAGGTCTGAGCAGCACCAAAATAACTGCCGACCTATAAACGGCCCGTACAGCCGAAAAATGTGTGACGAATAATACCCCGTATAGAGGGAGTGCACGTTAAATATGCTCCAAAGTCTCAACGCTGCAACGATGTCGCCCTTAACGGTTGCGTTGGGTGCCTCCTCAGGTGTCGGCTCGTCACTTGAATGCGGTTCTAAATTGCGACGCCCATCGCCAACGCTGCGTGTGGCGCTAGTGCTACGATAATTCAACCTACCTACCTACCTGGTATTACTTTTGTTTCGTTTTTAAAAAATCAGTTTTCTATAAGAATATTTTACTCATTAAATTTTTTAAATGCCAAGTTTTTGTAATGTTGGTTGTTAGAAATAAACATTTGTTAAAGGAAGCTTGCATAAATACATAAGTTTATTTTCATCTAATTATGTAATTTTGATTGTGAAACCAAAGCCACCAGTAATATCGCAGTGCCCAGAAAAATGAAAACACGAGCCTTGCATCATCTGAAACATTCCCATTGTGAAATTTGAGCATATTATATTGTCGAAAACATCTGTGGAAGTGACGTCATTTAACAATATTCAAATGGGGTAGCTTCGGCTTTAATTTTAGTCTTTTAATAACTCACCCACTAAATGTATTTATTTAAAAAAAATAATTGTCTTTTTTCTATCACTAGGAAAGCAACATTGGGTACAAATTAAGCAAATAGAAACCTGTAGTAAAAATTAGGTTATTTATTTTTTCTCTTTAAGTAAAAAGTTAGTAGTAGAATTTTATGCGGGAGGGCAAATTAGAAGTTTTAGAGCCCAAGTTGTTTTACCTCAATGTATTGAATGTTACACAAAGATTGATTAAAATTATGCAATTTAGAGCATTCAATTGCAAAAACCATTTCAAATTATAAGAAAACCTCTCCTTAAACTAAGAGTGACTTACATTCTGTAATTTTGAAATTTTAAAAAAGGAAAATAAAATGCGAATTAAAAAAATAAAAAAAATTGCCACCACACCTGAAAGGGTTCAATTGTTTCTAATTGTGCTGTTGTGTTAATCTCCAATTTCAAAATTATTCCATTCAAACCAAATTTGACCAACTAGATTTGATGAAAAGAAATTTGCAATTCAGTATTAATTATTGAAAAAAATTTTTAAGTTGAAAATGGCTTACTTGGTAGAATGGCTTGACTCTGTATCAGCATTTGTACATGAATGGAATTGACAAAAATAAATACTATATATTTTGCATATTTTATAGTTTGCTTTATTTAATGAAACCTTGCTCTAAGTAAAAATTTCCTATTTGAATTTTTTTTAAAGTCGATCAAATTAAGATTTCCCAAGATTTCCATGCATTTAAAAGTTTTTCTTAAAGTTTGTTACTCATGGAATGAGTAACTACTTTTATGATTTTATTCATTTGGCTAAAAATGAATAAATTTATTTGAGTTTAGTAGTTCAATAAACGTCGTACTAGAGCCACGGGGGTTATTGGACAAGGAGCTCGTCATGTCAAGTGACTAGGGATCAACTGACTTGGACTTTGGAGAATATTTAACATGATTTCCCTCCATACAGAGTTATATTCGTCGGACAATTTTTGGCTGCACGTGTCGACATCGGCCGGTTTATAGGTCAACAGTTATTTTGGTGATGCCCGGACCCGAACCTGGTACCTTCCGTCCGCATGCAAGGGGAACGGGGAACGCCTTAACCTACACTCTTAAAACGAACAAGCGATTTCAACTCAGTCTGAGTCTATTTCACTCCTCCAGTCTGGAAAATGCACTTACCCGGAAGGAGCGGATCCTTTGTTTGTTAAACCTCCGACATGATCATTCCAAACGAGTGAATTTAACTCAGTCTGAGTTAATATTCACTCCTTTCCAGTATCGAAAATGCACTTCTCCTAAATGAGTGGATTTCACTCTTTTCTTTTAAGAGTGTATATATTGTACTAATATTTCTTAGCAATCATGGTCGTCGCGAGGGCAATTGCACCCCTTCTTTCCGGATTTGAAGTTGAAAGAAAAAGAGCTGAACAGTTTTTAAAAAAATCGCCTCTTTCGCTTTTGATTTAGCGTGTAAAGGTACATAGATGATTCTAATAAATGTATCTTATTTTAAACAGCACATTCCACCCTATTTTGCAGCTAACCAGCTACCTTTCCCCGAAGGAGGAGAATATTGTGACATGGGTGGCAAATCTTAGCCTACAGGTGGCAAATCTTTAAATCCGGTCCTGCTGGGACCTTCCGCATGCAAGGTGAACTCCTTAACCTCCCCAGCCTTCGGACCCTACAAGTGGGATCGCCCTTCAATTCCCAGCAAGGGGCTTCCCCACACTGCTCTTCCCGGCAGGCCACTCCACCCATGACGTCACACCCATGATGCACCTATGAGGGGGTGGGATCCCCCCGCTCTTCCAACAGCCGCCGGCACTCCCCCTCCCCCCGAATTTTCACTCCGGCTCGCCTTTTCACCTTTCCGCTTTTTCTTCTCCATCATTGCGGCAGGAGGTAAAAACGGACGGAGGTGTGTTTGTTCCATTCTCTCGCAAAATCGTCTGCTAGGAAAAAAAAAAAAGAATTTCCATAAAAGTGGATATTGAAGCTTGGAACACCGACCCTACTTTCATGGTTACAGTGAAGGAATAAATTAGTGTGTGCTCTGTGGGATGGATCTAGGTTTAAAAGGCTATCTCTTCCTATTGCAATAACAACAACAAAAATTGTGTGAGTGTGTGCTGATCTGTGTTGTGTGCATTTAATAAAGAAGAACCCAAGGATTAACTTGTTCTATTAGGTGAGTGTGTTTTCTCAATCGGATGCTCGAAATCGTTTGCTTTTTAGGGTTTGGAGGTTCCTCTCTCTTTTCATCCCGGGATGAGGGATGCTCGTTTCTCTCTCTCTCTCCCTCGGATTCGTCTGCGATTCGATGGATTATCGTTTGGTGTGATCCTATTTGTTGGCTCTTTAAGCTTCGTAATCAGAATTAGAGATAGAGCAGTGTTTATTTTGTCACTGCCTAATACATGTTTCTCTAAATACAAAGGGTAAGTTATTCAATGTTAAACAGTTTTTTATTAAAAACTTTTTTTGGAAAAACGATAGATAATAGTTACTATTTGTAGCTTTTTTTAACAATATAAACTTTTACTTTTTTTATTATTTTGTTCTATTAACAATGTTCTTTTAATAGTAATCCCAGTCGCCATGTTTGTTTACATTAAAAAAAAAAAACTAATGCCATGTTCCGTAACTCAAAATGATTTAGGAACGTGAAAAAAGCATATATTAAAAAAAATCCGGAAAATTTAGCACCTATGTGGATACAGAATGTGTTAAGTTAATAAGTAGGTGGTATTTTTTTAAATTGCTTTCCTAATACTAAATCCCTAGGATAGAACAATAAATGCCAACATTCGCTATAGTACCGTTATGCTATTGTTCAATACTATTTATATGAAATTAGCTACATATATATGTCGTTACACAAGTTTGAATAACATATAAACTGTTAAAAAATAAGGCTAAAGACTGCACCGGAATCCTGGAACTTTCTAGCTGCCACCACTATATATTTGTAGCGTGAATTTACCATTTTGTGGTGGCAGCATAACAAAAGTACCACAAAAGTGGTGAATCAATGCTCCAATTAGGGATGGCAGCAAGAAAATTCTAGGATTCTGGTGCAATCTTGAGCCTATTTTTTTTCTACAGTGCAGATAAGAATAATTATCATTTCCCCCCTCTTTTATTAGTTAAAAACATAACGAAATCATACTTTTCTTGTATAAACGAGTTATAAATTTATAAACTACAAACCCTACTTGATTTTTCGCGTATCGGAAATTATTATTTCTATAATTGATAATATGGAATGGTTAAAATGTGTAACTTAAGCTACTGTAATAATTTCACATGCTTAGTCTCATCTGCCAAATAAAGACAATTTTTTTAAAAAAAAATGATATAGTAAAGTTTAATGAGAATTCTATAATATAAACAAAACTTGTTTTATTGTAAGTAGAATGAGCTGTAATGTCATTTAAAAAGAAGAAAGTTTGTTTTTTATTAGATTCATATTAATTGAGGTAACATGACTTTATATAAATAAATAGTAAACAAGAGAGCTAACAATAAGCCTTAATTAATTACCTAGGTAAATTTATCTAAACACAAGCAACAATTTATTTAAAGTATTCTGAATAAGTTATTAAAAATACCTTTTATTATATTAAATAAGTAAATGTGCTTTTCGGTGAATTTTTAATTTGTCTGCTACAATACAGAAATAATTTAATTTATAAAAGCAATGCAACCAAGTTATGCTATTAATCGAAAATGTCAATATTTTAAAAATATGAAAAAATTAAATTATTAAAAGTTATTACCAATACCGGCTTACCCTAAATTACTGATATTATTTGCTTTAAATATCGATATGGAATAATTTAAATGATGCAAAAAATGGTTGCAAGTATCAATTTATATTTTATTTATCATTTAAAATGTATTTATTTTCGTCGTTAATGCATTTTTATCTAAAAAGATTAAATTTTTTTTAATTATAATTAAGGAATAGGTTCATAGATAATTATAATAAAGTTTTAAAAGTATGAGCACTTCATTTGCTTTAAAATATTTATCTTTTTTTCATATATAAAGTACAATACTTGCTAGTAGTTGCATTAGTTTTCGAGGTAAGAGACATTTATTTGTCTCAATATTCAAAATTTATTTTACATACAATCAATCAATGTTTTGAAAGACGTTATTCGATTTAATCAATAACATTTCACAATTTTTGATCGCAATTAATAACATTTCACAATATGTTACCATCAATATATAGGTGTATAACCGTTTAGCTCTTTTTATCAAATCAAATATAAAAGTATTTGTCATATTCTAAAAAGTAATTCTACCCATTTCTCAACACTAGTTCATTGTTGACACATTATCGTCTTTCAAATGACAAAACCATTAATGTGCAAATGCTAGATATTGTATTTCGAAAAATGTGAGCTTCACAGTTTTCAGTTTTTCATCTTTCTATTTTTTCACGTAATATCAATATAACATCAATTGTGGAATATCAGGGTGCCTCTCTGTATTGTTTAAAGTGTACTTTCTGAAATTATTTGCAGTGAAGTAAACTTTTAATTGCCGTTAAGTGGGTCGGTTACCCAAAATCTTAAAATAATAAATGAAATATTAAAAAAGAATGCAATCATTTATGAATCATTCGTCACAAAAATAGTATTTCTATCTGCAGTTTAAAAGACCGGGGCTAGTTTCCCATCCTTTTTTTTTATTGTATATATTTTTTATTTTATTTATTTTGAAGTAAACAAGATGTCAATGTCTTCCTTTACATGCTTATCTACAAATTAGCATTACTACTTTCCCAAAAAGCAACTACACTTTTTGACAGAAAATAATTAAATGCAAGCATATTGAGCTGGAAAATGTGCCCCGTATGCGGGGAAAATTTGACCAGGCTGCCAAAAAGTTATAGGGAAAATTTTCCAACTATTTTTAAAAAAGGATTTGATACATTTGAAAACATTTTAAATTTTTTTACGCAGATTTTTTGTAAACTAAAATAGCTGAAAAGTGTATACCCTACACAGAATATATGTATTAAAAAAACCTTTTTATCATACCCAACAATTATAACCAATTTCGTTAAAGGCCATTATCACCTGAATTCCTTTGACTTACATAAAACTTCCCCATTTGATAACTCTACGGTGCTCTTTTGTAGAGGTTGTCTAAGTATTGTTAAAGATTACTTCCCCTCCTCCCCTTTTTTTAAACAAGCCAATATTGTCTCAAAATTACGTGTGCAACATAACACATTTCTTTGTAGTGTAGTTATTCACGATCTATGGGGAATATTTAAGTTTCTGGATGCTATTTGGCTACTACGTCCCTTCCTGATAGTTTTTAGAGTGACATAGATTGTTTCAGAATGGTACGAGTTTATTCAGCATCCTTTTTCATGACTATGCAGACAATTTTGAATCTAGAGCAAAGCTTTTTCCATTACGTTTTTATACGAAAATAATAATTTGGTTTTGGGAATATGTAGCTTAATTTACAAAGGTTGAAGCACGTTTCAAGACATTGTTGGAAATCTTGACCCGTGAAATTTTGGAAAACATGCATCTCGTTGTCTTATTTTAACTTTAATAGTGCCTTGAGGACTAAAATTTTTAATTAGTTTGAAAATTAATGTATAGTTACGTAGAGAGAATAGTCACTTATTTTTAGTATAAGCAATGATAAAACAGTAAGTTTAATGAATTTATTTTGATTTATGTTTGAGTGTTAACATGATAAACTCACACAACGTTGAAAAAATAAAAAAAACAGCTCTAACAAAATTATTACAGCATCAACTGAACAAAAATTCTTGTAGGTGACATAAAATGGTTTGCTTCATTAACCAAGCAGCCATTTGGCTCCTCCTAAATGCTTATTTCTTGTAAAAGGCCTGGTAAAAAACTTATCCCCATGGGAAAACTAGCCCCGGTCTCCACTAGAACTTGGGATATTCAGTTTCTTGTGACATGACACTTTGTTTTTCTTGCCACACCGACCAGGAAGCTAACAAGTACCTTTAAAATATATAGAAAACTAAATTTTTAAAAGATCTAAAATAATTTACTTTCCTTTTACTTAAATGTCTACTGAAATTCGTAACGGGAAACCACGGTTCGTAGCAGTAAATGTCATCTACAACCAATTCTACACAAAATTTATACACATTAGAAAAAACAACGCTAAAGACGAAAAATCATCGCTAAACGCAGCGGCCAGATATGATTAAAACTTCTTTTAAAAAAAATCGTTAATTTTCTTTCGTAAATAAAATTAATGTTATCTATCGTCTGCTTGATTTATTTGTTGTTCGGAGAATAATTAAATATTTATTAATTATGAAAAACGTGAAACTACTCTAAACTGCACTAAAAATAAGAAATGTAAAAAATAACGGAGAGATGACGGACATTATCTAGGATGTATAGTTAGATATTAAATTTTTTTTGATAGATAAAATTTCATGTATTATTGAACGTACAAAAAATCAATAGATTCTTTAAAAATATATTTCCCCCCCCCCCAATGAGGTTGTTTCAGATGACGCAACACTTATGTTTTCCTTGTTGCCTTCTTGCGGTTTCATTTTTTGTTTCAAATTCACTTTAAAAATGAGTGTATTATTAGCCTGATGATTTCTATTTTAGAGTTATTTACGTATGCAACTTGTTTTTACCACTGCTAGTTACTTAACTATATAGGTTTTAGTTTGATTAAATAATAAGTATAAAAGGCATTACCAAAATATCAAGGCTGTTTGTAAACTTCGGTTTAGATGATGCCTGTCTTGTGCGAAGAAATTAAGTGAAATTGAGATATAGCAATTTAACGTGATTTACAAACAGAGAAAAACTTCAGTTCTACTGAAAGAAATATTGTTTTCTACAATCGTCTTAGTAAGGTAAAAAATTATGTATTCTTCAAAACAAACGTAATTCAAGAAGGATCAAAAATTAAAACAATCCAGGTGGAAACCCCTCAGCGTGAAATATGTCCGTTACAAGATATGTTACATACATAATTTGCAATTGGAAACAAAGCCATGAAGTTCTTTTAAAATCAAAGATAAAAGAATTTTGATTCCCGAACCTCCTTGTTGTTGTTTATGTTGTCATGCCCATGGGTATCCCATGGAAGGATGGTTGCCATTAAAACACCACGTGCTTCATGAAACAAGTATGTTTAATAAATAATCAAAGTATCGTCTGTCTTTAAAACACATTTATAGAGAATTTAATATTAAAAAAATCTTTTTAAAAAGATAAAATTAGTTACTTAAATGTTAGAATTAATTTATTGTTACTTTATTTTTCACATACTTAACTTAAATTGTTCTTTTGAACATATTGCTATTTGAATTGTTTTTTTGTAAAACAAATTGTCCTTTTATATTTAGAAAAACTCGTTCCAAATGGAATGGGTTGTTTCGCGTTATGAATGGCTCCAACTCCAGTAGTCTTGTTTTCATTTTTTGCCTGGAATTACTTTTGATCCGGTATTCAAAAATGAGTTTGCTAAGAATATTTTATTTATTACATTTTTTTAAATGCCATTTATAGCTGTGCTGACAGTTATTTCAATCATGTGTTAAAGACAGCTTGCATAGAATAAAAAGTTTCTTTTCATCCATGACGGTCATTTTGAGAATGAAACCAAAACAACCAATGAAATCGCACGACACGGATAAATGAAGGCAGGAACGTTACATCATCTGAAACAATTCCATTTTATTCTTCTTTCACGAAATCCAACTTCCCTAACTTATATAACCGTTTCGAATTAAAATCTTTGTGATGAATTATGTGTATTTATCTAAACTTGGGGTTAAGTAAAAAAAAATATCGTTATGGTAGAAACTACGATACAGCTTTTGCAACATAATTTTTATACCTCACATGTAGTCAACTGGCCAAACTTGCTAATTAACGCTTCGAAGAGACTCTATGTGTGTTTTTTTGGGCTCAAAATTGCAGTTATAACTTCAAATGCACGTACTTCACTACAAAGTGGTCTCTGTTTGCTGTCCCGTGCTATGGCCGAGAAAGTTGCTGAATGAAAAAAAAATAGAACGAATTAATCAAATGTTATCATTTCAAAGCAAGTCCGTCAATGTATTAGTTTGTTTATAGGATAAAATAATGTGGAATACGTATGCAGTGGCCGATCCGGAAATAGTTTTTTTTTTGAGGGGGGGGGGGGGTAAAGCTCTAGATTAGCGGTCGCCAGTCGCCAACTGGAGACTATTACATCGAAAGTGGCTACCTAAAAATCGAACCCCAGTCGCCATATTTGGCAATCATAATTTTTCTTTTTTGTTCAACAAATAATTAATACGAAGCTTCATTTCTAAAATAATAAAACGATCCTATTCGATTCTGTCGGGAAGAAAGACTTGATGACAGTTGTTGCTCATCGGTGAAATTTTCCATCCTCCTCCGTGTGAAGTAAATGGAGCTGGGCTATGAAAATTTTAAATGCAAATTTGATTTTTAAATTTTGCTTTACGATTTCGGCAATCTACAGGTGATTGATTTGCATCTGATTAAGATCTCAACTATTCATTTAAACAATTTTGAAATGAGAAAATTTCATGAACAATCGTGGGTCGTGGGCGACGTCAAGAATTCTTCGAAACTAATAGTAGTTGAACTGATTGTACATAAAATAATTTTCTCCTAACAATAATGGCCAATCACATAATACTACATATTTTGTATGATACTTTTTTTTACTGTCAATATTATCATATCAAAAATGTCATTAATAAAATTTTCTTTTGTGGAAAATCGCACTTTCTTTTTGTCGTATATACTGAAATTTAAAACTGGCTACTAAAAATCGAAATGTGGCTACCATTTCTATTCACTCTGGTAGCCACTGTCTACTATTAAAAATTCCCAGTTTAGAGCATTAGGGGGGGGGGGGGGAGAGGGGAAGATATAAGATCTATTTTTATCTCTGTAAATCAATAAAGCTAATTAATTATTATTAAAAGTCATTATTTATCAATTTTAGTTAACTAAAATCTACTAATTATCCATTTTATTAATTAAAACTCCTTATATCCTATTAAAATTATTCCTGCATTCATTGAAATTTTATTTAGTACAATATAACTTTACTTTCGATTAATCAAATTCATCGTTTCAATCCTTTGGGCAACTTCAACAAATATAATGCGAACCCATTTGGCTTGGGTGCTCTCGGAAAAATTCAATCTCGGCGTACTTTAACATCCACAAAGAGCTTAGATTCATTATAATCTATGTGACAAAAATATTAGCGAGAGTCCAATAGATGCTACCCCCCAAAAATTGCTTTCAGTTCTTAGGAATATGCCGAGTCTGCAAAGGCTTAGCCGCCAATAAAGCAGCCCCTTTGGAAAAAAAAAATTAATTAATTTCCCATCAAGGATCTGCATCTCATTTTAACCTTCCAACCTACCAAACCAAGATAACGGTCCGGTTATCCGTCGTTCCGTTTAACCGCTCCTCTCATTAACCGGACTATGGGATGGGAGCGACAAGCCGTGTCACTGCACTTGACAACTAATTGCCGTCACAAAACTACTCGAGCATCACCCCGCAATCCACTCTTGCAAGCCTCGGGATTTAAAAGTGTTGAAATTAATTGGGGAGGACCGGTGGCTATGTTTCTTGGTCTTGTTTGGATTAACGGTGTATTAGAGCTCGATGGGGCAATTTTAAACGATTGGAATTCCTTATGATTACCTAAAGTTGTATGCTAAGTTATATAAACAAATTGTTGCTAAATGAAGTAATCTATCCAAGAAACTCGTGGCTTAATCCTTTTACTTCAAAAACGGCTCAGGCGGCCGTACAACTAAGGATTCGATAATTATATTCCTATCACATATACGCTGAAATAAAAGTCCTGCGTAACGAAAGTGTTAATGACAAACACAACAGCGAAAAATAATTTCCGAATAAACTACGTTAAAAAAATATTTGAATGTTTTAATAACACAAAAGCGAACTACACTATTCCTTGTTGAAAGACTAAAAAAAAACTTTTTACAAATGGAAAGCCGCCGCTCTTCTAAATTGTCATTGCCACGGGTTTTACCGATCTTACTATTTATAAACAAAAATAGTAGATTCATCTAAGTAAAAAAGCTTCTTATGCGTATAGAATACATAATATTTCAAATTTATGACAGATGAACATTTTTTGAACAATGTAAAAATATGGTGTAATGTTTACTTCATAAAATTGGCAGCAGCATATGCTGCTTCTAGTCTTAAAGAGTAACGCTGCATCACAAAATAGGGGGAAGCTACAAACTTTTTCTTATTCTATGTTGTAACATTGCAGTAAAAATAGGTTGCACATTTACTCCCTAGCGCGGAAGGCAGCACTTGTTGACACCAGTTTTACAGAGGAAAGTTAATATTTATACAGTGTGTAAGAAAACAACTAATGATGAAAATGAAAGGATTTTATAAGTAGTTAATATTGTTGTGTGGTCACCACAATACAGCTTTTAAAATGTTCAATGTTCTTTTCTCTTAGAAAAAAACCCACATTGACTACTATTTACAAAAAGCTACTTTCTACCAGTTTAAACATTCCACTCCCAACGATTCCATTTGTAATCCTCAATTGTAATTTTTTTTCTCACTAAGTTACACTCGCACTTAATTCAAATAATTTAATTAAAGTATCTATAAATTTTTCTATAAAGTTGAATTTTTTTGTATCGTTATATGGGAGGAATCATGTCTTTTGAAGAACTAAATACTATTTGTTTTAGTTGAATGAAAATGTGAAACCATTATAAAATAAAATTAATTCTGAAACAATTTTATTACATAAATTGGCACTTAGTTATTCTTGTTTGCATTTATAAATGTTTGAAAATTGAATTTTACCTATTTTTTTTACAAATAAAGTTTTGAAATAGGTATTTATGCACAAGTGTGACAAATTACTTTTTTTATAATTGCGTGAAAGAAATACGACTTTTACATTATAATTTATACATCAGACGCGTGCAAAAAGCTAGAATTTTTAGAAACAGTGATAAGAAAATTACTTTTTTATAATTGCGTGAAAAAAAGCCGACTTTAACATTATATTTTCAATATCAGACGCGTGCACAAAGATGGACTTTTTGAAACAGTGAAAAAAAGTACTTTTTTTCACCCAAAAGCAGTGAAAAAAAGACTTTGTCGCACTCTTTTTATAAGATGCCAACATTTCAAGTAAAATTTTGATTTGATAATACTCATAAAATCCAAAGATTTATCTATCTGCTGTATTTAAAAATATTATGCGCGTGAATTATTTTTGAATCAATGAATTTTTTTTATCGCGATGGGAATATTTCTTAAGTCACGCCCTTCGAACTGCGAGTTCATTGGTTGTTTTCTTTGACAAAATGTTGAAACACGCTTATTGGTTTTTTATAGCGTCACGCGCTCCGAACTGCGAGTTCATTGGTTGTTTTCCTTGACATCTCTTAGTCTATTTTAGTCTAATTAGCACGTGAATTATTTTTGAACCAATGAGATTTGATTTTTTTCACGCAATTATAAAAAATAGTGTATGAAACACGTGCGAAAAGTAAACTTTTTAAAACACGTGTCTTTATTTCACTCGCTCGTACCTCGCTCGTGAAATAAAATCCACTTGTTTTAAAAAGCATTACTTTTCGCACTAGTTGCATAAATATCTATTTTTTTCACCCAAAAGCAGTGAAAAATATTAACTTTTTTTCACTCTTTTTATAAGTTGCCAACAATTCAAGTGAAACTTTTATTCCGTAACATTTTTGTTGTTTCGATTTTTCAGAAAAGTAAGCCAATATTATTTTTTCATTACATATATTTTTTACTTTTTTTTACATACACTGTAAAAACAAAGGAGTAGTATTACACTTGTTTAGGGTTTATGAAATGCTAAATAAGGTATAAATATACGCGACTTGTGGTGTCAGCACCAAATTAGGTGTTATCATTCACTCAAAATGGTTTTTATTTAAACTTAAGAAAAAATTGGTGTTAACACACACCAAGAATGGTTTTTAAATAAAACCTTTCGACGACATTTTGAAAATGAAGCACCAAATTTGTTACAGATCGAGCCAATCTAGCAATTCTGGTTGTAACGGAAAAAATTAGAGCTGTGTTTTGAGAATTAATTTATTCGTGATGTGCATGTTTTGAGTGTTAGTTTTAAAATTGCTAGATAGAAAACTTATTTCAGGGTGCATTTATTACTTTTAAATGATTTTATGTGCGTTTGCACTCAGTTAACCCTAAATAACAGCATAAGTTTGAGTTTGCTGATGATAAATCGTGTTTGTATTTGTTGAAAATGAGAAGTAAGCGGAACAATTATATTCATTCTTTATATAGATAAATGAATTACTGCTGAATAATTTAATTAAAACTTCATTAAATTAGGGTTGTGTTTATATCTTTGTGCCAGTATATATGATTAAAAGATATTGAAGATATTTACAGTGTTTTCCCATAAGTCATATAATTCATTGATATCTGAATTGTTTCAGTGATTAACTTTTCGATTATGAAATCATCATTACACTTTCATTAATGATATTTTATTTACGTTTTGCTTGAAAAAACTATAAAATAGTTTAACTGAGTTATCGCACAATTTTACAGCTATATAGATAATAGAGTAACAAATTAAACTATATCTGCCCACCCTATAGATATCTTTAAATCACGTTAAATATTCCTAAACATAAATTTTGTTTGAGTTATGTTTTTGTACAATATATGTACATTTTAATTTTATCATTTGTAGTATGGATAAATGTTTCCTCAGTTCAACTCAAGTCGCAAATCAACTCCCAAGTTACAAAATTCGTTATTATAAACAATACAAATGTTGTTCTGGATTTGTAAGAAATCATTTTTCACCAAAAAGTGTTTTTAAAAAATAACCATTTTATCCTTTTGATTTAGAAATTAGTTACCAGAACACCCTGTTCGGTGTTTAAGTACACCAAACCACTGGTGGCGTTTTATCACACCAAAAATGGTGACAACCAGAGTTGGAACGGGTCACAAACTGTGTGACCCATGACCCACTGACCCATTCATATATGAGACCCATAACCCAGTGACCCACTGACCCAGAGACCCGGACTGACCCAGTGACCCGGACTGACCCAGTGACCCGGACTGACCCAGTGACCCGGACTGACCCAGTGACCCGGACTGACCCATTGACCCGGAATGACCCAGTGATCTGGACTGACCCAGTGACCCGGACTGACCCAGGAACCTTGTCTGACCCAGAAGCCTGAACTGAGTAACTGAGCCAGTTTTCTGAACTGACCCAGTAACATGAATCGACTCAAACTAACCTAGTAATTGCGACTAGGCTGACTAGCACAACAACTTGAACTGAGCCAACTAACCACTTTTTCTAGTGATGCAAAGACGAGGTTTAAAATCACTTTGTCTCAAGAGTGAAAAATTAAAATTGGTATTGGCTTGACACAAGTGAAACATGGTACTGCTGGTTCTCATCCTTGCAAACTACATCTACAGCCATATCACACTTCACACGCACAAGTAGCAAGTATAATCTTGGTTGTATTATTCAGGCCTCATTAAAACGTGATTTAATATATATAGCAGCGAAGTAAAAGAACTACCCATGTACCAACAGTTATGATCAATTCTCGTTCACATCAAGTCAGATACGTATTACAAAAAGCTTGCAATATATGCTATTAGCTTAGCTGCGTAGGATGATTTTAGATTCATAATTTGGGATAAAGCTGAATTGAAAGCCAATTTATTAATTATATAAAACAATATATTTTCAAGAATTACAATGTTTATGAAAATTTACATTATTTTTAATACTGAAACTGAATACTATAGAAAACACGTTTACTGCTGCATAACAACAAAACTAATGTATCACAAACATCTATGCAGAATGCACTGCATATACACTCACTAGTCACTACGCTGTATAGTATGTAACAGATTTACAGTGTTAAAGAATATGGGAATACACAGTTTATTCAAAATGAATAGGCTGGCCCAATGATATATCGAACATAAGTACATAGCATAATCAATATAGAAATTTACTCAAGCATATATGAATCTGTTTATGTAATTTTGGAATAAAATAAGCTTGAAACTTAAATACTGAATCAAATAAATCCACATTTCAACCCCTCAGAAACTAAAACTTGAGCCTCAACAATATAGTCTAGCTAGTTAGTCTATATTCCCAGAATGGTTTGGTCCCTGGGTCATTCCGGGTCAGTGGGTCAGTCCGGGTCATGGGTCATTGGGTCAAATCCGGGTCTGATAGAGTGACCCATGACCCAGTGACTCATACCAGAAAAGTGACCCAAGTGACCCAGATGACCCACTGACCCGGTGACCCGTTCCAACTCTGGTGACAACAGAGTCGTTACCAAATGTGGTGTTTCTATACACACCAGTCAATTATCGGTGTTCCATTACACCTATTTACTGGTGGTGTTTCCTTACACCAGGTTTGATGGCTAATTTGCTGCCACCATTTTTGGTGTGAAGTCACACACCAAAATTATTTACAGTTCGCGCACAAATTTAGAAATTTTTCATTCGCCCTTTTAAAAATTTTTCTTGATTTTCCGGGAAGAAAATTTGAAGTAAACCCCTTTACATTTTGCTTTTTGATCAAGCTAAGGCTTAATGAATTCGTATTAATAGTTTGTATAACTTTTCCGTTACGCATGGTGAATATGTTTTGAGTTTAATCCT
The DNA here is from genome assembly GCA_023701765.1 of Hylyphantes graminicola. Taxonomy (NCBI): domain Eukaryota; kingdom Metazoa; phylum Arthropoda; class Arachnida; order Araneae; family Linyphiidae; genus Hylyphantes; species Hylyphantes graminicola. The sequence continues at coordinate 77,864,605 of CM043111.1, read as the reverse complement.
TTGTAGCTGGAGCGGCGTTAAGAAACCAATATTTAATTTATTCATATATGTTATTATTCCATATTTTGAAAAGATTTCATTTGAAACAGCTTTCAGTGACTTTGGTCTTTTTAATTTCACTACTTTTTAGAGTCAACCCTCTTTTGTCATAATTTATTTTTTTAAACCGAGATCGTTTGTTGGGATTTCAATTAAAACTTAATTAAGTTAATTAAGTTTGATTGAATTAGTCTAAACACACAAAGTAGATAAAACAGATAGATGTAATTAGCATTGAGGTATGAAAATAATCAGTTGTTCCTTGCCAATTTCACAAATTATTTTTTACTTGATTGTAATTTTGTAATCCTAGTACACTGTAAAAAATCTGGCTTGAATTTACTAACGATTACTTAGTAACTTTACAGATTTTCACCATTTACTAGAAAATCATCTGTAACCTAAAGAAACTACTGTAGTAATACTAAGCAATTCTAAGTAAATTGATGTAACGCTTACAGCGCCCCCTGGCTATCTTTTCTAGAGATTATGACGAATCGATATCGCAACAATAAAAAACCTAAAAACGTGGGGTTTTTTATTTTAGTATACAAAAATTACGTTAAATTATTTCGAAAACTTCACATCCCCCCCAAAAAAATGAATCTTAAAATTTCTTAATCAATAACATAAAACTCCTTTAACGATCAAGATTTTAATCTCTTTATTTACACGCAATCGAAATGCAAGTCCCCGATAGCAGCGAGGACTAACGCGCAGTTCTACGTTGCGAGACATGCGGATACCGAGGATCTTGGGTTCGGTCCTTACTCCTTCTCTGGAAATTCGATATAAAACCTGACTAACAGAAAAAATAGTGGTGCCCTCTGGTTTTAAACTTTTGTAACCAGTTTACTACCAGTCTCTTTGTAAACATACAAGAAAATCCCTTGCAAATCTACTACAGTTTTCTTAGCATAACTTACTAAGCTTTAATTAGTAATATATACACATATTTCTTATGTAACATTACTAAAAAAACTTATGGAAGCTGAGTTTCCTAGATAATTCTTAGTAACCTTACAGATATTTTTTTAGAGTGTAGATGCACCTAGTGTAGTGATTATTTTCCTTAGATATTCCGCTTTCTTATTTTAGTTTTCCACTTTTTAAATGTTATGGAAATATTTATATTTTGATTTTTTTTAGTTTTATATTTCAACGTAGTGTTTTAAGAAATTAGTTTTACTGAATAAGAATATTTGTTATAAGCAAATATATAGGTCCAGTAACGGATTCAATTAAAATTTCTGATTCTGATAGATTACTCTAAGCTTTACTTCGTGGCTGAATCGGGAATGTCACAGCTATTTCAACCAGGATAATTTCTTTTAAATTTGACGACGCTATATTATTATATGTATAAGATTTTTAATAAAGAAATCTATTTTATTAAGAATGAAAAATCAAATGCACTGTAAAAACAAGGGAGTATTTTTACACTTGTTTTGGGTTTATGAAATGCTATATAAGGTGTAAATTTACACGACTTGAGGTGTTCGCACCAACATAAGTGTTATCATTCACTCAAAATGGTTTTTATTTATGCTTAAAGAAAAATTGGTGTTAACATACACCAAGAATGTAGCCTTTCGACGACATTTTGAAAACGAAGCACCAAATTTAGTGTTACAAATCGAGCCAATCTAGCAATTCTTTGGTTGTAACGGAAAAATTAGAGCTGTATTTTGATAATTTATTCGTGATGTGCATGGTTTGAGTCTTAATTTAAAGTTTCTAGATAGAAAACTTATTTCAGTGTGCAGTTATTACTTTTAAATGATTGTCCGTGAGTTTGCATTCAGTTAGCCCTAAACAACAGCATGAGTTTGATTTTGATGATGGTAAATCGTGTTTGTATTTGCCGAGAATGCAAAGTAAGCGGAACAATTATATTTATTCTTTATATTGATAACTGATTTACTACTGAATAATTTAACTAAAACTTCAATATTACCAATTCTGGTTAAAACGAGAAAATTAGGGTTGTGTTTATATCTTTGTGCGCTAGTAGTTATGATTAAAATACCTTCACCTTGAAATGATAAGTATAATAACAGTATTTTCCCATAAGTCATTTAGCTCATTGAAATCTGAATTACTTCAGTGATTAACTTTTCGACTATGAAATCATCATTACACTTTCATAAATGATATTTTATTTACGTTTTGTTTGAAAAAACTATAAAATAGTTAAACTGAGTTTAATTGCAAATTTTTTTAGCTATATAGATAGTTGAGTAACAAATTAAACAATGTCTGGCCACCCTATTGATATCTTTAATTTACGTTAAATATAAACAAACATTAATTTTGTTTGAGTTATGCTTTTGTATAATATGTGCACATTTTCATTTTATCTTTTGTAGCATGTATAAAGGTATCCTCGTTGAGTTCAACTCAAGTAGCAAATCAACTCAAATTACAAAATTAGCTATTTTTAACATTACAAGTACCAGAACACCCTGTTAGGTCATTAGGTGTTTAAGAACACCAAATCAATGGCAACAGAGTAGCCACCAAATGTGGTGTTTCTACACACCAGTCAATTATCGGTGTTTCATTACACCGATTTACTGGTGGTGTTTCATTACACCACTTTTGGTGGCTACTTTGTTGCCACCATCTTTGGTGTGAAGATACATCAAAATTATTTACAGTGTGCCAAAGTGTTCTTTTCCATTTATCATTAATTCTTAAAAATACAAATACAAAAATTGTCGACCAGCAATAGGCCAGGGACCTATCAAAGTTGGTCCAAAATAAATCTAATACTTTACCAGTTTCCAATGACTATCAAAATCAAGATCTTAAAATCTTCTGCTCTCTTCGAATGCGTAACATAATCTGGTAAAGCATTCCACACTCATTGACAGCTCGATTGTAAAAAGAACGACGATCTTTAGTTACCGTCAATGCAGGTAACTTTTCCTCAAAATCATAGGTTTTGTTTACAAACGAAGAAAAAATTAGGCTACAAAAACTATTTAAACACTTTGAAATCCCAATGAATTTTAAGTATTGAATTTTTAAAAATAATTTGTAAGCATTTTTACCAAATTTTCTAAATAAAAAATGGTGTTAGTTTAAAAAATTACTACACGGATTCTTTGACCCAATCATGAAATACAGAATAAACTTACCTAATGCAAACGTTATTTGTGGTATTGCCAAAATTAGAACTTTTTTTACATGAAATTCAAGGCAACGTTTCCACCTTTCCAAAAATGTAAAACGATTTAAGATGGGATCATTTTATGAAGAGAAGTTAACAAACAAATCGTTTTCCGACGCTTGGACTAAAGTTATCCTCCATGGCCAAAGCAGAGACATAACATAGAGTGGACTGCGCATTGGCAAACCTAAAGTGTCCTAAACATCTAACTTACACAGTCACATGACTGTGTCGCGTTTGGCTCGCATATATGGCGAGTTTACCATTTGGCGAGTTTTTCCACAACGACCTGAACACAGAGGCCGACAATCTAATGTTATGATAAAGAAGCTTGGAAAGGAGCAAGGATGAATCGCTCGTATTTTAAGATCCTCTTAATAGATATCAGATTATTTCTTTGATTTTGTGAGTCTATTGAAGATTACTTGAACAATTGAATGTGGACTCTTTATTAAAAATTAATTTAAAAGAACATTAGTAGGTTTATGTAGAGTGTTGCTATAATATAAGTTGGTAATTGACATGGTGAACATTTTCTGCCGTCTCTATAACTTTCGTTACGGTCCGAATTTTTAAAAAAATCAATTTTTTTTTTAAATATTGCTTCTTCCTTTATTTCACCTGGAATAAATCAACTTTCTAAAACACATCAATATATTCCAAATTCAGCAAATGTTCTACTTTTTAAATATAAATAACTCAAACACGATTGCAAAAACAGGTTTCGTTTTGACCAAATTGTAAAAAAAAATTCTACTTCTAAGCTGTCTAATGTTCAGACCATTAATTTAATTGACTTGGCCCAAAATATTTATTATAATTAGAGTTCTAACAACGTTGATTTAATCATGGATATGATTCTTCAGTATAAAAGAGCTTTTAGAATAAATTCCCTCGATAGAAATTATAGTTTATGAAGAACACACAATTACTAAAAGTATGCAGAACTAAATAAATTTTACCCGTGAAGTGTGACTAATCCTTTTTTATACCCCTCTTTACAATTAGGAATTCACAAGCATTTGGCATCTTGCACAAAACGTTACTGAATTAAGAGTACAACATTCACGATTCATGCTCAGAGATTAAAAGAATGTAATTAAATATTTATTATAAAAGCCAAAAGAGAAAAATACCAACAATGCTCAAAAAATCGTCTGCAAAAACATTAAAAAAAAATTCAAGCTGCCGTGATTGGTAGAAACCCACGTGACTTGAGTATTGATGGTAGTCTCCACTTCGGTTTGCTAGCTGATATTCAGGTCTTGCGACAATTTGGAATAGTTCGTAACGAAACGGTAGCGTTAAGTTGCCATATGTAGCAACCTTTCCCCTCTTGGCGATATATGATGTTTAGGACATAATGCTAATCTGCAAGGGATGGCGGTTTTCCAGAAAAAACCGGTTTTCCATTTTCCATCGGTTTTTCCTTAAAAAACCGGTTTTCGGTTCCAAAGGGCCTCATACAAAAAAACCGGTTTTCAGTCAAAACCGGGACCACCGGTTTTTTGAAAACCGGTTTTGGTTTTCCATCCCTAAGCTGTTTTACTATTAATGCGCAGTCCACTCTATGTTATGTCTCTGGGCCAAAGATACCCACCTCGACAGTACTTGAACTTAATCGAATATTTTCTGGATATTAAATTTTTGAGCTTCTCATTCTTCTTCACTTAGCAAAATTTTGGTAGTATTGATTTCATTAGTTTTTCAAACAATGGCTGAGACATCCAAGTAGCTAAATATCTTTGGCCTGTAACACTAACTGGTATAGGCTCTAGTGCATTTAATAGTTTAATTCATTTTAAAAGTTCTTTCAATTATTTTTCTTACGGTTTTATATTTTAACATTCCCCTCTGTCCTTCTATTTGTATTACTTTTTCCACGACAGCCACGCATTTTTATTGCTGTCCATTTTTTTTCAATTTAAATTGTGTATCATTTTTGGGTGTATGAACTGGCTTCGGGCCCTCAGCGGCCAATATCGAGTTCTAAATAAAGTTATTCTTCGAATGTTTAGTTATTCGAAACTATTTTTAATATTAGTGTGGTTAAGTGGTGCTTTTACCCGGTGGATTAGTTAAAAAAATTATTTTTAGAATTAGCCAAAATGCAAAAAATAATTACTTAAAACTTATTACACCTAAGTTAACAAAAATTAATGTAGGGGAAGGTGGGATCCCTTGGACCTATTTTGACTTTTCAATTTTTAATTTCTCAATTACTTGCAAAAAGTGAATAAAAATATTTTTACTAAATACTTTATGTTGTTATATACAACATATATTTATTTTAACATGTTATTTAAATGATTTCAACTATTAAAAAAATAAATACAGAACAATGTAATTAGGACCAAGGTACACCACCGGCGGTGTACCTTGGTCCAACCGGTAGTGTACCTTGGACCAATAATTAACAGGTAGAGAGACTCGATTTACAGTCCGAAAACCAATATTTTTTAGCCACATAAAATTCAAAAATACATTTTACAACCTACTCTTATTTCTAGCCAAGATTGTAGTAATTGGTTATGTTAGGTCAATTGGCTTAGTAAGGGGTTTTATTGCCTTAGTTTTTTTTAGTGCCCCTTTGGCTTTCAGCTGTAATGCGATCTTTCTCAGGTATATCCGTTAAAATGCAGCATAAATTTAAACTGTCATTTCATGCCATAGAAGAACATTTGGCTATCTTTCTGTCATAAATTTGAAAAAACAATTCAAATATTTTCCCCTATGTTTATACAACTGGGCCTAAACGTAAAAAGGATGTTCTGCTTAGATATTTATTATATAAAAAACATATTTTTAGATGTGCATGCAATAATTATTTTCTATATTATATCAATATGGTTAAAATTTTATAGGCCTACCATAAATCTAAATAATTAACTACAGAAAAATTATTTATCACACCATATAAAAATTTCTTACAAATTTCCATTCTACATAATTTTACAAATCAGGGTTGCATATTAATAGCTTAAAATACTTAACTTTTCAAAGGAAAAAATTTACTTGAATTTTATAAAGGATTTTCAACAATCTGAAGCACATAAGACCTATAGTAGTGTACCTTGGACCAGTCCAAGGTACACCACTTGTATTAGGTTCGAGGTACACCACTTGGATATTAAAAACAAAATAGTTAATCAACATGTTAAGGTTAGACTTAACTTAATTTCAAGCGCTCTGTTTAATAGCTAAAACTTTGCTTTACATTGCATAACCATCGTTTCTGAACAAACACTACATCTTTGAGTATAAAAATACACTGAAGTATCTGTCAAAAATTTACTTTTGAACTGTGAATTTAGTTTTTCGAAACCTCTTTAATAAATTGACCTTTCAAACAAACAGATAGAACTTCACTGAGACCCCTGGTAGCAAATACTTTAATTGCATGTGGTGTTGTTTCAATATCTATGCAAATCGAGCTAAAATCAGCATAGGTTCGAGGTACACATATGTCCAAGGTACACCACTTACCCCTACAGATTCCAGTCATTCTGTACTATTTTTTTTCTCGGTAAGTGTTTATACACTACACATGCTCTAAGAACATTATTTTCTACATTATTCAATACCCTCCCCCAATAAGAAGAATAAGTAACAATACTTTAAAACAGATGATTCGTAATTTGCTTTTTATATCTAGCCAGCATTGGTGGTAAGTAAGTAAAATGCACTATTTACTTGTTTATTACACGATTTACTTGCACAATAATGAAATAGTTTTTGCTTCTACGTATCTAAGGGATGAGTATTTTTAAAAAAGACAGTTTAGATAAAAAATTCGAAACATTTCCTCGGTTTTTTTTTGTAAAATTATGTATTGGTAGTAATGAATTTCAAAGTATTTTTTATACTGCAACTAAAAATAAAAAATAGTTAAGTCTTAGATTTAAAAAAAAAAATATATTTGTGTTTTGCATACTTATCCCTAACTCAATATTTCAAGATTTTTATGTGTTTTTAATTCATTCGATTTTTCCGCTTTAATTGTAACTTGGGGCACAACTTTGATCCTTAATAATTAATTACTGATTATTTAATTGTTGCGCTTTTTTAATTAATGGCACGTTATTTTAACTTATTAGTAAGCAATTTATATCATAAGTAGTAAGAAGGATTTACGATGGGAAAATTTGCCCCAATCTATGATATTGTAAAAATGAACGACTAACACCTCATATGTATCTTTGCAGGTGCAAAAAGAAATAACACCGCGAAGGGCTACAAGCGCCCCACAATGTGTGCTATTCCCACGTAACCCCCTAACCACAGCGAAAGACCAGGGAAGATGAAGTCACGAGGCTGCAGCATAGCAGCCGTGGTGGGCATCCTGCTGGCGCTGTCGATCGCGGGCGACAGTGCGAGCGACGTGATGCGCGTCGCAGTGCCCCACGACGCGTACCCGGGGTACTCCATATGCAAGCTCCACTACTACGGCCAGGCATTCTCGCTTCACGGGGACGAGAAGACGTCGTCGCTGTTCACCATACTGGCTGACGGGATGCTGATGCCGGTCGCCGACCTGGGCCACCTGGTGGACAGGCCGCCGGTCAAGTTGGTGGTCAGGGAGGAGGCCCAGAACGGGACCACGGAGAAGGAGGTCGAGGTCCGGATCGTGGACTACTGGAAGAAGCTGAGGTTCCAGCTGCCGGACGGGCACTACAGCGGCAGCGTGTACGAGAACGAGCCCATCGGCACGACGGTGGAGGGCCTGGAGCGCATGTTCGCGACGGGCGGGGACGGGAAGATAACGTACAGCCTGGTCTCCGGCGACGACCTGGGGCACTTCGCCATCGACAACGCCACGGGCGAGATCCGCACCAACGCCGTGCTGGACGCCGAGTCGCAGGAGGAATACGAGCTGGTCGTCCGGGCCACGGACGGCGTCAGCAGCGCCGACGCCAAGGTCAGCGTTCGGGTCGACAACCTGAACGACAACGCGCCGATGGCCGACCGCTCCGTCTACGAGTTCCGCATCCCGGAGGACGCCGAGATCTACACGATCGTCGGCAACGTCTCCGCCACCGACGCCGACGAGGGCGACAAGCCCGTGTTCCACCTGGTGCCCACGCGACACCCCGTCTTCGCCGTCATCCCTAAGACGGGCCAGATCCTGCTGATTGCCCATCCCGAGCTCAAGTCGTACAAGCTGATGATGCGCGCCCAGGACAGCGCCCGGCCCCCGAAGTTCAGCCCGCCCTTCCACGTGTACGTGGAGGTGTACAGCGAGGAGCTGGAACTGGACGACGGCGACCTCAGCAACGACGTCGACGTCCCGAAGACGAGGCAGCGCCGCAGCGTGCGCCCGACCAAGAGCTACGAGTACAAGGAGACGGACGGCAGCAAGCCGGGGAAGGTGATGTTCCAGCTGGACAAGAAGCACCCGTCCGAGATGTACAAGATGGAGTCGCCCGTCAAGTGGGTCGAGGTCGACTCCGCGGGCGACGTCAAGGTCAAGGAGCCCTGGGACTACGAGCAGCTGGGCAAGGAGAAGACCATCGACTTCTGGGTTTTTGTCACCGGCCCCAACATTAACGGTAAGTGAACATCCGAATTTTAGCTTTTAATAGTATGCATTGTAATTATTTACAGTCTAAGTGGTTCACGCATCGCATAAATGAGGTTACAAATATACTACAACCCAGTCTCATGATTGAATTGAATCTAAACTCTTAGCGATGCAATCCAGACTCCAGGGCTATATGTTCCTTCATGCACATTAACGAGAGAACAATGCATAGTAATACAATTATTAGGCAGCATTTTTGGATGTGTTTATTGGGAGATACGATGTATTGCTAGTAGTTGATGTGTTTGCAGTGATTTTTCAAATTTAAAAGTAAATCCAGGAGCAACGCTTCTTAAAATTGACCCAATTTTAGTTTACGATGATAACACAGCTGAGATGTCTTTTATAAATGTATTTTATATAGATATGTGGGCGTTTCCCTAATTCACCTCTAAAGAGTACAAAGCTTTTGTGCGTAGATAAATCATTAAAGAACTTTTAGGAAACTTGCATCGTATGATATTGTAGTTTTTTTTTTAAATATTGGGTATATGAGTAATAACTGCGCAAATCACAATCAAAATTTGGTCATGATCGATAACAGTCAATCTCAATCAGAATGATATCTGCTATAGACCTTAATTAAAGATTTATCATTAACATGTTAATACCTTACTTACCAAACCACTGAAAGGAGCCTATCACACAAATGTTTACCTGTTTACAGCTCGTTTACTTGCCAGACACATTGAATATTAAATTTCTTTTTCGTAGTTTTTGAAAATAAGTTATTTGGACTTTCTCTTTGCAGTTTAATCATGTTTTTTAGTCATGCACATTCACGTTTATTTTTATACATTCCGACTTCATTTGACCAAAAAGAGAAAGGGATTTAGGCTTCCTTTGGAGCAACCTTATTTGTTTTTAGTAAGACAAAATGATGCTTTGTTTTGAAAGATATTTTCGATTTCGTTTAATTTAAAAAAAGATGTACAATTCATTATTGATTATCCAACGCATTGGGGCCAAAGACCCCTTCGGATTCTCCAAAGAGTTAGAGTGTCAAAGTGTGGTTGGTCGGCTTTGAAATGCCTCGTACCTGTTTTATGTAAGTTTTTTACATTTTCTTCGAGGCTTTTGGTAGAGAGCGTTTGAGATATAGGTGGGGAACTTTTCTTTAGGTTTGGTTAGTTTTAGTCTCTTTTTCAGCGCTATTTTTTCCGACACTTAAGGGAACGTGTGGCCTAATGGGTTTAATCACAACCCATTACGCTAACAGTCTGTGCACTGTGCCGTGTGCGGGTTTGATTCCCACCTTCGACCTGGGTGTACTTTCTCTCTTCGTGCCAGTTAAAATGTTGTCGGTGTCTGTCTTACTCGACGAAAGTTTACAAGCGGGTCTCTGATCAAGCACACAAGCCGAAAAATACATGTACCAACATACCTACTTAAATAAAAAATCGATTACAAGTCAAAGACTAAGTTTATTAAATTAAAAACCTCCAGCGATCTTTTAAAGATGGCGAAATTTGTTTTTCTGATTAGCAAACACAAAGTAGAAATTTGATCTTTTCAGAGAGGAAATTTAATTAAATTTTGAGAGGCAAAATGAATAAAAAGAAGCCTCACAAGTGCCTCCCACGTTTTTAAAGTAAGTGAGAAAATTAATTTAATGGAAAAAAACCGTTAAAAATATTGGATAATTATAATAAAGTAACAAAAGCTGAAGAATAAAGTTAACTAGAATTTAATACGATATATTTTCTTTGCAACCAATATTTTTTCCTCTCATTTATTCTTTTCTCATAAAATTATTAAATAAATATTGCATACTTGTAAATGGAAGCATTGCTTATTTTTAAATCTTTTGGAATTTATAGTTAAGTTTTCTATTTTCCTGTATAACTTCTAATTCTGACTAACTCGCCTAACTTTGTATGAAAATATAGTTATGAAGGCTCAAATCTTTGGTCAGAGTTACCCCAAGATCCTTAGTTGTTTTAATTAAGAAGTGCGCTTTATTTGATCTTGTCTAGTTGGCAAATGCACTTTCCCTAAAGCATAACTAAGATAAATGGTCCAGTCCGTTTATTGGTGACTTATGGTACGTCCTATTGGTTGGTTGGTAGACATATATATTCAGGTTTGTGTGCTTGGTCAGAGACTCGCTTATAAATCTTCGTGAAGTAAGACAGACACAACACGCACGTAAGTGGATCCATCTAATTTTAAGAGACAGCTAGGTCAACTGCAGGATTCGCAGAATTGACTTGTTACCCCCAGTGGTATTGATTTGGTATCGAAACTTGGAGGACTTTGTGATCATGACGGAATTTAACGTGCTCCAGTCACCATTAGCGTACACGAGTGTTTTCGGAGGGCAGCAGGGCTCGAACTCGCAACCTTAGGGATGCCATTCCAAGACCTAACCAACCAGGCTATCCCAGCCCCTTCGTATAATTAAAAATTTACGATCATCGAATATTGCCAATGAACGGCTGAACCCTGTATCTACACTCTTAAAACAAAAGAGTGAAATCCACTCAGATAGGAGAAGTGCATTTTCGACACTGGAAAGGAGTGAAAATTAACTCAGACTGAGTTAAAATCATTCGTTTGGAGTGATCTTGTCGGAGTTTTAACTAAACAATAGAGTGAAATCACTCCAATACACACTTAAAACGAACGAGTGATTTTAAGTCAGTCTGAGTTAATTTTCACCCCTCCAGTCTAGAAAATGCATTTCTCCTATAGGAGTGGATCCTTTGTGTGTTAAACCTCCGACGGGATCACTCCAAACGAGTGAATTTAACTCAGCCTTAGTTAATATTCACTCCTTTCCAGTGTCGAAAATGCACTTCTCCTATCTTAGTGGATTTCACTCTTTTGTTTTAAGAGTGTAGGAGGAGTTCATTTTCGACACTGAAAAGAGTGAAAATAAACTCAGACTGAGTTAAATTCACTCGTTTGTTTTAAGGGTGTAAGTCAAACATTGAAGAGTGCGAGTTTTGCAACTCGACCCTTCCATTGTTCAGAGGGGAAATCATCCCAAGCTCCGACCTGTCCAGTGTGACGCTGCTAAACGTTTTGAACGCCAAGCGTTCTGGGTCATCGCGCACCGGGACTCCAACGCTTCTTTCCCCAACACACAATAAGGCACTCCAACATTTTTCTTTTGTTACATCTCTTTTGGCGCAATTTCCACGATGATTGGCATCGCAATCGGCCACTTTTACTGGGCTCTGCTGAAATGGGCCTCAGAGGCAAACAGGCGTACGTCTAAGGGCAGTTCGACACTCCGTGCCAACCTTACTTGGGTAAAAATAAAGAGCAAAAAGGCAGAGGGAAAAGCGCAATTGGTCCGTTAGTTGGAAACTCTTGTAAGGTAATATTTACATACAAAATGATCTGAATGCAATTCAACCAAAATACACTTTTCATTCTGATAAAATTGCCAAATTTTCTCAAATAATATTGAAATTTGTTAGACTTTAAACGAAATTAATGTTTTAAACATGTTTTCTGGATGGATTCACAAATAATTCATGGAACTCCTTACATGCGCGGAAGGATCTTCTCCATAGTATATTCCTATTTACCCAACTTAGGTTGGCAAGGAGTGTAGAGGAGAAAATGTCTTTATCAATTTGTTTTTAAGGGAGTATCTTTTGAAAACGGCATTGAAAGGGAGAATTCATAATATCTGTGTAAAGTGAAAATGTATCCAAAGAGAAATATAGATATTTTTAATTATACTTGACAAAATATGGTAACAACGTTTAACTTAAGGAACAATAGTCATTATGTGTTCTAACTATCAACGCGTTACTTTCAGTAACACATAATTAGTGTGCCTGATTATATTTTGGAAAATTCATTTTAATGTTAATCAAATTTAAATTTTAAAAGTGCTGACGCTTACATCCAAAAATTAACATTTGGCTAATTCCATTCGTGACAGACATGACATAAGACAGCTTCCGTGGCTCTTAAAAAGTACTAAATGTTAATTGACTGTTAAAAAATTGCCATGGGGTGATGCAAATAAAGGTCTTGATTATAAAAAACACTGAAATTTTCATTCAAGAGAAAATTCTTAAAATTAATTGGGTTAAAACATGCCGTGACTGACCTGACGAAATTGAGACACAGATTTTGAGTGACCTTATATTATTACCATTTGCTCTTAACTGGTATGCATTTCAAGTCTAGAATTTTTTTGGAATCAATATAAGATTCGGATGTGCCAACCAGAAAGAAAAAAAAATTAAGATATTTATTAATAGTAAAATATTATAAAATATTTATTAGCGTGACGGATATGACAAATGTGATGGACATGACAAAGTTTGATGTTCTATATTTCACTCAAATTTTTAAATTTTATTTTCGAATTTTTTACGAACTGTTTATTTTGAGGTATAAAAAGAGAAAATAAAGTGTCAAGAAATTTTGCCGAGCAGATTTTGTTTAAAATAAAAAAGTTGAAATTTAAAAAATGATGTCCATGGCGCATTTTCGTGGAATCAACCATTTTTGAATTTGGGGTAGAGATCGCTTAAATTGATTTTATACTTATTACAAAGTGTATTTTTTTTTGTTTAGAAAACTAAACTTGGCACAATATATTACTTTTGCACCTTAGACTAAGTACTGTTAGCCATTTGCTATTTTCACAGTTTCCCTTAAACTTGTGCATGCTCCATGGACTTACGCCCCTTTGGTTCCGATTAAGAGCGAGATAAACAGCAGGACATACCTCTCGCGGAATTTATTTCAAACGGCGTGCGTTATTCCTGATTCCGGTTTTTGAACGGCGTATTTATTTAAATGACGCTTTTAATGCGACAAAGGGGCCAATGATTTCCAAGGTGGAGGGGGGAAATGCTGAATGGGAGATGTTTTATTTGCATTCTTCGGGAATTCCAGAGGTGTTCCATATTTCGCGTGTCGGATTTCGAACAGTTTTGACGTCCATTATGTCTGGAACCCAGGTGAATGGACGCCAATGCTACTCTCTAAAAAATGAATGCTCAAAAAAGACGACATTTTCCTTAATTTTGACGATTCTGTTACTGGCAAATGCTCCGAGTTTTCGTTTCCTCAAAGTGAGGGCATTTGAATCGTCACTTTTATGAGGATTTGAATGTCGTCTAATCTAAAGAAATATTTCGTAATTTTTGAGCATGTGAGTACAACAATGAGATTCAGTTTCCCCCAAATCAAGATACAGAATCGTCAAATCACGATCGTAAAAGTGAGGATTCGTGTTTACTCAAAAGTCAAGTGATAGTTTGACGAAAAAATCCTCAAAATTAACGAAATGTGGCTTGAGGATTCATGAATCGTCAAAAATGAAAGTGTTATTTCTGAGAGTGTAGGTAGATTTTGGGGCGTAGGGCCTCAATTTTAAGGATTCAGGTACAAATTTACAATGATACTTTTTTGATTTGGTCATATATAATGTACTACACACAAACATGCTGTCCATAAAATTTATTCGCACTAAATTGGCAATATCCTACTAATTATGTTTATGACATATGTTATGTATGTGGAATTTACGCCCAGGGGTTTGCTTAATTATAACCACAATTCAACAATTCGTGAGTGAGTTTCTTAATAATGAAAAAATTAAATTATTTTTAATCATTGCAAAATTTTTTCCTTCGTTTGAAGGCATCACGAGCATATAAATTTAAGTCATATGCTTATACAAATACACATAGAAAAAACTCAGATTTGCATAGTTTATGTACTTTTCATATACTCTATACAATTTCTTAATCCAATTAACCTACGTCCCTCAATTATTTGCATCAAGATTTCTTTCATTTAGATTGAATCAACCGCAGTTTTTTTTTTAAGTCCACATTACAACAACACAAAGGTAAAAAATCCAGAGAAAAACGATATAATAAAGCATCCCAGGAATTTGTGATCCGAAAAAAGTGACATTTTTTTTTCTGTGCCTTGTTTTCTCTCTGTACCCCCTGTTCCGTATATGGTATTGATCGTCAGTTGGCATGACAACCTGGACTTCCATTCGTTTTCAAAGCCGAGTCCACGTAGGAGGGGCGGGGGTGGGTGCAATGACAACAGATGGGTAGAGAAGACGTTTTTTCTGAAATTTGTATTGTTTTGTTTTGCCAGGAGATGAGAGGAATTGTTTGGGACAGGTAGCTTTGTTTATTCCGGCGTTCTTTATTTATTATTTCGTCGATCCTTTCGATAACAAGAGTGGTGGTTTGTTAATTTTTGATGCATGGTTGCGCTGCTCATTTTGAAAAGTGGCCATAGTTGTAAAAAAGATAGAATCAAAATGTTGTTCTTAAGTATTGTCTCAAGGTTTGCAGGCGTAATACCTTGCCCTTTCTTCGACCAAACTGTTTTCGTGGGTAGGTGCATTTGATGGGCTGTGAGTGGGACGTCATGTTAACAAAGATAGAAACATATAAACTCTTTTTCTAAGGAAAATTTTTTAACTGTAACAAATATGGTATTTTACTGCAAAAACAACAGTTTTTTTTTATCAGTTTACATGATAGCGGGAGAAGTACACGTGTACCGATGCACGCACTCGTGGTTTGAGCCCTTTCGTCTACAACTTTAGCACTTCTGAGCAAGTCTCATGGGGTCCAAGTGTTTTTGCCGCCACGGCACAAGTGGTGGGATGACTCCCTCTTCTCCCATTGCTATTTCGGAATCATGATCCAAAAAACGCTTTTCTATCTTTAGTTGCGGTTCCTTCTGCTTTTGACATCATGCACCAAGGGGGGAAAATATTCCTCGACATCATCTCTCTGGGGTAGAATGCGGCGCCACAGGACTTTGGGTTCTTTTGCGGTTAGCCCATTAAAGACACATTTGTGGATACTCTTAACACCTTCTTTACTGAATAAAAACATTTTAATTTAAGTTTTTAAAATCCACGTAACTTTATTTGTCATACATAACTTGTTCAATGCTATGGTCAGTACAAAAAAACTAAACTCCCCGGCGCAACAGCCCATTACTGGGCCAAGGCCTGCCGTGCCCATTTCAGCTTTAGGGACCTAGGGCTCTTGGGTGCTAGGCATATGTCCCGGTAAGGTGGTCAGCCTCACGCGGAACCCCCAGCGTTTAGTTCCTCAGTCATGCTTGGTCCCCAATTTATCGACCCACTTAAGGGATGAAAGGATGGGTCAACCTCGCCCAGTCCGGAATTCAATCCCCGGACCTGTGGCGTGGCAATGCGAAACAAGCACTACCACTAAGCCACTGGGCCTATATTACCGATAGAGAGCGACGAATTTTTAATGTTTAGTTCCCAAGATAATGTTTCGATCCCAGGACTTGTGGCAAGCAATGTGAAGCACTACCACTAGACCACTGGGTCTCATGGTCAGTACAGCATATTTGTCTTATATATTTTATTTAGATAAACTTAAGTGCATTGATTTTTCATATGGTAAATTTTCATGTTCATAGACGTTAGTGAGTTAATCGGGCGCCGTTGCATATAGTTGGAGAGCTTGTTCAATGTATTCAAGCATAGCTAGTAACATATGTTTAAAGTATCATAACTTTTCTTTAATTGAATCTTAGAAAATTGGAAACTGGCCGCATAGTTTTGCCATTTTTTAACATCATCATACGAATTGGGGAATCCATAACGAATCAAATCATTCTTGCTAATTTTATATTTTGAAGAACATTAAATTCGACCGGTTAAAGCGGAGATCCGATTAAACGGAGTCCGGTTGAAATTGGATCTAATGTGAAGGTAAACACCGATAGCGGTTGTTACCTCTAGGTCGAAACCCCAGCTTTCGACATGCTTTGTCTGCGGGCGTAGTATGTGAAAGGAAAAAACAGTTTTACAGCGATGGGATAATATGACGTGGTAGTTGGAAAAGTAGTTATAGTTAACAGGGTATTCCTTACATTGTACGATTAGTTGTTTTAAGAAAGATATTTTTTTGTATTTAAATATCTTTTTTATTGTTTTTATAAAACTTATTGGAACAAAATTAGTGTTATAAAGTTAATCCAAATGTCTCATACCGTTTTTTTTTTAAAGTATTCCTTTAGCTTAATAAAACTAGTCGTATGTGAGTAGGAGAAAAAAGGTTTATTTAAATTAAATAGGAGATTTACTTAAATTAAATTACCAAAAATGATGATGATTAGTTTCAGGATTGCGATTTTGCTTTTTGACTTAATCCATGTGGTAAAAAAAAATAGGGTCATACAACTTCTTTGGCAACAATACAACATAACTTGTTGCCAAACAAATTTATTTCGATTAAAAAAATATGAATGTTACCCTTTCATTTCGATTCGTCTATTTTCATGACACACTTACTTAATTGCGGACTTTTTTTTTATTTGCCCTTTACTAGTTTACTTTTAGTTATGCACTGAATGAAGACACAAAATATTCTTGTATTTGACACTTGGCTTGCTGAAAGATTTGCTAGTGTTTCACGACAATGAACTTGTTAGAGGATGCGGAGGGGGTTAACACGTTTTACTGGATGACTTCCAATGCTACCCCTTTCCCAATGTTTTGAACGAGTACACGTGCCGCTAAAAACAAACGAATCAAAGGGTTGCCTTTTTGTTGAACTTTACTTGGATGTCAAAGGCTGTCTCTAGTGTGTCATTCGTGTTAAGTGAACTACAGTGATAATTTGGCGTTTGTCTTCAGATTTGTTTGTTTGTAACAAGTTTTATTTTAAATCTTCTTAGGTTTTAGTGCAACACTTATAAGATGTAAAAAAAAAGATAGTGTACTTTGCTCAACAGGTATTTGCGGTCCAAAATGTTTGCCTTGAGTAAGCCTGGGATCACGACACGAAGCTTGGTTTAATCTGTTTGGATTCAAACTCAGAACGCGCCAATGTTAGTTATTAGATAGCGGACGTTTTTTTTTTTTTTTTTTTTTGAAAAAAGTCATATTACTGTCAACTTTAATACCTTTATCCCTGATGAATAATAGTAGTCAAAGTATTATCCCTTTCCGACCGAGCTATCACAATCGCTTATAAAAGAGAATGTTCAACAAAAGCACTTCAAAAATATCTATACCGAAGCAGCTGACTTGTACAATTCGTTATTTGTATAAAAAGTGACTTTGTTTTTAAGGAGTTGCTGGGCATTGATGCTGTTTAACGCATTTTTCTCTCGAAAAAACTCCTCATTTAGTCTCATAATTTTAAATCAGCACCACATGACCGTCGGCTTAAAGGGATATAAAGATACCTTATAACATTTCTTACTCGTTAGTCAACATAATGTCGCCACCACTTACCGATAAGCAGTAAAGCAAGTATATTTAGAGATTAGTTCTTATAAAAGACAAGGTCAAATTCTTTCTAATTTAATGGTGGTTATTCAATTTATGGTAACCCATTTTTTCTAAATAAAAAAAAAGAGCTTGGGCGCTTCAGAGATATTGCTTCATATTTGTATTAACAATCAAAATTATGAAAAAGGAATGGAACAAATCTCATTAGATTTGAATTGCAAGGTAGAATTGATTCAAATAAGTTTATAGCTTGATGTTAACATTTAATGAACTACATTTAAACCTTGTAAGTACGGTGTATTCAGACACCCAGTACTCTTAACTTAGGCTTAACTCAACTACAAACCAATAAATTAAAGGATATTCAGGGCAAAGATCAAGTGCTGAAATCTACTTTCAATAGGCACTTTATATCATCCCAAAAAGGTTCAAAACCCCCCGCTGGTTCAACACACAGCGAATTATTCTCTCTTCAGAATTCTCTTTTGAGTTTAATTTGGCTCGGCGCCAACTCAAGTAAACGATCGTCTCTTCATTTCTCCAGCTTGCGTGTTACTTTTTATTTTGCAGAGTTGAGTTGCATTTTTGTACCTCAAAATAGAAGACTTTTATTTCTCGGCGTACTTATCGATCCAAAATTAATTTCTTTATTTTATAACTTCTTTTTTTCTGGAGGGAGCTATTTTATTCAGTTATAATTCTTCTTCCTTTTGTTTTGTTTATGATGATGTTTTTTTTTGTTAGATATCATGCGGCTTTGTTTTTGTGGCTTAGTTTGTTCGAAAATGTTTTTTTGGGGTTCGTGTTTATCATTTTGATTTTTTCTGCTGTTTTTATATGAGCTGTTTATGTAGTAAAATATTAGATGAAACACGGAATCGTTCAGTTTTATCTGTTGAGAATCACCATATTATTTAAAAAAAAAAAGATTATAAATTATGGAAAGGGAGAAAAGGTAGACATGGTCTAATTCGAGAGTAATTAATGCATGCCAAAAAAAACCCCTCCGCAATATTTTATCGGTCCGCCATTTTGTCGAGAAAAAAAAATTGATGTCAGAATCCGTTTTGATCTCCGTTTTTGTGGCGTCCTGCAAGTTTAATGGTGCCCAATCTTTTCATAGGCTAATAAAATGAATTAAAACAAAGATATTTTATTCATTTTTTGGTGAAAAATATGTCATTTTATTATGCACATGCTTTGTTTGTTCATATTTAATTCAATTGAATTAAAACCATTGAAATAAAATAGCAAACTTGTCACTAACTGAACAAAGTATTTTGAAGCTTTTTGAGAAGTAAATTATAAATAGCAAAATAAAACTATTTAAAAAAAAGGAAAATTTGTATTAAGATATCTTTTAATTTTTTCAATAAAATGTATAATAATATTAACATAGCACGCTTTATAAATTTTATTGCTTCATGCACACAATTTCAAAATAATTGATAAGTAGTGTTTTTAAGAATATTTTCCTATCTCAAGGTCTGATATACCCTAAAGGAAAAGAGAACTCTTATCTTATTAGTATGTTAGTAACGACGAAAACGTTTAACAACAAATTTTTTATTCGTATATGATTATTGACAAAATTTAGTCGTATACCGCAAGAGGCAGTTCGTAAAAATGGCTACTCTCTTAGAAATCAATACTTCGCTGTATAATAATGAGCTATCTCAAGAACAGGCTTCCCGCCATAAAAAAAAAACCCCGCCAAATCCCTACATAACGATATTACAAGAAGAAATCGAAGTGGAAGTGGAAGTTATTCGAGCAATAATAAAAACACTGTTGCCATTGGAGACGGGGAAGAACAATGTCATGCGGTGGAATTCGAAAGATCGAACGATGTAGAAAAAAATGGGATCGAATTAAAAAAAAAAAGGATTTGCGATGAAACACCGGGGAGGGGGGAAAAGACTATGTTATATATTTTTTAATGAATTTTTTGTTAGAGAAAGTAATGCAATTAGAGTTATCGCTATTTTATTTAATTAGAAACATGAGATGTGGAAAAATATCGAACGATAAGTATGTTAAATATCAGACAGCATCCAATTAACATTTTAAATGAGTGTCAGAGGGTGAGGTGACAACTGTAGAACTTTTTTTTTTTTAACTTATCCCGAAGCACTTGGCAAGAGATGTTAGAATTTATGAGTTATTAAATTTAAATATTTTTTGCCTGCATAATTTGTTATAGGTACACTCTTAAAACGAACGAGCGATTTTAACTCACAGTCTGAGTTAATTTCACTCCTCCAGTCTGGAAAATGCACTTACCCGGAAGGAGTTGATTCTTTGTGTGTTAAGCCTCCGACAGGATCACTCCAAACGAGTGGTTTTTAACTCAGTCTGAGTTAATATTCAATCCTTTCCAGTGTCGAAAATGCACTTCTCCAACTGGAGTGGATTTCCCTCTTTTGTTTTAAGAGTGTGCGTAATAATCTTTATTATTACAAAAACAAAATATAACAAATAGGGTGGGCCAATAGGAAAAATTTCCCGTATAGACGAACAAAACATAAATAGTTATAATTGAACGCAAGCAAAAGCACATAAATGCATATAGTCCAGGCAACGAAGAGTTCTAGAGGGAAAGTTTTGGAACACAATTTTTGACTTCATAACTTTGTTTAGGCTAGTTAGGAGGTAAACATATCAAAAGTCCACGCCCCTAGCCCTTGTGGGGAAAAGGGGGGAGGGGGAGTTGAATGTCCCATTTTTCGGTTTTTCGCTTATATCTCGAAAACTATGAGTTCTAGCTATATAATTGCAATTCACAAAATGAAAGCTGATTAAATTTGCTACAAGCTGCACCCCTCAAGTGTTTTAATATCTTGTATAGTTTTCGAGATATCCGCTCTTGAAAGTCAGTAATTTTGGAGAAAACACTTCTCCCCCCACATTTTCCCTCTTTTTTGACCGTATAACTCTTCAATAATGCACCGAAACACTAAATTTTGGCCCTAGATTGGTAGAGAATTTAATTCTTTTCAAAAATATATCTTATTTTACTATTTTATCTATTTTCCTTCAAATTTTAAAGCGGTTTCAGTGTTGAGTGAAGATTGTACTGAAAGTCCCATAGAGCTAATGCATAAGTTTTGAAATCGCAACTTTTGGAAAACAATTGCTTTGCCATGTTATTCCATTTTTACATGGTATTAGAATCATCATAACATCAATTTAACACAAAATTGAAAAGAAAATAACATCCGGTTATTTAATTATTAATTAATAAAGTTTTAAAATAGTGGCGTCATCTGCTGCATATGTTTGAAATTTAAAAAATTAAAATATATATTATTAAATAACTAGTTAATATTTTCGTTTCAAATTTGTTTCATTTCAATGTTATGTTGATTCCCGTACCTGGGCAAAAAAGGCAGGGCTGCCAGTGGCGACTTAAAAGGCTACTAAAGCGACTATTTTAGCGTCTAGGCGACTATGGCTACTATTTAAGTCCAAAAAGGGCCCAAAACGACTATTTTAAGCAAAACCTTCAACTATTTTCGGTCTTGGGCGACTTTTTTATTAAAGATTTTTAGTTATATAATTTTTACATAGATGGCGCCACGATGATACTACCGATGCACAAAACGCGAGTTTTCGTTTGGTTCTCATTTCAAATCCAACAGCACAAAACAAAAGCAAAACCATGTGCTTTTGAAATTGCAATTGATTATGATTTTTTTTTAGAAGCCTATATAAAGTTCATAGAAACTATTTTGCATGCTTTGTTGAAGATTTTTTTTATTTAAAACTGCATTTGGATAGGATTTACATCTGTCTGTTTGTTATTAATTTGCTTTGTTTTGAATTTTTTAATCAATAAGTTGGCGAGAAGGCCTAATACTGCATGCTAACAAAACATACCATAACTTGATTAAAATTAAGTTAGTTTTAATTAATTCAATTAAATTTAATTAAGTCAATTTTTACTAGTTTTAAGTAACTTTTTTTACTGAAGAATTATATTGTTGCCAAATTAAGTTATTGTTTAATTTTTTTTTTTTAATTTTTAGTAAAATATGTATATAAAAGAATTGTGTATCAAAATACATTAATTTTTTTTAAGTAATATTTTCTTTGAATTTATTTTGAATTCTAGATCATTGTAAACAAGAATACCTATATTTACGTTAAAAATTTTAAGTAGTTTTAATTTAGCCCTCCTAGCTTGATTTTAATATCTGCGAAATATTTCAGTAAAACATATTTACATGGATTAGTATTGATCCTTATGTTTCTTGAATAACTGATAACTATTTAAAATAAATTTATTTTTAATATATTTATCCATATTTTAAAATAAATTTATTTTTAATATATTTATATATATTTTGAAATAATTTTATTTTCAAGTACATTTAATTTTACTTGGCAGTATCAATCCTTTCATATGATAGTTGGTGTTGCAATTTGTAAATTTAAGTTTTAGTTTTAAATTTTTGGCAGTATTTAGCATTTTAACTTCTTTCTCGCTTCTGTAAAATGACAGGCTTTTTCTAGATGAATGAATGTTGTTTTTTCTAGTTTTTTTTAAGTCAAGCTAAAACAAATGAAAGATTAAAAATATATTGCCCGTACATAATATATTTTTGGAGGATAAAAAAAAGGCACTTTTATGACTGTTTCTCAAAAATTATCCAATCGTTAACAAAAATGTTTTTGTAATTTGCTAATTTAGTTCAAATACAAATAAGTATAGATTTAAAATATGTTCCCCAAATTTATGTTTTATATATAAATTAGTTTAATAATAATTTAACAGGAAATTTTCTGTTGCAATACATCCGAAAAACTTAGGGAGTTTTATCAATCCTTTCAACTGAGTGTTAGTGCTACAATTCTAAGGTTTGCACTAATACAAGTCTTAATTTTTAGTTTTTAAATTTGTGCATCGAAGCATATTAAACTAATACATCCCTTTTTTGGAAAATTTATGTAATCGCAGATTACATTCAATGCAAATATTTTTTTACGAAATTACTTATTATATTATCTAACAATTAAAAGTTGTTTATTTAGTTAGGTAAAAGAGGATACTATTTTGGCTACTATTTTTTAACATCTGAGGCTACTAAAGCAACTATTTTCAAAGCTTTCTGGCACTGGCAGCCCTGAAAGGGCTAACATGGCAAAGCAATACATCTGTGGAAGTTGTTATTCCAAAAGTAATGCATTAGCCCTATCGGACTGACAAACCCTCTTATGTACACTTATTCTATACTGAACGTCTAAATAACACTGATACTCATTTTGTAGGCACGTTGTTATTTTAATATTTTATCTATTTCATTTCATTCCTCGAACCCCAGTGGGAAAAAGGTCGGATGATCCCCTGTTCTTCTTCATCTTCGGATAGTCAACTTGAGAGACCCTTTTGAGGCTAGTCCCCTGGGAATTTTGGCATTCTGAGGAACATTTGGGACTTGATTTTGTACAGCTACAGTTTGAGCTGGCACAGACTTTCATGTATCTGCAGATAATTATTTTCAGAATATCGTCAGGTGCTGCTACTAACTCACTGTGCACTTTGACCATCTGGCAGTTATTCTCAATCTTCCAATCACACACAATAGGAGGCAGGTCATTTTCCCAGCCACAGCTCATCTTGGTGTAATATTAAGAGGAAATACTGTTTTACTGCTTTCTCAGTGGGAGGAAGACGATATATTAGGCTTGATGGCGGCTCCGGATTTCAAGAATGAATTATACCTGTGGCATTGGGGAAGGCCTCTTTCGTTGGAGCCCCATAACACCTCAAGATGCAGGTATTGCCTGCCTTTTGTACCTGATAGGTGGTTAAGGAAGGGTATGAAAAGACTGCTGCTGCTTTCTGAACCTCTGACGACTTCGTACACAACTTTGCAAATGCGATCCTGCTTTTTCGAAATGTGAAAGATGTAGTGTCGCATCCCATCCAGCTATTGTGTTTGCAAAAATAGCATGCACGTCCTAAACCCAGTTGCTGTAACTCTTGGGATGAGAATATAAAAATCATTTGTCTTCCCACTTCCAGGCTTTATGAAACCGATGTCTTTATGCACATCAGCTGTAGCCATCAAGAGTACTATGAGGTCGACACAAAATATTAAAGTATAACAACGTGCCAGCAAAATAAGTATATGTGTTGTTTCCGACATTATCACAGCCGTATCCACTATCAGAACGTCCACATCACTTTCTGCTCGAAGGGTCCTACATCCAATTGTCCTCAAGCTACCCCTTAAGTATGTTGATTAGAACTATTTTATTTAAATTGTTCGACAGAAAATCATCTTGTTTGACGTTTATCTTGGTGTCTTCAGTGAAAAGGATATCAACCGACTGCGACTTCTTGAGTCGATAGCGCTTCTGCTGGTCCCAGTGCACACTGAGTTAGCAGCAGCACCTGACGATGTTCTGAAAATTATGTTCGGATGATGCAAGAAAAACTGTGCCAGCTCAAGTGTAGCAGCAAAAATAGCAAGTCTTAAAGGTCCTAGAGCATGCCAAACTTACTATTGGAACAGCATCAATGGGATCCCTCAAATTGACTCCGAAGATGAAGATGAACGGGGAATCATCTGACCGTTTTCCCACTGGGGTTCGAGGAATGAAATGAAATAGATAAAATATTATATAACAACGTGCCTACAAAATGAGTATCAGTGTTATTTAGACGTTCAGTATAGAATAAGTGTATATAAAAGGGTTTGTCAGTCCGATAAAGCTAATGCATTAGTTTTGGAATAACAACTTCCACTGATGTATTGCTTTGCCATGTTAGCCCTTTTTGCCCAGGTACGGGAATCAACATAACATCGAAATGAAACAAATTTGAAACGAAAATATTATCTAGTTATTTAATTATGTATTTTTGAATTTTTTAAATTTCAAACATATGCAGCAGATGGCGCCACTATTTTAACACTTTATTAATTAATAATTAAATAACCGGATGTTATTTTCTTTTCAATTTTGTGTTAAATTGATGTTATGATGATTCTAATACCTTGTAAAAATGGAATAACATGACAAAGCAATTGTTTTCCAAAAGTTGTGATTTCAAAACTTATGCATTAGCTCTATGGGACTGCCAGTACCCTCTTCACTCAACACTGAAACCGCTTTAAAATTTGAAGGAAAATAGATAAAATAGTAAAATAAGATGTATTATTGAAAAGAATTAAATTCTCTACCACTCTAGGGCCAAAATTTAGTGTTTCGGTGCATTATTGAAGAGTTATCCGGTCAAAAAAGAGGAAAAATGTGGGGGGAGAAGTGTTTTCTCCAAAATTACCGAATTTCAAGAGCGGATATCTCGAAAACTATACAAGATATTAAAACATTTGAAGGGTGCAGTTTGTAGCAAATTTAATTTTTCAAGCTTTAATTAATCAGCTTTCATTTTGTGTATTACAGTTATATCGCTAGAAAGCATAGTTTTCGAGATATAAGCGAAAAACCGAAAAAATGGGACATTCAACCCCCCTCCCCTCTTCAGCACAGGGGCTAGGGGCGGGGACTTTTGATATGTTTACCTCCTAACTAGTCTAAACAAAGTTATGAAGTCAAAAATTGTGTTCCAAAACTTTCCCTCTAGACCCTTTTTTCAGCCTTCGTTGCCTGGACTAATATTCTATTTGTATCAATCTTGTTTTTGTCTTCTACATGTAAAAGGATTTGTTCTGTATGGTAGTAGTAAATAAATAAAAATAAAGTTCACTGATAAATGCAGCAGACCCATTGACACCTTTTTTATCATGTTCATTATAATATGGGGTTTTATAGGAGTTCCAAATAGAAATTATGTAATCAAAATGCTTCAATTTTCTCGAAATCCAAAGGTGGTACTGGAATACTTATAACTTCTATTCATTATGAACATATTTTAAATATTTATATTTTTTAGATGCCTGTGCAGCAATGCACCTGATAAATTTTTATTCTGATGAATTTTTGTACCGATACATTTTTATTCTGATAAATTTTTGCAGGTTTAAAATCTTTAACTGAAATCCCAAACACTAAAATTTCATCTTAGCTTTTTACATTTAGAATTAAAATAAAAATTAAACATATAAATTGTAGAAATTAATAAAAAATTAAGTCAAATTTCAAAACTAAATCTGTAAATTATGAAATTTTTACTGAGATAATAAGTTTATGTATGAAAATATCTTTTTGATAGTAGGAAGATTTGATTTAATGATTTGAATTAATTTCATTCATAATCTAGTTTGAAGAGAATGAATGATATCTGAATAGTGAAACGTTATACTTTTATCAGAAGCGAAGACAAAAGGCCTCTTCCTTCATTCACTTTCCTCGAAATTTGATTCTTATCTTCATGATAAATGGTCGAAATTCCACCGACGTCATGGGCATAGAATCGGAATTCGTCCAATCATCACAGTCATGTATCAATCGAGGCTTGATGATTGGATAAAGTTATCTCCCTAGTTACGCATACGGGAATTAATTGGTTCTTAAATGGTTATTAGCTGCTATCGAGATTTAGTATCAATTAGAATGTTAAATATTCAGTAATTGTTTCGTTCAATTGTTATTGTATATTTGGAATGCATTATAGTGTTTATTCTTTGAATTAATGTAATATTGAACAAAACTATGCAAGTTTTAATCGTGAAAATATTTGGTTCTAATTGCAGTTATAATTTAAATTGTAAAAAATATAAAAACTGTAATAAACTTTGAAATGTGGTCGGGATTATAAAAAGTTCCCTGTTGTATCTTTAATACAACGTACATATTTTCGCAATGTTACTCACATAATGGGTTTTAATTTTCAAAAACAATCTCTTTAAAAAAAATATATATATTTTTTAATCAACCCCGTCATCAGATTTCTAGCGAATAAAAATCAAGTAATAATAGTTAATTAAATGTTTAATTCTCCTCCCAATATAATATTACTCGAGACAAAATATTATTAGTAATTCAGTAACATTTAAATTACTGTAAATATCTTTAGCCTTTTCCCCATATTACTTTCCCAGAAAAGTTTGGGAATTCGAAATCGTTGACTCCCCGTTTCAAGTTTATCAATTCTACTCAGATAAATTTCATGGATAAAAAAAATCAATTTACAATGAATAAAATTCAATACAAGTATTCGAGCATTCTATTCTTGTTCTGATTTGTGACTTCGTGGGAGGTTTCGATTGAATAAAGTGTTACTGCTGCCAATGTCGAGGAATGAGCCACGGTTCATAATAATATTATATTAAACTCCTTGCCAACCTAAGTTGGGTAAGTAGAAATATGCTATGGAGAAGATCCTTCCGCGCATGTAAAAAGTTCCATAAATTATTTGTGAATCCACCCAGAAAGCATGTTTAAAACATTAATTTCGTTTGAACTAACTGTACCTATTTTTATATTAGGTACTTATCTGTTACATGAAATTATAATTGTGATTAATTATAGTTTTTGTTTATGATTTACTCCAAATTATCCGAATTTCCAATAATCCGAATGTGGTTTGGTCCAATTACTTCGGATATAATTGAATAGGTGAGTGCACAGAAACCACTTCAGTCAAAAAAATCCGAAAACTCGTTTTCAATGAAAATAAGCGTAGAAAGGCAAGGTGCGTGTTGGGTGCAAAAACTACGTTAGTCTGTTGAGTAGTTCCGTAAATACAGGACTTTTTTTTCGAGTGTTGAGTGCAGAAATATAGAGGAGGAGTTATTACGTTTTTTCTCCCTCCTGAAAAATTTGAAATTTGTGACTGACGTTGTTTCTGAACTCACCAATTCAATTGGGGTTCACTTGTAATAACTAGTTGTAATGAATAAGTTATTCGACTATAATTAATGTTCAAAATTTCCATACCATTAAATGTAAAGGGCAACATCTAGATGAGTTTTATGCTTAGTTTCGATTATAACAAAACATAATTTTTTCTGATTCGATTAAAAATACAAAAGCTTCAGAAGTGAACAAACATTTTTTTTTATAATACTCCACCGTATGTTTTAAAACTTATCATCGTCTACTGGCTTGTTGCGTGACGTATTTTCTTCAGCTTTCATTCTTGCAAGTTTTTCGATCAACGCGCTTTGATTGGTGCTCTGTTATAGCGTGACATTTATTCACCAATTGAGGCTCGAGAACCAATTTCCCATAACCAGGTTGATCACGGGTTTCAGGTTACTAGGGACATGGATTAGTTCGAAATAAAAAGTTTGAAGAGGCAAGGTTACCCACATAAAGGCACTTATTTTCAATGATATTCACTAGAAAAAAACAGGAAAAAAATTCCATGAACAAAATCAATGGTAAAGAGCGGCATGCATTGAATTTTGTCCACCTTTCACCTGATCCTTGTCTCTTAAAAGCCTCATGCTGTGACGTCATGCCCCGTTGGATCTTTTTACCTCAAATTCATTCTAAAAAATACCCAAGAACGGACGATTTTCATTCTTCATCATGAAAAAGAAGACAAAAACGGTTCGAAATGAAAAGGGAGTTTCCGGTGGTCACGCATCACTCCCCCCCCCAACTTCCTGTCACCCTATGGGAATGCGCCCGACGATACGAGAACAATGAGCTTTTTGGCTCATCACTGTAATTTTGAGAGCCAAAGTGGCAGATAAATATCGCCAAGATCTTAAGAAAATTTATTATTGGGTGTGTAGTTAAGAGGTAGGTAGGGTATACTCGGATTAAAGCCATTTCTAATGCTTTTTTCTTGTTTTCGTCTCTATTGAAATCTATCGCTATTTGGATTCTTTTTCATAGCGTTGTCGCTTTATTGTGAATTTCTACCTACTTCTGTGTTTCAGCTATGGATAGTGAGATATAATTCCTCCTTTCTATTTATAAATTTGGAATTACAGAACTTTCACAGACAGTATGCGCCTTCTAAATTAGAACCGAAACCAAGCGACAAGGTCGACACCATAATGGCAACCAAAGCAACTTCTTATCAATTTTATGCATATGCTATGTTAGGAAAATTGATCAGTTATCCGCGTGAAAACCGCAGGTAAAATAAGTACGGTTTTCGCTACAGTCATGTAAAATATTCAATTGAATACGGTTTTGTGTTCAAGTGGTCAACTTCACCGAGGAAATCGTTTAAGATTGACCATCTGATCGGCATGCTTCATACACTTGGTCAGGAGAGCTGATAAGGGAGCAGCAGACCTAGGCCCACTTTGGTCTGTTATTTCACTGTATTTATAGTGCTTTCCCATTTATAATAAGTCAAAACAATTGCTTTTGTGTGCGATAACTCGCCAGCCATGGGTGCCCAGTCATAACCTCTCTAGGAAACAATGCTCTTGTTGACCCAATGGGCAGCACCACAACAATGAAGACATCGCGTAGGCGCTGTTCAATGATTAGGTAATTGTTTACCACAAATAGAATGGCTTTGAATCACCCATTCAAACCCATCCCTTTTCTTTAAAAATTTCCCTTTTACAACAAAGAACTGTATGTGTCACAAGTTGCTTGGACATTTGAACAAATATGGCTTACCGCAAAATTATTATGTAGATTTCGGACAAGTGGTTCAGACCAAATGATGTAATCAAAGTGTCTGAGAGAATTAGAGGGTTGTCATATTTCTGTCTTTAAAAATTCTGTTGTGGACTGGAGTACATTAATTGTGTCATGGTTCAAAGAATTTAGTCTTAGGGTCGGGTTGTGTATTGTGCCGGTTTGATTGTTATTGTTTAAGTAATTACAAGTATTGTAAAACTGATTTTCTTTATATAAAAATTTGAGTTTGATGATTTTCTATTGGTGATGGGCGTTGTAATTTAGAACAGTTTGAGAATTTAATATCCAGAGAGAATATATTTTTACTTTATAATTGAAGAAGCTCTCTAATTGTTTTAATATGATATTTTATTGACGGGTTTTGACTTTCCTATTCGAATAATTGGAGTTCTACTTCATTATTATTTCCATACACTCTTAAAACAAAGGAGTGAATTTAACTCAGTCTGAGTTAATTATCACTCTTTTCTGTGTCGAAAATGCACTTATCCTATTGGAGTGTATTTCAATCTTTTGTTTAGTTAAAACTCCGACAGGATCACTCCAAACGAGTGATTTTAACTCAGTCCGAGTTTATTTTCACTCCTTTCCAGTGTCGAAAATGCGCTTCTCCTATACGAGTGGATTTCACTCTTTTGCTTTAAGAGTGTATGAGTTTTATCAAAACAAAGATTCCGAAAGGCCGTATCTGCTTCAGCAACCGCTCCATACTGCATCCTTCATGTCTGCTCTTCCTACTGAATTCACCTGGTGGTTCTGGAAAGGGGGGGGGGGATAAATCGGATGTCCGTCCATCCGTCCGACCAGTACGAGTTCCGCCCGTTACGCTCCGGTACAGAAGTACACTACCGGGGGAGACTGGGGTCATGATTAATCATCTGAAATACGTCAGCGCAATATTAAGTACGGACGTGGACGCAGAAAAAAAGTTGTGTTCTCAAAGCACATGAAAAAATGGCAACATTTCAATATTGTGTTGTTTCAATACAAGAATTGTGCAATGCGAACACAAAGTTGTATTTTTCAACACAACTTTCGAGAGGAATCAATTATATTCACTTCCATGCACGATCCGGGAGTGTGAGGTGTAGAGATATAAAATTAATTACAAGTATTTTGTTTTGAAATTCGGAAAGACATTGAGCAATCAATTCTACCATCAAATGCATATATTTTAAATGTAATGGGCTAATTTTATTGTAAGAAAACTTTATAGATTTCATTAAAATACTTGCTTGCCAAATATCCATGCGTAAAAAATGCCACACTCTAAATCTTAAAGTAGATTTAACATCTACTTAAAAAAAATGGATACACGTAATTGATAGTTCTTTTATGACACTTAAAAATAAGACCATTTCCTTTAAGGCAATAAATTCCATAGATAACAGCAAATATTATTTCATGACATCCAATAAATGTTTCCATCCATATTCAGTATTTTTTAATTTTCTTAAGGGGTCACAGGAGTCTTAAAAATGTGCAAAGAAGATACTACATAGCAGAGTTTGATCTCTCTTGTAATTTTTTAACTACTCAATAAATGAGTATAATTTTTTTATATGTAATTCTACAAGATTTGTTTATTATAAAACAAGTTTTAAAATTTATGAAACTTTAGCCAAAACTAAAATAAATGATATTAAACATGAAGGTACTTGAACACACTGTGATTAGGCTTGCGCGGCAAATTGTGAGGTCAAAATTGAACACATGACCAAGAAAATGACTTTATATTGTACAAATATGTACAAACTAGAACTTATACCTAAATTCTCAGCTCAATTTTAATTAGAAATTATTTTAAGAATTTTTTTCTAAAAAAATTAATAAAAATTTAAAAATTTTGATTTTAAATTTTTTAAAAAATAATTTCTAATTAAAATTGAGCTGAGAATTTAGGTATAAGTCTTTGTTTGTACATATTTGTACAATATAAAGTCATTTTTTTATTCATTTTTTCAATTTTGACCTCACAATTTGCCACGCAAGCCTAATCACAGTGTGTTCAAGTACCTTCATGTTTAATATCATTTATTTTAGTTTTTGCTAAAGTTTCATAAATTTTAAAACTTGTTTTATAATAAATAAATCTTGTAGAATTGCATATAAAAAAATTATACTTATTCATTGAGTAGTTAAAAAATGACATGAAAGATCAGACTATGCTTTGTAGTATCTTCTTTGCACATTTTTAAGACTCCTTAGACCCCTTAAGCGAGGGATACCAAAAAAAAAAAAGCTTCACACCATAAATTACTTCATATTGCCACAAGCCAACTGCAGACGTCGATAGCTCAGTCGGTAGAGCACGAGACTCTTAATCTTGGGGGTTCGGGCCCGGCCAAGGAGTAGAACTTTATTATTTCATTTAATGTCGGAAGTTCTCGATTTGTCAGTTGTTACGTTCCTTATCTTTATGCTAATTTATCTATTGTTTCTAGAACATTCCAGAAGAATGTCACACTTGTATATAAACCATGTAAACTTGCATTCCTGGTTCATTAAAGCTCAAGCTGTAGCCTACTCTGTATCTTGTGATTATTATAATTTCAACGCGACAATATTAGTAACGTTATAATTTCATATTTCTATTCATTTCAACGACGTTGTATATTCGCCAATTTATTTTAAAAGATGAACAGTTTTTTTTAAAAGGAAATATTATACTTATATATAAGCGTTGGTAATGAGGAGCATAACCCCGTGAAATATACTTTTTTGAGTCTCTAACCTCGTTTCCTCCAGTTTTAGTATCTTCATTTGGGCTATACTCTCTCTAAAAAATTTCACTTCCTCTTCTGTTGTCAGAGTTTGTAAAAAACTCCCCCATTTTATTGCTTTTGTAACTTGGTCAAAACATCGTAACCGACAGGAAATCTACTCGTAAAATGATCCATTCAGACATTTATTTCGGTGAAAAAAACACTCAAATTTGTGCGTTTGGATGTTCAGGATTTTAAAATAAAAGTTTTTTGTTTGGTATTATTATAACTAATAATTTGTTTTTGAACAGTAATTATATTGTTGTTTTTTTTAATTTGAATTTAGGCTCAAATTTAGAATTCCTGAGTTGTTCGTTTGAATGCTCAGGGTTTTGAAATAAAAGTTCTTTGATTTTTATTGCTTTCGCAAATAATTTTTCCTCCCTTTTTGAACATATGTTATTCGCATTCAATCATAATTTTTTTTTCTAATTCTTTGCAACTGTAGTGTCAGTCACAGTTAAAAAGTAGATTACAAGTTACTTAAATTTGAAAGATAAATCAAATTAAGTAAAGCACATTATATTATTTTGTTTTAATAAGAGTAGTTCAGCTATTCCGCTATTTTCCCACTTCAATGTTGAAAATTGTAGTGATAATAACTTTCTACACACATGAATTGCACTACAGAAAGGATAATTTTGCATGGAATTAGCCTTGTATAAACAGTTGTATTGTTTTTTCAACAAATGTTGCATGAAATATGAAAATTGTATTATTGGCAATTGAAGTTAGTATTAAATTATATGTCAGTTTACGAAAGATTAATTGCGGAAATTTGTTTTCTTTGCGGGTAATTTTATAATTATAAAAATTGGTTTTAGAGCATTAAATTTTTTAACAAATAAACTATAGTAAATCACAAAACTATTAAGTTTTAGGTAAAATGTAAATTTTTTTTTTGACAATTTAATAACTATGTACATTGTTCAGAAGATAATAGATAACAACTGAAAGAATATCAATTATGCTTTTGCAACGAATATTTAGTCATTCTAATTTTCTTTGACAGTCTTTCTTCCAAAGGTACCAAAATTTAAAACAAAAATATGAAAACGTAGCTTCCATTAAATCAAAACTAGTTTCTGAAATCCTTTTCTATTACAAAATTTTATTTCTATCCACCCCTTCATTGGGTGCCGACCCGGCGGTGCAATGGTTAAGGTGTTAGCCTTTGGAGCCTCTGGAACCGGGTTCGAATCCCGATAAGGCATGGATGTTTGTGTTTCTTGAGTATATTCAGAGTACGTGCTTGTTAAATCTGTTGGGTCCGAAAGTCCTGTGGGCGGTCATTTCGCGGTTTCCCACGGGTAATGGTCCCTGGAGACTATTTCCCTCCCCTTCAGGGACACGTCTTAATTGTGGGGGGTGGTGCGAGATAGATGGCAGCATCTATCACGTTTGTGTGTGTTGTGCCTGTCTTACTTGACGAAGGTTTATAAGCGGATCTCTGACCAAGCACACAACCCCTAAAATATATGTCTACCAAAAACCCCTTCTTTGGATTTTTAGCTTTAAAAAATCAAGCAGTGCCTAACTAATATAAGACGATGACCCTTTTTCTCATGCAACATAACTCGGCACAATGCCATTCCTACTCCATAACATTTAAATTACTGTAAGTATGTCCAGCTCTTTCTACATTTTTTACTTTTCCAGAAAAAGGTTAGGGTTTCGAATTCCAAGACTCGTTTCAAGTTTATCTATTCAACTCAGGTAAATTTCATCGGTAAGAAAAATCAATTTGCAATGAATCGAATTCGAGAAAGTATTTCAACTTTCTTGTTCTTATTTGTGACTCCGTGGTAGGTTTAGAGTTTCCATTGCAGTTGGGTCTACTGTGGAGTAATGACCCACTGTTTAACCCTGTAAGTCCTAACTTTTTATTCTTTATTCTAACAATACAAAATTTGTAAAATGGACTAAATTTGCATCCAGAATAAGTGGGGTTGTTTCACAAAGGATCTGGCAATAGCTACACGGTGTTGTTTTCCTTACTCTCGATTTACTTTGTTTTGGTTAAGTTGGTTGGTTTTATTTTTTTTATATTCAGGTTAGTGTGCTGGGTCAGCACACAAACCTGATTATCTCTACCTACCAACTAACCAAAACAAAAGTAAATAGAGAGCAGAGACATTTTGAGAGTTGTTACATAGCAAGGAAAACAAGACCGTAGAGCTATTGCCAGATCCTCGGTGAAACAACCCCATTGGTTAAAAGAAGATGAAAAAAATCTGATTTTTGAAACTGAAATTTAAGAAAGCATCTTAATCCCTACTTTTGAATAAATTAACACAAGAATATTTTCAAAAACTTTATTTTTTTAAAAAATAGTTAAAACTAATTAATTCTGTGATCGAACCTAATTAATTTTTAAACAATTACGAAAGGAATGCACGAAGGACTTAGAGCCAATTAATTTAACAAAATTTTTTAAGAATGAATTTTATTTTACCATGGTTTCATATTCTCATTAAACTACAACAAACATTATTTAATTCTTCTAGAGACATGATTCTTCCATCTAACGATACAAAAAGAAAAAATATATATCAATAACTTGATAGAAACATACACGGAGAATTTAATAAAGTTTTATTTAAAACGAGTGCGAGTTTAACTTCGTGAGAAAAAAGTCACAAGCTGCTGATTGGAAATAGAATCATTGGGAGAGTGGAAGGATTAAAATAATATTCTGAGTAACAACCATTTATAATGAGTTGCTTTTGCGACAATTTTTTTTCCAAATTTTCCTACATGTGTAATTGGCAACATCTAATTATATTTTTGTTAACTTTCGATATCAATAATAAATTGTATAGATTTAATTTCAAATAAGAACGCACCAGAATTAAATATAATATTTTTTATTAATTTGTTCATATTTTTCAAACTTATTATCGACTTTTGGCTTGTTTCAGGTGATGTGTTTCTTTCCCACTTTCATTTTTGCTTTTTCTTTGATCAGCGCTACGATTTGTGTTCTGTTCCCGCGCGACATTTATACACCAATCTGGGCTCGAAAAATAATTTGTTTTCATTCAGCATTTTATATAGTAGCCAATCAAGTTCTGAAACATGCCTTTTAAAATGTGGAAAAAATTAAAGTAAAATTTTTGATAGAAAACGGCGGTGTGTCGTAAAAAAAAAAAACAATCCTACACTTCATGACTGCCGAACTTGGGTAAAAACAAAGAGTAAAGAGGAAGAGGTAACAGCGCGGTTGATCCGTTAGTTGGAAACTCTTGTAAGGTAATATTTACATACAAAATGATCCGAATACAATTTAACCAAAGTACACTTTTCATTCTGATAAAGTTTTCTCATATAATATTCAAATCTGTTAGACCTTAAACGAAATTAATGTTTTAAACATGTTTTCTGGTCGGATTCACAAATAATTTGTGGGACTCTTTTCATGCGCGGAAAGATATTCTCCATGGCATATTTCTATTCACCCAATCTAGGTTGGCAAGGAGTGTATATTTCTACCCTCCTCCCCCTAAAAATTCCTCTCTGTCATCCCTCAAAGTGTAAGGAATATAACCCGTTTTCGAGAGCAAAATACCAAGTGCAACGAGCTGAGCACGGGAGCTTAAGTCATCGATTGATATCGGATATGTAGTTTTTATTTAACTATTAAGTATTACCTATTAATTAATCTACTGCTAGGGAGGGGGGTTGTCGTCAAAGCAAATAAAATTTTGTCTACACTCTTAAAACGAACGAGCGAATTTAACTCAGTCTGAGTTAATTTTCACTCCTCCAGTCAAGAAAATGCACTTCCCCGAAAAGAGTGGATCCTTTGTGTGTTAAACCTCCGACAGGATCACTCCAAACAAGTGATTTTAACTCAGTCTGAGTTAATATTCACTCATTTCCAGTTTCGAAAATGCACTTCTCCAACTGGAGTGGATTTCACTCCTTTATTATAAGAGTGTATGACGTGTTTTATTTCGAAATATTGAAAAACATCAATAGCAAAAGTTTCTATTATGTACATTTCAGAAAATAAACTATTCAATATAAGGAACAATTAAGTTTTATTCAGTACCATATTTCTGATAATTGAATGATTATTTTGAAGAAGGCAGCAAGTACAATGCTTTTCCCATGGAATGCGTTTCTTTTTCACACTGCGGATTCATTTCATTTTAGTACCGTATAAAATAACTTACGCTAACCTAGTTTCGCCGCATTGATCTGTCACAGCCACCTCACACATTGTCCCGATTCCCCGTTGAAATATTTATGCATTGCATCCCCATACTGCCGTGGACAGGTAAACAGCAGTATCTATACAACAATGACTTGGACCATTGTTGAAAACACCTAATAACTGCAACGTACAAGAAAATGGACCGAATTATTATTTATTTCATGACAAAAAAATGGTCCAATTCAATGTTGTAGTTACTGCTGTTTTCCTTCAAAATAGAAATCCAAACTCATCTCTCACTTGTTCGTAGCATTTGTAGTTAACAACAGCGATTTAAATGACTCGAAATTGAATTTCAACGCCAGTTCAATGGGAAATTAGTCCACAAATAGTAGATTTATGTCCGTCCGATCGTACAGACAGACGGACAAAAAGTATGAAAGTTGGGTGTCTGAGGTTATACCTTTCTAATAAAAAAAAAGAACTTTTAAGATCGGATGGATAGAACCGATTTTGGAAGGGGGGTACGGACGGACAGACATGGACCGCATGTCAATACCTAATTTTTCATTTTTTTAATACTTTCGAATTAAAAAAAAGTAGGCTAAAAATCATTATTTTAGGGCAAAAACGGCGCAATTCAATGTTGTAGTTACTGCAGTTTACCTGTACAATGAAAACCCAAACTCCCACACACATTTTGGGATTTATTTTTTCAGATTCAGTAAACCCCCAACAGACACAAAGGGTGGTTACAGTAGCAACATTATTAGTGTTCGTCATACGTAACGGTGGCTTACCACACATACAAGACCCGTCAGCTGCAATAGTGTGCCAGAGATGGGCGAGATAGGGTCTTTTGAAAGAATAACTGCAATCTGATCCTGTTGCTTTTCCAGAAAATATTAACCATTTTAGTCCCAGTGATGCCATTTGGAATAATCACTTTCAATATTTCCCCCCAAATGTTTATGTCCCGTTATAACATTTAAACACACATCATTCAATTCTTCACTCTTTGTTCTATTAAACAATACTTTTACATTAATCTCAATAGATGTCAGAACTACTATTTTTTTTAAATTTAGAAAATAGCTAACAAGCGTTTTACTTGATTTTTGAAAAGTTCACTTCAGTTCCACATATTTAAAACACAATTTAAACTATTTCGGTTAAAAGAATTACTAATCTTTCTGAAATAATATGGTCAGATACCTTGAAATATGTAACTCGAAGTGTTCAAAGGTAATATATATATATATTTTTAATTTGTTGTTTTCCACAGTTGAAAATTTTTGGCATCATTTCAAAAACCATATAAAAAATTAGAATGATTTTTTTTTTCAAATTGAACTCTTATTTTTGATCAGATGTTACTGTAGTGTAGGAAATTTTTGGGACCGAAAGGGTTAAACTAAAGCGAAAATGAAGTTGTATAAACAGTTGTTATTTTATGGTTGATATAACTTAGTTATAGAAATTTCCGCTTCTAACCGTACTTATATTACATGGTTAAAGAGTTGTGTAGCTTGGTTTTCACAATTATTTAACAATACGTGCATTATTTTAAACGCAAGGTGAAAATTTCCTCAACAATGACAGTTATGGTTAAGTAGACGAAAAGAGAGCTGGTGTTTTTTTCTTGGACCACAAATAAGCTAAAATTTTAGGATAAGGAGCACTGAGATTTTAATATCATTTTATAAACGGTTTTTATTTATATGACATTCTCAAAACAGATGATAATATTTGTTACAAAAAAAAGGCTGCAGCGTATTTTTTACAAATAGTTTAGGTGGATTAAAATCTTGTTTTAGAAATACCATCAGTAACACAATAATAAAAAAGAATGAATTATGAATATTCGATATGTGCTTTGTTAGAAGATTGATTATATTAGGAATCGTACTTTGAAACTACGTTGGGGAAATGCATAGGTCATTTTTCGTTGTTGGACAGACGAAACAAATTTTTGAAGCATTGTAAGTAACTTAACTTAGAAGTAATTCTTTGAATCCTCTCCATTTGAATTGCTAAGTATAAAAACAAGTGTATACGGGAAGATATTCTTAATTGCTTTTTCCCTCACGAAAATGTTGAAGGAAATATCGCTTTGGGAAATTGTCAAAAGACTTTATCCATTTTTACGTACCCAGGAAATGCTGAAATGAACACCGACCTAAACGATCTGTACAGCTAAATATTCTGACCTGTAATATCCCGTGTAAAGTAGTGCAAGTTAAATATGTTCCAAAGTCTCAACACCACACCGCTTACGATGTCGCCCATAAAAGTTGCGTTGGGGTGTTCAGGTGTTAGCTCGTCGGTGACGATAATTATAAACTCAACTCAGCGAATACACACACTGATTTTGTTGCCAGTTTATTTAAAATTCTTTTTTTTGCTCTGTGGAAACAATAAGCTATCAAAAGCCAAACATGGAAAAATCCTTTTGTCAATTAAACTAACATCTGATGGCAAGATTAACAGAGAGCACACACTTTTCACGGGTATCATGGAATTTATATTTGATAACAATTTCTTTTTTCATTGTATTTTTTAAACTGATTCTTGAGCAAGATAAACACATAGGTTCAGTTCGTACCTAAAAATGAACAACAAAAGAAAAGTCTTAAACTCTGTGATTGAACCTATTTAAAAAAACAAATTCTCAACAGATTCATTGTTAGGAACAGTTGAAAAAGAACGTAATTTTCTTGTCCTTCGCATCCCTAATTATTGAGCATCGGAAAGATAAGAGCTATGGAGTCTCGCTTGGTTAGCCAACTGACCCGGGACAGTGGCCTGTTGAAAGGCGGTGTGCACGAATGGGACGATGCTCGGATGAGTTAAGGTTGGCCTATTGGAGGGGAGGCACGAACCCGTGGACGGAACCTCGTGCTTTTTAAGTTTAGCCGTCAACAGTGCCATTTTATCCGATCGCTTAATCGGTCATTAAGTAACGGAGTATATTGGTTGATTCAGATTTTGATTAATTTCGGATAACTCCAAATAAACCGCCATTCATTTTAAAATCGCGGTAAGTTAAAGAGTAAAGCTCATTGCTGGTCTGAACAAGAGGTAGAGACGGAAAAGTGAATAACCACTTAAAAATTATAAAAATATTTGACAATTGGCTTATTTCAGATGACGTAATTCCTCTCAGCTTTCATTCCTGTCTCCTTCTATCGGTGAATCAATTATTAAAAAAACTGTTTCTACTTCACATTGATTCCCTAATGGAGTCGGTTTGAGAAAGAATCTAATTTTATTCCACATTTCAGTTGCCTACTCCAAGACTTTAAACATGCAAATTTAAAAGGATATTTTTCGAATTTTTCAGTGTACTGTTGTATCTATTGTAGAAACTTTCAATAACGTAACTTTCAGTTCACTCTCGATTAACCCACTGTTAGGAAAAACCGTTATACATTCACGTTTATAACGTTTCTGCTACGTAATGTGAAAAAAGATAACGAAAACTATCTTAGGAATACCTAGTTCCACTTCTTTTAATATGATTAAGTATTATAGTATAGTATAGTAAAGTATTGTGTAGAATTGTACAGTATTGTATGATATTTAATATTTACAATAGTTGAAACAAAAAACTATCTTTATCGAGCATGAAACCCATAAAAAAAAAATTCTCGTCACGATTTGAAAAAAATAAAATAACTGCCTACAACTTCATCCATATTTAACAACAATGCCAATCAATTGAAGCCAATGCAATAAAACACTCTAGGGCGCCATTACAGCGCTTTTAACATCTCTATTAGCTTATCTTTAATTTATAAATATCGTTTGGCATTTTTCGTGGTGGAGGTGTGCGAGTGGAAAGAAGAGGTCACATGGAGCGGGTCCAAACGATCGTAGTATTGATCGCGTGACGTCACTGGTGTGGGAGTACGAACTTCCACCCCCTTGCATCTGCGCAACAACCCCCTACGCTGCCCCCCACCACGATTGCCGTTTGGCATTATTTATTGCTCTTTTTGGCGGTTCAGCTTCCACATTGCGTTTATAAGGTTTAGGTTAGAATTATCGCCTCACTAGAGCGACATAAGGGCTATTGGCGACGGGCGTCGTATTTTAGAACCACAGTCAAGTGACGAGCCAACGCCTGAATAGGCACCCAACACCCAACGCAACCGTTAAGGGCGATATCGTACGCAGCGTTAGGACTTTGAGGGATATTTAACGTGCACTCCCTAACACGGGGTATTATTCGTCTGACATTTTTGGCTGCACGGGCCGTTTATAGGTCGGCAGTTATTTTGGCGATGCCCGGACCCGAACCTGGGACCTTTCGCATGCTAGGCGAGTGCCTAACCGACTGGACTCCCCAGCCCCTGCGTTTATTATAAAGGAAATATAACTTTTTAATAATGATAATATTCCGTTTCCTATGTGGGGGTTGTCTTACGTCGTGGATGATAGCATCTCCAACTGCTTGTTTTCATTTGTTGTCTAGAATTACTTTTGTTTTGGTAATCGAAAATGAGTTTTCTAAGAATATTTTACTTTTTTATTGCCAACTTCGCGCTGTGCTGTTGGTTGTTGAAAACATTTGTGAAAAAAAAAAGCTTGCACATAAAGAAAAGTTTCTTTTCACCTAAATCGGTCATTTTGAGAGTAAAACCGAA
Organism: Hylyphantes graminicola; assembly: GCA_023701765.1. Taxonomy (NCBI): domain Eukaryota; kingdom Metazoa; phylum Arthropoda; class Arachnida; order Araneae; family Linyphiidae; genus Hylyphantes; species Hylyphantes graminicola. The sequence continues at coordinate 77,823,479 of CM043111.1, read as the reverse complement.
GCAGCCACTGATATCGTAGTACAGAGAAAAATGAAAACAAGATCACATACATCATCGGAAACATTCCCATTATATTTTCATCAAATGATAACTTTTCACTGGCATTTGGAACACAATTTTTGAATTTGAGAATTAAGGAAACTATCATGGTTTATTTAGTAATTTTTTTTGCAGTTATATGAAAGTATTTCTTTGCCGTATTTCTGCTTTTTTTGCAGTATTTCTGAAAAGTTTCACCAAAATAATGGGATTGTTTCTCTTAGCACGGAAAGAAAACATAACAACCAATGAAATCTTGGTATGGGGAGCGGGACGTCTTAAGTACTTACAGTTCAATCTCCTAGTTACAATTCAACGTGTATTTTATTTGTAAATAAAATTATGAAAGGGGCTCAATTTATTTGACACTTTGCCATCTACTCTTGGCGATTTTCTTTACAATAGTGATGGCGAAATAAATACTAGCAACCCTGGACCACAATAGGTGGCATCTGTTGTGGAGGCTACGAAAATTATGATTTTTGTTCATTCGTCATTTTTTTTTACAGAATCATTTTTAGACATGTTATTTTTTGAAACTTTTTCCTCTCATAATAAAAGGTGGTGAAAGGAATTGTGATTTTTTCGATCGTATTGATAATTTTCACCCTTTTGAATTGTTCGGTTGATATTGTTACAAAGAATCGTTTTAGAAAAAAGGAGGGTGCATTAAATCGGTAGAATTGTTCAAAAAACGTTTATTTTTACTTTCTTTTAGGTCCTTTTTTGCAATACTTAATTTGAGTTTCTAGGACTTAAAGTTTGAGTCTTTTGGGTGGCTGCAAAATAATTATTAAATAATATAACCGATACTAATCTTTAAAAATTGCATACCTAAAATGTAGTACTGGTTTTAACTCTTGCTCACTCGTAGGGAAACGTATATCAGTTTTGTATATGATTTAAATTAAGTCACACAAGTTTTTATGTATCTTGAGTGCCATTTTGAATAAATTCTCAATCGATACTATATTCGAATCGTTTAAAAGTTTCAGCACATTAAATACACCAACACCCCCCCCCCCCCATTCAATAGCTTAAAGTAGCAATTGTCAGCAATGGCCTATTTAAAAAATGAATTATTCTTGCTTAAATACTTCATTGTCAGAGGCACGCAGAACTTAAATTTCTTTTGTAGTCTAAAAATTTTATTAATACGGTTTTTCGCCTATTTAACCCTTAGATAAGAAACCATTAAGAAAATAGCAATTTACAAAAAAGAAAAGATTTGATAAACGCGTAACACAATCACTGAAATCGAATGAGATTTTTTCTAACACTTTATTTATAGCACTTTCGATGTTGGGAAGTGTGAAAAGTCATTAAAAAACTTTGGGGAAAAGAGGAAATTCTGTTTGCGTGACGGCATGAGAATTGAAAAGTTTTTACATTTTTAAAAATTTCTTGAAAGTGTGAAAATAACAGTATTTATATTCTTCGAAATTGCACAATTTGCAAACGCTACAAAATCACGCCAAATACAAACAACGAAAATGTTAAAATCGTGCTTTAAATCGCTTACCGTAAGAACAGTTACGATTTATTTATAGTAAGAAATCGCGCTCCTAAATGATAGCAGTAAAAAAAGCACCTTAAAATATGTTTTATTTTTACTGTTATAAGAAAAAAATTGTTTTTTCCTCTGTTTTCTTCTACTGCGACATGTAGATACTAATAATTTACTTATTTTCTATTACATAATTACATCAACTGTTTTTGTTAGGCGACGTTTTATGGCCGAGTTGGTTTGGTACAAGTCTCTTGTTTGGAGAAAGCATGGGTTCGAATCTCAGCAATCATGTTCTGTAAATGTTCAAATAAAAATCTAGTAAATGCCGGAGGTCCCCGAGTACAATTTGATAGAAGTGCTCATTAAATATGAAGTAATGGATCACAATAGTGTTAAACCACGATGTCATTCGTAGTTAGGCACGGTCACTTTGCGTTTTTTCTTTTTATGTTAAACCGTATTTGAAAACAGTGGCTTGTTTTTTTACGGTTATTTAATTATGCCTGCAGTAAACGGATTGAATCTTGTTAATACTTATATTTTTAATCGGAACATTTCCTTATAAACAACTATTGCGTATTTTTTTTCCAATCCTCAATTCTAAATTACTATTTGAAACGTTGTTTTCTGTAAAAAAACGTTTCCTTTAAATTAATGATTAAAAAATGTAAGTCATGTTGTCAATTTAGAACCGTTAATAATACTTGAACATGAAATGCAATTAACCATCGGTTCATATAAATTGTCAAATATACGGAATGTTTCAGCATTATTAACGATTTAAAATTTGGAACACTACTTCCAATTTTAAGCCGTTAGTTTGACGGAGTTAATATTGACAGTGTTGTTGTGTAAACAGTGATACACGATGTCGGCACTATGAGACTTTAATTAAACCTTGTAGATTCAGCAGAGAGGCAACATTATTTCAAATATTGAGATTATATGCACGTGTGTTGCTAAAAGCTACATCATGCTTATAGGTGGTTCTAATTTTACCGACACAATGAATGGAAATTTGAATTATTGTATAACCATGCGCCTTGTTGATCGGCTCAGACCTACTCAATATGTCGTTTGTTGATCGGCTTTATCCTATTCTATTTTAATAACTTTGGGTGTGCTAAATATATTTAAATAAATATTTGACACACGAACATTCTTTCGATCGATTTATATTAACATTACACATTCGAATGACTTACAAGTACATCAGTGTAAATCATTCGGTATAACGTTTCTCTATAAAACTGGTGGAACCTAGTGCTGCCACTAGCTTTATGAAGAAACATTACATCATTAGATTCTTTAAACTTACACCAAAGCTGAGTGATCTTAATAAGCAAAAAAACGGAGTAAGGTTACACCATAAAAATAAGTAAAGATCGAATCAACTATACCTTCATACTTACAGAGGAATTTAACTGCGTTTACTACAGCATATTTATATAGCATGATCTTCCAGCTTATGGAAGGTTACAATATTTTACACAGGGTGTTGTGGAAGATTCTTAACAAATGAAGAGTACACGGGAAGAACCACTTGATTTTTTAAGAGTCTTCCCGTAATTGTGTCTGGTTGGTGGAAATTGGCGACGGGAAACCAGTTTTTCTTTCGGTTCTTCATTCCCGGTACAAACGTGTTACTCACTCGTGCCACTGATCTCTGGCGTGAATAATGGTTGCTGCGAAAGAAAAACAAAGCAAGTAACCGGTTTCTTTATACCAGTTTAGGCGATTTCTTGCTATGATTGCCAAAGAGGCCCTATTGAGGAAAGCCTTTTATTTAATCAAGTGGTTTTTCCCGTGTACTCTTCAAATTTAAGTTCAGCTTACTTAAGAATTGGTGCAAAGTTACATCCAAAAATTCATGGTAATATACACCCACACTGCATCCCGGTAGCTTGGCACTTGACAGCAGTTGTGAACAGTGATTAAAAAAAAAAGTTCGAATGAACAACTGGAGTGTCTACGCCTACAGTGATGTCTCAGTTGCGAAAACCATTGGTTTAAACCCGACAAACCATCCGGCAGCTAATTCGTCTAAACTAGAATGGCGATGCTTGCAGTTACTCTGTTTTTTCAAACAAACCACGCTTTGCCCAGTTCTAATTGTCCATTACGGTGCATTTGAATCATAAAGAAGAAAAACAAGTAGATGGGCAGTAAACCCAATTCTGAGGAAGCCAAAACAAACCACTTTTCTGGTTGTCATTTAAGTGATTTTAAAGCATTTGTTGATGTTAAATCCCATTGAAATCTTTAGAAATACGCAGCAACAGGGAAAGCCGTAGAAATTGATTACTCACCAAAAGATGAATAGGTTAATTAAAATATGAAAGACGGATTATGCAAATAAGCATAATGGGCTTAATATAGCTTACCACGCGTGGAAGGTAAGTCACTAAGTAAAATCTTTCTTTCATTCGCCCACTTTCAGGTGACCCCTATTTATCTATTAAATCGTAATTGAGTAAAACTTCACGCAATAGTAATTAGTTCTTTCACATTTTGACTAATAATTAAAAAAAAATCATAAAATAGAATTTCATCTTTTGTTATTCAGTAGATTGTTTTTGACTTCTTCACTACTTGATCATTTCAAGAAAAAAAATTTGTCTGTAACTAATTACATTCAGTTACCTAGGGGGTCTAGTACCCAAAAATCATGAAATATTCGATTTTTTTTGTTATTATTTCTTAATATTATTTGAACTTCTCTTAACATTTTGCAAAAAACCGCTTAAAATTTTATGCATTAGTTTCTGAGTTATTAATTTTTAAATGAGGCGCACTCTTTAAGTATCCTACCACAAACACTTACTTTAAATGCTCGTATCTCTGTTCGTGTTTTATAAATTTTAGGATAGCGAAAAATACTACTCCTCTTTTAATATTATACATAAAAAGTTTCTGTAAATTTCTATTGCATTCTAAAACTTTTCACTTTTTTTCATTGAAATTTTTGATAAAATTTCGAAAAGTATTTTTTTTAAAAAGTTGAATCTTGATTAAAACTTGGATGCATAGTTTTGTTAAGATATTATTAGGAAACTCATATAAAATATTTGGTGTCAAAATATAAAAAAGTAAGTGAGGAGTAGGGATTTTAAAATTGCTAAAAAATTGAACAAAAACTTAAATTTTTAAAAATCTTGAGTCATTTTCAATTTTTTTTTGCTAATAGGTTTCATTAATGCAAGATGCACCAGTGTATAAAAGCTGAATAGAATGAGTTTATAAATAAAAAAAAGTTGGGGAAGGTACTAGACCCCCTTAATATTGAAATATAAGGTCATGAAAGGGTTGCGATGGGCTAGAAAATCCCGAAGGAAAATTTTGTGTTTTCTGCATGTTTTGGAGGGTTCTGATTTTCTAAAAAAGTTATTCGCGAATTAATCCGACTGTGTCTGAAAGCCCTTTACAGCTCGAAATTTAAAAAAAAAAGCTATGGAGTTCAAATTCGGGAGTTAATAGCACCTGTCGGACGCCATTATAAAGTTTTCGCTATAATGCGAAATGAGTAGCTGCCATAGAACTTTTTATATTTTACAGTGATTGAAATTGACTTATAAGTTATAAAATTACATTTAAATGTGTGTATTGGTTTATTGAGCGGTAATTGAAAGTCATGTAGTGTTACACACCTGTATTTCTTGAATGAATTGGTGTTATTTATTTTTGTACTATTTTTTTCTCGACAGTTCTGCATAAGAAAATATGCACATATGCATATATCTAGAAAATATACCGCACTTACCTTCACGTACAAAGTTGTTGATTATTGTTAGCCAAAGCTCCAGACAAAATTCGATTGAAAAATCCCCTATAATAAAAAATGTATTTATAACAAACTAATACAACAATAATTACCATTCAAACCTAGTCAACCCCCACATCATACGATGTATCTCTCTTTTAATCACAACAGCGATCCTTTTGAGATAATCCATTAAAAATGATTCATTCCAGTTTGAAACAATATCCCAACCCATGGGAATCGATTCCGCATATTCCAATTAAAGTTCCCCCGACGTCACGAAACATCCCCGGTATTTAATGAGCGTGACGAACTTTAATCCATCATTACATAATCCATATTTCATGTAACTCCCTCTTTACTGAGTTATCAATTTATTCCTGGATTTTAAAGATTTTCCGCGACGCTGTTTGTGGATGCGTGTTTGTGGAAATTTCGACGGAGAGAAGCCCTATCGAAAAGAAATTGAAACAGCTGAAAGTTTTCAGTGAAAATTAAAATTTGTTTTTGAGGTGAAAAAATATAAGCTACCGTTTTATTGTGTTTTCTGGGGCTTTTTGGTTGTTTGTAAGCATACTAATAAATGTAAATGATACAACACTATGCATAATACATTTATGTTGGAGTATTTTATCAAATATTAAAATAAAGACTAACTTCAAATAACACAAAACTTCACATATCATAAACAACGGCCCGATTATTTTCTTATAAACATTCACTTACTCTGTAGAGCAATGTTACGCAGTTTTTTCAAAAGTCTTTTTAATAACTTAACTCGATGGTAGGGTAGACTGACCAGTGAGTGAACAGGCCCCAGTGAATGAACATTTGGTAAATATAATTTAAAAAATAAGGAATGAAAATCATTCCACTATATGGATTGGCAACACTGACTTCCTCCCATGTAGTAGGAAGCTATCTGACAATGGTTGATTGAGACCTGGTCAGTATATCTTTGTGTTCATTCACTGGCGAACGTGACGTCTTAAACGTTCATTCACTGGTAAATCTACCCTATAAAGATAATTTTAAATCAAACAGAAACTGTTGGCACTTTAACTACAATTTATTACACCAAGTTTTAAGAGGAGTTTAGGTAGCGATAATAATACTTAAAAAAAAAACTACATCTGATCGTCACCTATTCACCGTATTTTGGGAGTAGGACATTTGTTTCATTTTACAGTCTTTTTAAAAAGCGGAACTGTAAAACTAATTACCAACACAATAAAGTACAAGATACAACTTAATTTCAAGTACACTAAAGTATGTTATAATGCAAGTTAATTTCAAGTGCACTTAAAATTGAAGTAATGCAAGTTTATTTAAAATACACTTAAAGTTATTAATAATACAAGTTAATTTTACTCAAGTAAGTAATGATGCGAGTTATTTCAAATGCTCTATAGTTAGTAATAACACACGTTAATTTCAATTCGGTTTATGAGATGACGAAAATGGCAAATGACAGTGAGTGCGCCCTCTAGAAGGGAAGAGAATAAGCTTCATACTTCGTTACCTCGCACGCCAGAAGAGACTGTCACAAGAGACACGCAAAGAAGTACGACACAAACACATAGACAAATACCAACATTTATTGACAAACACAAACATCCATGCCTTTCCGGGATTTGAACTCGAACCCAGCATCTCCAAAGGCTATCACCTTAACCATTGCGCCGCCGGGTCGGCTCGGCTTATAAGATACAAATTGTAAATTATAATCGTCATCAACCCTGATCCATTCCCACAAATTTTACCGTAACCCTTCAAAAAGCCATGCTTTATGTTTCCATCGGGCTGTAAGGAGCCTAGTGGTCACGATCTCGGACTCCAGATCGGAAGGTTGAGAGTTCGAGACCCGGTGCCGCTGAAGACTTACCGAGTATATGCGGAGTACGTGCTCGTAAAATCTGTTGGGTCCGAAAGTCCTGTGGTCGGTCATTGCGCAGTTCACCATGGGTACAGGTTCCTGGAGAAAATTTCCCTCCCCTTCAGGGACATGTCTAAATTGTGGAGGTGGCGACAGATGGCAACATCTGTCATATGTGTTTGTGTGTGTCTTGTGTTGTCCTACTTGACGATGGTTTTTAGCGGGTCCTTGCGACCAAGCACACAAGCCTGAAATATATGTCAACCAATCCCATCCAATCCAATATTTTCACAAAAGAAGACAGCGGCGAAGATGCCGAGAAGGATGGAGAGAGAGGGAGAGGATGAAGATGCGAGAGAAGCCCAAGATTTCATCCCTCCCTCTCTCTCTCCTCTTCCATCTGCGACGTCCCCTCATTTTCTTCTTCTTCTTCTTCTGTAGTAGTAGTCGTAGTAAGAGGGAGTGCCCTATGTTTCGATTACAGTAAGAGAATGGGAAAGGGAGGGGTCGTCCACATATGAAGATTAATTGTAAAACTAGCATTCTTTAAAGATTAACTAAGGTCAGCTACGTTGGTTGGGGACTTGGAGTTGATCATGGTCAGTTCAGTAGGACGATATCGTCAATGAAGGGCACGAGCTCTATGGTTGGTTGATTGACATATATTTTCAGGCTTGTGTGAGACAGACACAACACACACATACATACGCGACAGGTGCTGCCATCTATCGCGCTCTTCCTCCACAATGTAGACATGTCCCTGACGGCCCGTGCTCTATATCTTAGTTATGCTTTGGAGAATGTGAGTTTTGAAACTGGACACTTCATATTGGAAGAGTTTTTTAAAGTAAAATATTTACTACACTTCGTGCCAACCTAAGTTGGATAAATAGAAATATGCTATGGAGAAGATCCTTCAGCGCATGTAAAGAGTTCCATAAATTATTTCGGAATCCATCCAGAAAACATGTTTAAAACATTAATTTCGTTTAAGGTCTAACAGATTTCAATATAATTTGAGAAAAATTGGCAATTTTATCAGCATGAAAAGTGTTTTTTTGTTAAATTGTATTCAGATCATTTTGTATGTAAATATTACCTTACAAGAGTTTCCAACTAATTTGGCAATTTTATCAGAATGAAAAAGTGTTTTTTTTTTATAAATTGTATTCAGATCATTTTGTATGTAAATATTACCTTACAAGAGTTTCCAACTAATTTGGCAATTTTATCAGAATGAAAAAGTTTTTTTTTTTGATAAATTGTATTCAGATAATTTTGTATGTAAATATTACCTCACAAGAGTTTCCAACTAACTGACCAATCGTGCTTTTCCCTCTGCCTTTTTACTCTTTGTTTTTACCCAAGTTAGGTTGGCACGGAGTGTAGTTATTGTGTTATTGTTCTATGTTTTTGGATTACAGTAAGAGAATGGGAAAAGGGGATCATCTACATATGAAGGATCTAATTGGAAAACTCTAAGGAATAACTAAGGTTTAGGGTCCGGTCAGTTCGTTGGCGACTTTTGATCATGGTAAATTTAAATGGACGAAATCTCCAATGAAGAAGCACACACCTTATATTTTAGTTATGATGTGTAAGATGTGAGCTTTGGCATCAGACCCTTTGTATTGAAAGACACTACTATTTTGCAAAACACTTTTAGTCTAAAAATATTGACTAGTTATTGGGTTGCTTATGAGTCTGATGGGATTTAAGAATTTTCAAATGTGTCCTTTGCTATTGAGCAATGATTTTTTTCCTTCAATGGTGCTGCAATGTTTTCGGTCAAATATTTGCAGACTCGGCATTCTGACATTAACTATACATGCATAGATATATTCAGTCAAAAACATACCAGCCACAAAATATGCGGATGGCGTGTTATTAAATTAATATTTTCGGTTCAAAACTTCGTAAAATCTCTACTTATAACCTTCAAAATCTTGAAAATCTGACCTGGCTATATTGAATCTGAAACGGGTTTTCGCTGTTAAAAGTACTTTTTGGAAATTTCAGACACAATCGAGTGCTGGTAATAGCATTTAACATGCATCTCTAATATTTTCCATTTTTGACATTTCAGACACAATCGAGTGCTGGTAATAGCATTTAACATGCATCTCTAATATTTTCCATTTTTGACATTTCAGACACAATCGAGTGCTGGTAATAGCATTTAACATGCATCTCTAATATTTTCCAAGGTTGCATTTTGTATGTTGTAGAATGAAGATTAAACTATAATCCACAATTATTCGATTCATTAAATATCCTAATTCAAATTTATACAAGAAAGACCTAAATCGATAGCAATATAAACGAAGTTAACGCTAGTCATTAGGATGTTTGACACATTGAAATTAATATTCGCTATCCGCTTGTTGGCCACGTTTACTAAATGTGCACTTTCGCCCCCGCATGCGCAAGTCATTAATCAATTTTGATTAACATTTTCCGACGCAAATTCGCAATTAACTAATTTCAACACCACTCGAAAACATGTCGATTTCTTTCCTTTAACTACCAGCTAATAAAATGTGGGTTAACTATTTGCTGCTTATACATCTCAAATAAGGTTTAAGTTACGGGTGAACTGAAAGAATATCGTTTGCGCTCTTAGGGGCGATGTTTTATATTCAAACATAAAAAAGCAGTACCTTAGAAATAGAAGACCCCACAAAAAGAGGTTAATAATAATATTGAGTACTAAATTATTACCGAGAATGGCTTGGTGAATAGTTACTCTTGAAGACTTTAGTTGGCCCCTCAAATATAGAAGAGTTACAGCTCCTTATAGCGATTACTTAACACCATCTTTCTCAACAGCTGACCAAAGGTCTAGATCACCATTAATGGTGAACCTTTTCCCTATGAAAATCCAATTTCCCGGAATTTGAAGAGATGAATAGAATAAAATATTTGTATTTATAATAATATTATAATAAAGCATTTCTAAGAAGTTTCGATAAAATAATTATGGTTGTGGGCTGATCCATGTTAAGTCTGACGCATTGATGCTTAGTAGCATTATCTGATTGTAGTTTAATTGCAGTTTTAAAGTTTGACAAACTTTCTCCGGTTTTCATTACATTTGTAATCGATCCAAAACTTGCAGTTCAACCTCATAGTTACAATTGTAAATAACATCACTAAAGGAAGTCAATTTGTTTGACACTTTTCCACAAACGCTTAGCGTTTCCTACAAGCAATAGAAATGTTGAAATATATAATGTTATTGTGAATTGAAACTAATTATTTGATTAGGCACCTTAAGCCTTTAAGGGTCTATAATACCCTTTAAGACTTAAGGTGACCCTTCAAAACATAAAAGTTGCAACACCTCACGCCGAATATTTAATACCATCTTTCTCAGCAACTGACCCAAAGGTCCGAACCCTCATTCCTTTTCCCTCTGAAAATCCAATTTCCCGGAATTTTATGGGCCGAATAGCACGTCTGCGAAACCTTCAGGCGATAAAAAGGGGGTTGGCCTTCCATCCTTTTTAGGGCCATGTGGCAACTGGCCAAATGGAAGGAGGGGGAGTGAATTGATCCAGGGATTTGCTACCCCTCTCCCCCCGAACTAAGAAGATTAAGAGGGAGTGAGATGGACGTGCGAAGAGCGATTAATGTTCGAAAGAGATGGCAACACACCCTTCTTTTTGAGGATTGTTCCATTTGTGGTATTTTTAGCTTTTTCGTTAAGTCTTTTCAGTACTTCCTTCAGTGGGGGATGATTGAAGTTCTCCGGGTCGTTTTTCATCTTCGGGATTAAGGCCAGAACCAGAATCAACCCCGGGTGTGAATCGTTGCTGATGTTTAAGTGTAATGAATATGATTGGGTGTCACTTAAAAACTTCAATAAAAAAGTTTATATCGTCACTTGAGTTCCCACATGTGCCATCTCACTTTGCACAACGGTAGAAATTTACTGTATAGTAACCCTGGGCGAACTTTCCAAAATCGCGCCTAAAGTTGGCCGAAAACCCAACCGAAATGAGCAAATAACGGTGAGACAGGGTTGCCGGAAAACGTCATCGTTGCGAAGTCAATGAATTTGAATCATCAGTCGAAGTCAGAGAGTTGTCACAAAAAAATACTTATCGCCAAATCTGAAAAAATCGTGCCAAGGGTTACCGTACAGTAAATCTGATCCTTGCAGGCACAACAATGAGATAGCACAGGTAGGAACTTAAGTGACGATACATTTATGAGGGGTTTTAAGCGAATTGCAGCCTTAACCAACGTTTATTGGAAATTTCGAATATAACATCACCTGGAATAATATTTTTGATTTTCTAGAATTTAAAAAAAAATATCTTTAGTATTAAAAGTGTTATTTCTATTGGAACAGATTAACTCACGCTCCAAAATGTACTAACAACAAAAAAATGGTTCAGATTATTTTGTAAAGCATTGTATTGTAAATATTTTTTTCTTCATTCGATTATGGGGTGCGCTGATGGATTTGTGTTCCTCTTCATCAGAGGTTCGAATCCTATTTAATAATTATCAATAAAAGAAGAAGTACTGATTGATTGACTCACATTTCAAATCTCAGTTTAAACTATTGGCGGGATTGATTCCAAATTAAAGGAACTTATTCCTTTTGTGCTGAAAGCGTCATTTAGGAAGCGAATTCTCGAAATTCGTACACCGGTCTCCTTACCCGGGAACCTGTACATTCTGACCAATGAGAATGAGGATCGATAGACACAAGGTAAAAGTTTTCATAATGTACAAATCAAGTACTGTTTTAGGGCATATTACTAATAATTATGTTGACCATGTTGATATTTGGCCGGTGTAATAGTTCATTGCGAGATCTAATAGAATATTAATTCAAAGCAATGTAATATGACTCCCGATCATTTCCCCTAATGATCAATGATTTGAGGATCATATATCTTTGATTATGCCAGTGCTGCAACGATATATACGATCATGGTACTTAATCCCTCTAAAATATAGCTACAATGTATTGTTGGCTTATTATTGCAGACTCTGGACAATAATATCAATGGCGAAGTTTAATTGCAATAGTTTAATTTTAATATCTACCCAACTCGAGGTAAAGTTTCTAATATAATTTTGAGTATCATAGGAATAATGTTAGAAGTCATCTGTAGTGATCCGTGATCGAGCTTAGAACAATCCATTATTCCAATATTTGTAAGAAATTTGCAGAAACTGTAATTTAAGAATGCATATACTTATATTACATGTATGTCAGGATCTTCATTTGTGGAAGGACTTACGGTTTTGGCGAGATTCATTTATAATTGCAAAATACCTTTTTATTTGAAAATTAAATTTAGATATTTATTAATAATTATTCATAATTTTACTTATTAATTAATACTTATGCATAACTGATGTTGATTAATTCATAATATAGAAACAAGTAGGTTTGTCACAGAATCTGCCCTTAAACCGCTTCCACACAATATTTGTGCTCAACGGGAAACACATTATTTACAAGACCCTGAAAGAAATTCGCCAAATCGACAATTAAGCAAGTTGTAATAAAAACTTTTAAACGCTTAAATTAAATATTTGCATTAATATTCTTCCACACATTCAATCATTACTCTTTATCGTATGCAAAGTTTGTTTGAAGTTCGAAGAATTAATTATGTAATTTTTTTATTTACTATCTTTCTTTTGCCACAAAAATATTTATAATTGCCCCAATAAGATTTATAATATTTTGCCATTAAATATTTTCATTAATATTCTTCCACAGATTCAAATAATATTTCTTTATCGTTTGCTAAGTTTGTTTGAAGTCCGAAGAATAATTATGTAATTTTTTAAATAACCATCTTTCTTTTGCCACCATTTCCCATGTCCGTTAACTTAATTACTGATTAATCACTAGAAGTAATGCACTAAATTTTAACTCAAGAATGGTTTCTATATGGAAATCAATGACACTTGTAGTTTATTAATAAACCTGTCGCAATTGCATACCGTTAGTTATAGAGAATCCCAAATAGAGAGATCCTTCTAAATATTCACTGTTTTACGCTTACCTGCTTTCATTGAGCGTGAAAGGAAAAACCCGTTTTACAGAAAACAATTTCATCGCGGTAATGAAATTAAAACCGTTTGATAAAATAGGATTCGTTTAAGTCGTTAAAGTAAACACTTAGTTTAAGATGCTAAAGTAAACACTTAGTAGTTCATTGTTTTCCTGATTTTAATTATGATAAAAGGGATTAAAAGCCTTTATACGGGAATTTTAAAATATATTTTGAAATCAGGAATGCTTACTTGTTTTCCTAGAAAATATTCAGAACAAAAGCTTACTTTCAACAATATTGAAATTCAATGATTTCTGGACTATATTGCTTCTGGATTATTAAGTGAATGTCTAAATTTGACAATTTATTTATGATTGCATTTATGTATAACTTATTATTTAGACTTCGTACCTAATTACCAAAGTTTAATTTAAAGATCTATTCTTTTAAGGTGACGAATTAAATAAATATACATGATTGTGTGGTTAATATTTTATAATTAAAATATTTTTTATGACTAAGTAATTTTATTTGTTTAAATATTCTGCATTGATTTTAAATTATAACTTATAATTATTAATTGTTTTCACATACCAACACATGTTATTTTTGTATGAAACTAAAAAATTTATTTTCTATTTTTAGGTAAGCCCTTCAGAAATAATTCTTTCGTAATTTGGATTACCATTCTTGGATTATTTATTTCATTAACTCCAGATTGGGTAAGCTGTGATATTTTTTTTTGGCAAGTTTGATAACATTTGCTCAATATTTTTTTATCTTAAAAATTGTGCACAATAATCGAATGTAATAGAAGTACTCAGTAGTGTATTTTTACCGTGTCTGAAGGTTTTTTCTTCTTCTTCTGAATTGCCTGTAAAATGGTCAAAAATGTATGGTTGTTTTCTCTGCGTTTTGACTTTAAGATTACAATTAATCTGAAGCGACTCAGTGGCTGAGAGGTTAAACGTGTCCGCCTCCTAAGTCCAAAATCGAGGGTTCGAGCCCGGCTGAGTCGTCGGGTTTTCTGGATGGGAAAATCTTAGGCACGTATGTCATATGATTATGTGGCATGTAAACGATCCCTGGAGGGCCCATTTGGCCTCGGGTTGTCTCGGCATACTTTAACATCCCCTTAGAGCTCAGATACTTTGCAATCTGGTTTTTAAAATTGGTAGCGAGAGTCTCCTATATGTTGCTGCAAAGAAAGGGCTATCAGTTCTGGGGAATATGCCGAATCTGCAAAAGGCTTGACAGCCAATATTGCAGCCCCATTAGAAAAAAAATGAATCTGAGCTCCCTGTTAATGCTAAAAATTTTGTCGAGAGAACCCATGAAAAATTTGTGCTCAAGATATCTTTCACATGCCACATGACACGCGCGTTCGAACCCGTAAACTTGGGCTTATGAGGCGGACTAGCAAAAACCTCTCAGCCACTGAGCCGCTGCACATAACCCTGACGTCACCGGACTACCAGGTCCAGAATAGCATCCCGCATTCTTTCTCGCTCAGTGCAGACGATCCTAATGGAAAATCGATGCCTTTTCATCTCCCGAATCGTTTGGGGGGAGGAGGTCAGGGGGGTTCAGGGGCGTTCCTGGAGGTTTTGTTGTTCTGGCCTCGATTTTCAGCTAGGGGAGGTTTGTGGGAATAGGTTCGTTAGACAATGGAGAAGTTGGAGAAAGGTTTTTATTTAGAGTAGTTAACTTTAGTTCAATCCTTTAAAAGTAGAAAGAGTTATAATTGACTAAATTAATTTATTATTTGATGACAAGACTTTTCGTTTGAGGAAAGCTTTTATTTCATAATTTGATTGACGTTTATGGGAAGATTGTTTAGGTGCTAAAAAATTAATTTATTGGCTAAACTCAAAAAAGTAAAAGAGTCTAAAGAGGTTTTTTCTTGCGTAAAATAATACAAGTTTTTGTTATAAGATAATATTGTGTCTGTCTACAAAGAAACTGTAGAATAATTAACTAAATTATTAAAGCAAATGGAGGGTCTCTTTGCAAAATTCACTTCTCCGAATTATAATTAAAGTGTTAAAAGGACTCGGTCGGTTCATTGGCGACTTTGTCCAATTGAGTTGAAGATCGTCAACCGAACGTCATAATAAGTTCAAGATCGTTGGCACCGAACAGACCGCATCCTATATCATTAGTTATGTTTTAGAGAATGCGACTTATGCTACTAGACCCTCCAAAATAAGAGAAATCCATTCTTTAAATGCTGAAGTACCTTTTCTTTAAAACGCAGAGTAGCCAAAGTAGTTCCCACAGTCCGTTTGCCGCCAAAACAATCAACGAAAATCGGCCAATTTCAGCCAAATAAATAACGCACGTGATTGTCCGTTGCGTGACACATGCCTTTTCCATTGTATATCATTGCTCATTGTGGTGAATCCTTAAATAAAGTGAATGAATCAATTTAGAAATTCCTAGTTAACTTGAGGTTTGCGGTCTGCCTTAAGCTCTCTTAAAACAAACGAGTGAAATCCACTCCTATAGGAGAAGTGCATTTTCGACATTGGAAAAGAGTGAAATTAACTCCTAAATCTCTAGTAATAGCTCTAAATCGCTCCTAATAGCCTTAAAATCGCTTGTTTGTTGTAAAGATTGTTGGAGATTTAACAAAACAAACGAGTGAAATCCACTCCTATAGGGGAAGTGCATTTTCGACACCGAAAAGAGTGAAAATTAATTCAGACTGAGTTAAAATCACTCGTTTGTTTTAAGAGTGATAGGTCTGCCTCATATTACTACCGGTAAACTACAGTAACTACAACAATGAATCGGACCTTTTTGGCTCAGAAATAATTAGGCATTTTCAATATGCTTTCTTATAATTTATAGTAAATGAGTGCTCGCAAAAATAGTCCAAGTCACAAAGCTAGTTACTGCAGTTTACCTGCCCGCGGCGGATTATTGTTTTATTTAAATAAATATACTGTTATGCTGATTTATTAAAGGGTTCCTTTGGAGATTAGTAATTCTTTCGTCATTGAGAACTGTGCTGGTTTTTCGTTTAAATTATTGACGATAACTTTGTGGATAAAATTCACAGCGTTATTTCCGAAAAAAGTTAGCTTTAAGCTTTTTAAAATCCATAATTTGTCTTTCATAATTTGTTCAGGACTATGTTCTTCATTTGCCCTACATTTTGTTTATTTAGATAAATTTAATCTAAAAGCTTATTTTCGAGTGGCAAATTTTCTTGTCAACAGTCGTCAGCTAGTTAGTAACATGAAAATAAAGTTCGGCAAAATTACCTTATTGTATTTGGAGCCAGTGAATATTAAATCTGTTCTTGGTGGTATAGAATTTTGTTGTTTCTTTGTGTGATGGTGTCTGAAAAATGATCCATCAGTTGCTGGATGGCTAGAAAGTTCCCCAAGAAAAAACATTTTTGTCATTGTTGTGCTGAAATTTAGGGTACTTTGAGTTGTTGCTTCTGGGTACTCATTGCTCGGTTAACTTTTTATATAAATTTATTAGGTGTCATACTAGACCGAAATTTTTCTAGGGTTATTATTGATATCTTGTGATAAAGTTTCATAACTTATCGTTTTTCGTTTGAATTTGATTCTTATTAATCGGGTAACAGTAACGCACAAAAATGTAACTCAAGAATTGATTTCTGTTAAGAGTTATTATGTTAAATCTTTATCGAATAAAAACTCCTGTTGCATAAACTATTTCAGCAATAATTAATTTTCAACAGCTTAACGCATAAAATTAAAATATCCATCGTTTTTCATTGATTCAAGTCTTCGTCCACGTTTAATTAAAAAAAAAAAGATTCGGATTATTTAAAACTGTGGTGGTTTGAGTTAGTATTGTGTCAGACAATTAAGCTGCTTAGATAAATCTCAAACACGCTACTTGCTGTTTTGTTTAGGTAATTACGATAATTAAACCATTTATGGCACTCGATGACTCTATGACAGTTTCAATAACGTCAATTTATATAAAAAAAAATAGTACTATTTTACTCAACACAAACAAGACAAAAATGTCAAAGACACGCCCTACCCCTAAAGGGTCATATGACTCAAGGGCTCACCCCAATTACCAAAATAGGAGAGTTTCCCCAAACGTCATTTTGAATATGGAGATGATTACAGCCAAATCATCTAAAGGAAATGATGCAAGGAAACTGGGGAACCACCAGCAATCGGGATATTTCGCCAAGCCTTTGCCTAAAAGCATTGGAAGTCTTTTAATGTGTGACAAATAACGGAATTCTGATGTCATGTCAATATCAGCAGATATTATTAGAAGCAATATAAGCTATTACTGTTATCGTTTCTGATCTTCTACTTTTCTGAGAGACAAGCCCCAAAAGGTTGTTGAGAGTTAAAAAGTTAAAGTAGAGGCGACTCAAGTTCAGGCGACTGTTGGACATTATAACATTTCGTGCCCGCCTCATCGTTATTGGGGCCTCAGTCTGATAAATATTTGATCCGCTCCATGATAAAAAATGCACTTCATATGTAAGCCAGTAGGTCTGGCGAAGGTGGTTTGTGATACTCTAATACGAATCACCAATCATACTTCATTTGGTGTTCAGCAGAGTTTCAGGACATTTTTTGATATACAATTAATATTTGGCTAAAATATGTTATGAAGTTTTGTTTTTCGTTGGGGTAGAGCCATCAAGAAGTATAGTAGTGGTTCTGGCACTTTTAGAATCTTCTATAATCTATAAGAAATATCAGTGTTCATTTAAAATTTAAAATTAAGGGTTTCGTGATGAGTCTGGGATATATCCCGACAGCCGGTATTCCGACAGCGAAATCCCTAAGTGCCACACACGACAGCAAAATAAATGCAAAAATTATTATTTAAATCGTCCTTAATTAAGCATAACGGCATTAATTTATTGGCATGTCAGAATTTCGACCCTGTCGGAATGTCTCCCCTGTCGGTAAGATTTAGGCTGTCTGCATTCTGGCTTGTCTGGATTTCGGATGTCGGGTTTATGTCCGGAACACTCTTAAAACAAAAGAGTGAAATCCACTCCAGTTGGAGAAGTGGATTTTCGAAACTGGAAAGGAATGAATATTAACTCAGACTGAGTTAAAATCACTCGTTTGGAGTGATCCTGTCGGAGGTTTAACACACAAAGGATCCACTCCAAAAGGAGAAGTGCATTTTCCAAACTGGAGGAGTGAAAATTAATCAGAATGAGTTAAAATCGCTCGTTCGTTTTAAGAGTGAACGCTTTTGCGGCAGTCTTTTTATCGAAGACAAATCTGACGCTTGGCGAAAAACCAAAGTTAATTAACAATTAAAATATCAGGGTACTAGACATGGGCTCGAACCCGCGTCATTTCGCGGCTCATTTAGGAATAAGGGGGGTCGACACCCTCTCCCTATTCTGGGTCCAATCCCCTTTAAGGGGCAATTACATGCGAATTACGATGTAGAATTGGTCGATGTTGTTAATTGAATTGTCCGGGAAAAGGGGATTTTTCCCCTTTTGGGAATTGGGTTTTAACCCCTAAATAGGTGCCATGCGGGGGAGTTTTTTCATTTGGTTATTTCATTTAAGTTTAGGCGCTTTTCATTTCCTCAATAATGTTCAGGTAATGGGATTGTAATTGTGAGGTTAAATCTTTGTGGACCAAATGTAATGAGTGATTTAGGATTCATATGCACCTGGGATTAGTAACAACAACAGGATTCACATATATCGAAGAAGATAGCACTTTTTATAATAAATCATACAACAGGAATAGCACCTCAGCTTACATTTGACGGCGCTGTAAACAGATTAAGAGTACACGGGAAGAACCACTTGATTTTTTAGGAGTCTTACCTTGTGTGTCTGCTTGGCGAACATTGGCGACAGGAAACCGGTTTCTCTTTCGGTTCTTCATTCGCGGTGCAAACAAGTAACTGGTGTCCACTGATCTCTGGCGTGAATCAGGGTTGCCGCGAAAGAAAAACAAAGCGAGTAACCGGTTTCTTTATACCAGTTTAGTCGATTTCTCGTTATCATTGCCAAAGAGGCCCATTAAGGAAAGCCTTCTACGAAATCAAGCGGTTTTTCCCTTGTACACTTCAGATTAGAACCGCTGAAACAGATTAGAACCTATAGTTCTTGACTTTGGGGTCATTGTGCCTTTTAGATGATAGGCGAGTTTTGTTTGAAGAACACCTTAGTAAAATTACCCAGTTGCTTTTCCCTAGGGATCAGTATTTCGCCCAAAGCTATTTAATTAGTCCCAATGCATGCACAATTTTAAGAATTTGAACAGTCTGACTAAGCTATTTATTAAGCCCCCATCAGCTTATTATCGATTTCCCAATCCTCCGAGGGCTATTCAATATTTTCTCAGGAATTTTTAATTAATACTGACGACATCGGTCAGTAGTAATTTAAATAGCATTAAGTAGTTAATTTTTAACAAATATATTTTATAGGACAACTTTAATAATCGTATTTTAATTTTATTTAACAGTTTGTTCAATCTTTTGAATAATAAGGTTTAATAATAATAATAATAATAATAATAAAATAATAATAATAATAATAATAATAATAATAATAATAATAATAATAATAATAATAATAATAATAATAATAATAATAATAATAATAATAATAATAATAATAATAATAATAATAATAATAATAATAATAATAATAATATAATAATAATAATAATAATAATAATAATAATAATAATAATAATAATAATAATAATAATAAATAATAATAATAATAATAATAATAATAATAATAATAATAATAATAATAATAATAATAATAATAATAATAATAATAATAATAATAATAATAATAATAATAATAATAATAATAATAATAATAATAATAATAATAATAATAATAATAATAATAATAATAATAATAATAATAATAATAATAATAATAATAATAATAATAATAATAATAATAATAATAATAATAATAATAATAATAATAATATAATAATAATAATAATAATAATAATAATAATAATAATAATAATAAATAATAATAATAATAATAATAATAATAATAATAATATAATAATAATAATAATAATAATAATAATAATAATAATAATAATAATAATAATAATAATAATAATAATAATAATAATAATAATAATAATAATAATAATAATAATAATAATAATAATAATAATAATAATAATAATAATAATAATAATAATAATAATAATAATAATAATAATAATAATAATAATAATAATAATAATAATAATAATAATAATAATAATAATAATAATAATATAATAATAATAATAATAATAATAATAATAATAATAATAATAATAATAATAATAATAATAATAATAATAATAATAATAATAATAATAATAATAATAATAATAATAATAATAATAATAATAATATAATAATAATAATAATAATAATAATAATAATAATAATAATATAATAATAATAATAATAATAATAATAATAATAATAATAATAATAATAATAATAATAATAATATAATAATAATAATAATAATAATAATAATAATAATAATAATAATAATAATAATAATAATAATAATAATAATAATAATAATAATAATAATAATAATAATAATAATAATAATAATAATAATAATAATAATAATAATAATAATAATAATAATAATAATAATAATAATAATAATAATAATAATAATAATAATAATAATAATAATAATAATAATAATAATAATAATAATAATAATAATAATAATAATAATAATAATAATAATAATAATAATAATAATAATAATAATAATAATAATAATAATAATAATAATAATAACAACAACAACAATAACAATAATAATACTACTACTACTAATAATAATAATAGTAATGATAAAGATGATGATGATGATGATAAAAGTGATGATGATAATAATAATATTAGTAATAAAAATATTTTTTTGAATAATTTTATACAAAATATTGGCGATGGGAGTCATATTTTAGAACCATAGTCAAGTGACGAGCCGACACCTGAGTAGGCACCCAACGCAAAACCGTTGAGCTATCAAAATATGAAAATCTGCCTCACTCTTTTCTTTAATTCAATGAGTAAGCTCCACTACTCCAATTTATATTCAGAATGGAATTGTGCCCTGATACAATCATGATTACAATTCTAGTCCTAAGGGAACTCATAGTGCAAGTTGGACAGAGGTGATCAATCATACGGGGTGATCATTCTCAGGGGTGTCACAGTGGCGTGACAAGTGGAGCGACCGCAAACTCCGGTATATTCCCGTGTGTGAATGGCGAGTCGAAAGGCATTCATTTTTTTTAATTCAATACAAATTTTCGTATTTTAATAAATTATCTTTATTTTGTGAGTGTTGCTTTGAGATTTAAAAAGGCCGGTGAAAATTGTGCTAAAGGAGGGGAAGGAACAGGAGAATCGTGTTGTAAACCCAGCAAAATATGCGAAATAAATTTTTAGTTAAAAAAAAGTAAGTACTATACAAAATATAAAGGAAATGAAGGGTCTATAGTTATAGAACACACATTCGCCAAAACATAGCGATACGACATAAGGTGAAGACTTTTAAAACGTACAAGAACTCACCTAGACCGATATTTCAGACCAAGTCAACTGTTAACCCTTTAAGTCCCAGTGATGCCATTTGGCATCGTCACTTTCAACATTTTTTTTCGAAATGTTTACGTCCTGTTATGACATCCAAACACACATCATTCGATTCTTCATACTCTGTTCTATTCGACAATATTTTACATTAATCTCAATAGAAATCAGAACTACTACTTATTTTTATTCAGAAAATAGCTATAAAGCGTTTCACCTGATTTTTGAAAAGTTCACTTCAGTTCCTCATATTTAAAACGCAATTTAAACTATTTCGGTTAAAATAATAATTTTTTTTTATTAATATGGTCAGGTACCTTTAAATATAAAACTGGAAGTGTTGTTAGACAATATATATTTTTTTTATTTTGTTTTTTTCCACAGTTAAACATTTTTGGCATTATTTCAAAAACCATATAAAAAATGAAAATGAATTTTTTTTTTCAAATGGAAATCTTATTTTCGACCTAAAATAAGCTTATTTTGTGAATATCAGATGTTTCTGTAGTGTAGTAAATTTTTGGGAGTGAAAGGGTTAAATTAATCGAAATCGTAATAGGAAGTCTGCAAATTTTTGCGAAAAAAACCTGGAACTAAGAATACCCGCGCTTTTGCTAAACAGTAGGTTTTTCAGGTCTGTGGTCAGTCGAAACATATTTGAAGAGCTAAATGGAAGAACATGCTAAGTGACATGTTCGAAAAAAATGAAAAAAAAAAATGAAAAAAAATTGTCAATGGACACGTTATTCCCTCCTTTAAAGATGTCAAGTTTTCCCCTTTTCGTAAACTTTAAATTACGTACGATTTTTACTTTTTGTAAGTGCCATTTTTAACGTATCTAAGAATCTAAATGGCAAACGAAAATTCTCAAAGCTTATTTCTCTTGTTCACTTTTTTGTCACTTAGCACGTTCTTCCACTTAACTCTTCATTTCTTACTTTTCGCAAGGCGTACAGAAATTAGTCAGCAGTAGCACGCCAATGGGACGAGTAACTAAGCCTGACGTCATAATTCACGACAAGAGGATTAAGCTTATTTTCCTGGAAGCGACGTGGCGATTACCTTTAAGTCAATTACCGACTGATTAAATTAAACTTTTACTAGCAATAATTATACAATCAACGTGAAAGATTGTTGTTGGAATTTAACCCTCTAATGCATGAATTTTTATTTTCATCCAAAAAAAATATACATGTATCTTTAATACTCACACATTATGGGATAAATACTAAAAATTTTTTTAACTGCATTAGAATTTAAATAATTTCAATTTTTAATTTTTTTCCATTTGACAAAAACCAACTGCAAAATCCCAATTTTAATAATAATGACTAGAAAACTACTCAAAATATTTCAAAATAACCCTTTTTAACTATGATTAATTTTTCAAAACAATTTAATAGTATTTAGTGCTAATATTATTATTCTTTGAATACTGCCAAAAGCGTAATTTCGCAAAAGTTAATAACCTCACTCTTTAATCTTGAATACACTTTTACTACTGTCATCTATGAGGATTATTAGTAACTAAAACTTTAAAATGAAATGTAATAGATGAAAAAACACAGATTTGTCTAGGAGAAGCTCTAAGTTAATAGAATAAAGTGGATTATGTTACTTGCTACCAAACGGTAACAGTATGCATTAGAGGGTTAAAATCGATGCAACTTCCCCATTGTATATGGTATAATTATGTAATTTCTTGAATATTTTTCTTTATTCAAACTAATAGACACATCTTTTATCGAAAAAGAGGTTATAGTATCTTTCAATAGTACAGTTTGTAATATGTACAATTGAACAAAATATTGGGTTTGACCAAAAAAAAGAGACTTTTAAATACTGACGATAAACCTAAGTTAGGGGATACACGAAGACGAGCGCAGTAGTTTTGAATTTAAATTATAAATATGATAAAAAAATACGAGGAGCTTAGTGGGAAAATGTGCTATCTGACATTTTGGAAGAAATTAGAGATTTTTGTGTCAATGAAAATGTTATTATCGCCTTTAAAAATAGCAAGTTTTCCTTTTTCAACTTTACAATTTTTTTTAAAACTTTTACAAAAACAAACTTTTTCAAACTTTAGGTTCAGTGTATTTTTTAAGGTTCCAAGTGCAAACTAAAAATTTTAAAGCTCTTTTCCTCTTTTCCATTTTTTTTTTGTCACAAAACACGTTCTTCGACTAAGCTCTTCATATATGATATGAAAATCAGATTCCCCCTGTCAGTGTCCCTTCTTATTGAAAACCATCATAAAGACACGTATTCAAATTCCCTTCACAATTTTCATGACACACATAAATATATTTCCCCTTGAATTTATTTCGGCCACCCTCGGGTCGGGTTGCAGTTTTAACGGGAGTCAAATTTTATGCCTTCAATCACATGAACAATTCCGAAAAAAAATCCCCCGCCCCCCTGGCTTTTTGCAATTCAGCCATGACACGTTAGATAAAAAAAAAAGCTCGTTCTGCCATCTGTTCTTTTATTGTGAAGAGTCCGCCAATTTTGACATTACGGTCCCTATGTGTTAGTATACGAGTCATTTCGCTTGCTTTATATCAATAGTGGGTGGGGGATTTTTACAAATTGCTTAATTTTTTAAAAATTATATTTTTATGTCAAGTATCTCTCTTAGTCTCCTCCAGAGTGTGATTAGTGAAATGGTAATTTTTCAGTTGATGTAAGGCTTTTGTCTTCATTTTTCTCTGTATTGTGATTTCATTGGTCACTTTGGTTTCTTTCCCAAAATGACCGATTATATAAAAATAAATAAACTTTTCATTCTATACAAGCTTCTATTATCAAGTTTTGAACAACCAACAGCACAGTAGAAATTGGCTTTTGAAACATTTGATAAGTGAAATATTCTAAGAACACTTATTTTCGAATGTCAAAACATAAGTTATTCCAGGCAGCAAACGACAACAAACCGTTGGAGCTGTTGCCATTTCCGACGTGAAAGAAACCCATTGAAGTCAAATGTCAGACTAACCTATATTCCAAATTTCATTCAAAAACTTGATTTAGCTCTAAATTTTAAAATCGAAAAATTCAATTCACATTCATTAAAATGATATGCATAATTATATATTGATGTATTTAAATAACAACATAGTTTCATTACTATTTTTTTAGTTCTATTGACGCGCGTCTATAGGAAGCTTAGTTACTTAAAATTGATAAAAATTTGGGTTCCAATGATATGAATACAAAGATTTTGGGTACAAAAATTTACGAATACACAAAGCATAGATTTAAGTGAAGCAGCGAAATACTTTCACAATAACGCTCGCTGTAAAATTGCAATAAAAACACCTAAGAATATTTGAAATTTGACCATTGTCTATTTTATTCCAAAAGAGCTTTTCTTGGCTAAATTAAAATATTTTATTATCATATTAAGCAAGCGAAACCATCCAATTAAAACAGCTCCAAAGCATTTCCAGGGTGTTGGCTTGCTATAGCGTGCAGGGGAGGAGATCAGTTTTTCGAAATTTCTAGAGAAAGTTACTCCCTAACCATTTGCTTATACATTAAAGTTAAACACGTTTAATTAAGTCGACAACGTTTTGAAATGGTGTCGATTTCCATTTAAAATGTTGATTTGCATGTTGAAGATTTGTTCTCTACAAGACACTATATAAATAGAGTAGCAGGGGTCTCGACGATTTACTATTTACTTAGCAGCTTTACGGCGCTTCTTCTTACTTTCAATTTATCTATGGAAATGAAAGTATTGAGAAGGGGTCAAATATCCGAAATAAAGACTTTGTGTGTTTTTTAGGAGGGTTTTCTTTTTGGAAGGAGCTGGTTCTAAAAAAAGTGTCTTTTGAACATTGTTCCGTCTGTCTGTTTGAAACCTCTCTACAGTTTGAACTAAAAGAGCTACGGACTTGAATTTGGTACACGAGTTCCCACTACTTGTAGGACGTTTTATTAAGGTTTTTTTTTTAGAAAATCGGGCAAGCATGAGGGGAAACTGTCATTAAATGTTTAGGATTTAAAGTTATTGAATATACTTATTATATTGAATATACTTATCCTCCTGCGACCAGGCGTTCCCATTTGGGAAAATTTTTCAAAAGCTCCCCACAAACAATTAACGTGCTAATTAGTTACCAAACTGACCTGGTTCGATAGAAAAAGATTCAAATATCAGTTTTCAGCCTTTGATTACAGGTATCAGTCATTTATTCTGCTAAAAAAATGAAGTTAAATGAGGATCAATTAAGATATTAGAGTTCTCAAAAAATTACTTAAAATGTTTTCAAATTTTTTAAAATGTTCGAAGTTTTGAGTTAAAGTTAGTTTTGCAATCACACCCTTCATATAAACCGGTCAAGGGACTGCCATTTTTCCTGAAACACATATAACTCTCTTAAAATTAATAAATTTTGCAATTTTATTACATTTAAAAATTTCTATGTATCGATTAGTCATTAAAACTATTTCCTACAAAATTAAATTTTATAAATATAAATATTTTTTTAATAAAGTTTAAAATTTGAACCTAAAATTGATTAATTAGGTGTTTATCTTAGCTAATTTTTCTGGCTTGCCTTGAGATTTGGCTAACTTTCTAACAACGTAATGTAAGACATTTTACTATCTCAATTTGTGACGAACCCAGAATTTTCCTTTTCAATCGAAAAGTGTGGTTTTCATGCCAACCAGTGCAAGAAGAAAAGCCCACCGGTCGACCAATGGGCAATCGATGATCGGATCACGTGACCGAAGTCTAGCCCACGTTTTTACGCAAGGAGAAAATTATAACTATGGCGTAAAAAATGAAATTACGAGCTATTCTCTAATTAATCAGAAATAGTTTCGTGATTAAAGAATGTTTTTATTAGTTGTTAAAAAAAGTTTTAAGCACGCAAGGAAATGGAAAAGTTATCTTGGCATTTTTTGAATATTTATGGCACTAGGAGCTTTTAATAGGCAGATTTTTATTGTTATGTTTACGGAAGTACTTAAAAATTAATTTGAACTGGAAAAATAATATTTTAAAGTAAGGATATTTGAGTTTACTTGGAAGATATTTTTTTTAATTAAAATGTTTCGCTGTAGGGTTGTTTTATATAGACCGAGAAAATTACTTCAGTAATAAAAATGATCTAAATATGTGTTTACTTTTATCTGTGCTTAAAAAAGTATTCTTTTTATTTACTTAATTGCTTCCAAAATGATGTTTTATAAGCTTTATTAGTTCTATATAATATATTGCAGAAATTTCGACGTTCCTATTTCATTTCATAGTTGATTAAAAGTATCATTAGATATTGTTGAAATTATTTTTGTCACTATATTGGATGAGTACAAAGGGGAAAAAACCCTTCATTGCATTGGAATCTTTCCGCATCAGACCTCTTTGGCGACGATAGCGAGTCATCGCCTAAACTGCTGTAAATAAACTGGTTTTTTACTTGATTCCTCTCTCACGGCAACCCTGATTCATACGAAATTCGAGTTCTACTTGGTTTGTATCACGGGAGAAGAACCAAGAGAGAAACCTGTTTCTTTTGCCAACGTTCGCTTTATAAAACACTGAGTTTCAGGCAAAAGTGACGTTAGATGAACAAGATTTTTTAATGCCGAGATGATGTAAAACATTAAACCCATTTGTTTAAAATAATTACTTTAGGAATTACTTTACATAAATTATGTCACTTACAGAGGGGCAGGGTTGTATCTGCACCAACGTGACGGATTGTGACATGGCGGGGGGGGGGGGGGGGAGAGTTAATCGCTTGCGTGACATAACGATTGGGAAAATTTCACTTTTGCAGGAAAACATACATCTAATTTACATAAAATTTTGCAGCTTCTTTTGTGCAGCTTCTACACACAATTGAGCAATCCTTTGAAAAAGGAACTATGCATATAGGGAAATAGGAGATATTAGCGAATGGCTAGTTTGTCCTTGGATAACGGATATGTAAATACAATGTCGATCAACAAATCCTATGAATAAATTATTTATTTAGGATATATATTATTTTTTTCCGCCAGAGAATTTTTAAAAAAAAATATATAAACATGCAATTTTTTTTTACAAAACTTCAGAAATAGAGTGAAATGTTCAAATTAACTTTTCAAATTCAAAATTATTCTTCAAATTATTTTTTTTTCTGCGCACCGCTTTAATTTTTTTTTTATCTAACAGCCACAAAATACATTAAACTGCTGCACTCCTTGCCAACCTAACTTGGATAAAAACAAAGAGTGAAAAGTCAGAGTTAAAAGCGCTGTTGGTCCGTTAGTTGGAAACTCTTGTGAGGTATTATTTACATATAAAATGATCTGAATACAATTTAACCAAAATACACTTTTCATTCTGATAAAATTGCCAAATTTTCTCAGATAATATTCAAATCTGTTAGACCTCAAACGAAATTAATGTTTTAAACATGTGTTCTGGATGGATTCACAAATAATTTATGGAACTCTTTACATGCGCGGAAGAATCTTCTCCATAGCATATTTCTATTTACCCAACTTAGGTTGGCAAGGAGTGTATTCTTGAAGATCGAAATGTGTCTTAAGCCCTTCTTTCTCCTCTTCCCCCTACAGCTGTTCCATTGACAAATGGCCCAAGCCATAAATTAAGGACGCATTCTTCTCGGCCCATAACTCAGCGAAGATCCAAATTAACGACAGATTTCCAAGGGGACTTTTATTCAAGGAGCCATTTACCCTGTTACCTAAAAAAAATGCAAAAGGGTTCCTCTTTGATGTTAGTATCTGGAGTTTAAAGGATAAAACAACTCCATTTCGACGGACTTGATGTGCAAATAATGTGACATCTAAAGAAAGTAGCATTCTATAGAGATACCGTTCTATGGGGGTGAAAGTAAAGTTTCATCTATTGAGCTAGCATGGCAAAAGGTTACATAATCCACTTACGGTATGATTTTATAAAAGAGATGCCATACCACTGAGATATACATACCTGAATTTGGGTTTATTTATGTTATAAAAATGAAACGAGCATCCATTTTCAAAAATGTAAAATGTTTGGTTTAAACTTTCTTTTATTTTCTTTGTATGCACTGTTTCTTTTTTGTGTAAAATTACAGCACTTTTTGCGGTTACTATTTACATTAAAGTGTTGTAACATTTGTTTCCAGGAAACACATACGTTTTCATGACATATAAAGTCACAAAAACTACTTCTTCCAATAGTGTTTAACCCTCTAATGCATGTTTTTTTTTGTCCCAAAAACATATATATGTATCTTTAATGTTCAAATATTATGGGAAAAATACTGAAAAAAATATAACTGCATTAGAATTTAAATAATTTCAATTTTTTTTAATTTTCCATGTGATAAAAACCAACTACAAAATTCCAATTTTGATAAGAATGACTAAAAAACTACTACTAAATATATTTCAAAATAACACTCTTAAACTATAATTAATTTTTCAAAGCAATTTATTTGTATTTAGTACTAATATTATTATACTTTGAATACTGCCAAAAACGTAATTTCACAACAGTTAATAATTTCACTCTTTAATTTTGAAAACACTTTTAATACTGTCATCTATGAGGATTATTAGTCACTAAAACTTCAAAATGGTATTTAATAGATGAAAAAAAACCCACAAATTTTCCGAGAGGGAGCTTACTTTAATAGAATAAAGTGTATTATGTTACTCGTTGCCAAACGGCAACAGTTTGCATTAGAGGGTGGTTAAATATAGAAGGGGTTGCATCGAAACACTGCCAATGAAGCACTAAAAAATATTAAACATATTATTATAATTTAAAAAATAAACATTTCACAGAAAAGAAATTTTATAAATATTTTCTCAATCGTTGTTAAGGTTAACAGTCCTCTAAATCATTTTGGAGACCTCTCCTCCAAAACTGTTCCATTGACACATGTCTCACCCCATAAATTAGCGCGACGTTTTTCGTACCCCATAACTCTGCGAAGACGCGCATCAGAGACGGGAGCTTTTGCAAGGGTCAATTCCCCGAAACTCAACCGGCAGAAAGTGAGAAAAAAACAAAGAGGAGAAAAAAAAAATAAAGCGGTTTGTGTCATAAAACACGACACTTCTGCGAAGACTGATGATCGGCATCTTCCGTGAGCCTTCTTATTCACTGGGTTGCTTCAGTTACTTCTGAAGGGTAGTTGTTCTAGTTATGGTTGATTACAAGTATTTTAAAGCATAGACTAAATATTTTAATATACACTGCTCAAAACAATTAGGGGAGCACTTTGTGCACTTTAGTTAAGCCTTTCAGTTTAATTTTTTTTCTAAATCTAAAATTTGTGAAACAGATTCATTATGCATCCAGAATGAAATGGTAAAAAACAATCATTAGTTTTCACAGGACATGATTCTTTCATCTAGCGATAAATAGAACGAGCTCAACTTAGTGAGAAAAAAATCTCAAGCTGATGATTAAAAATTAAATCATTGGTTGTGGAAGAGTTTAAGCCATGCATCCCCCCCCCCCCCTAACTGCTTTGAGCAGTCTAGTTTAATGATTATTTCAAAACCGATATTTCTTTGAAAATAAAAATCAATCTTTTTATTAATAAGCGATATTAGCAATTTTAGCAAAATCGACGGCGATTACTGAAAACTAATGCTAATGTTGAAAGTATTTCATAATACGGATTAATATTCATTCTGAAGTTATTTTCCCGACTAAATTTCGACACAGGTAATGATAGATTTTCTAGGGATATGTTTTAAAATCAAGAAGTGCAAATAAGTATTCCTTATGGAACTACTTACTTACCCCCTAAGATACTTAAATTGAACTTAATATAAGGTATATACTTATTTGAAACTTAATATATAACACTATTTAGTATTTTATATTAGTTCTTACATTTATCTATTTCTAACAATTTATAAATCATTTATTTTTCTAAAAAGATTGCTGATAAGAGCAACTAATTCCACGACTTACACAGTTAGAACGTTTAATATAAATTAGTTAAATAGCTTAAAAAAATTCACTGTTTCAATTATCTGTGAAAAGCAATACACTTTAATATGTAAAAACGTTATATTAATAACCATTTTAGCTTCCACACGTCTGTCTTATTGTCACTCACTTGCATATCCCAAACTAAAAATACTATGGGCATATGTGATACGTCACAAAATACATCCTAATGAGTAGACATAGAAAGCTTCGAAAATTCAAATTCGAATAACTTCAATTATTAAAAAGAAGCCTGCAAAATTTAGTGCTCTTTTGAAATGCATAAGAAGCCATTTATATTAGAATTAAATCATAATTGTCACACAACAATCATTCGAGTAACTGCATTTCTTTTAAATAATAAATTAAAAGAATTTTTTTTTGTGTTCATAAATCAGTTTGAAATGACGTCAAATATATTTCACAAAGAGATTCTTTGAGTGTATGTTGATATGAAATGATTTTATTTAAAAAGAGATGTATATTGCTTTCGTTTTTCTTCGAATATCAGTTAATTTAGCAAGAGACGTGAAACAATTTTTCAATATTCTAAATAAAATAAATGGAAACAGCCAAATTTAGAGTATAAATGTTTAATATAGAATTAATACTGTTATTGTCGTCTTTTTCTTTGTTGAACTCAAATGTTCTGTGGGAAGCGGGAAAGTGCAGATTCTGTTACAAACCTTCTTGTTTTCTCTGAGAAGAACGAGTGTAGAGGGAACAGCCCGTTCATCCGTCCGAGTAGGATCCCAACGGAATTAAGCAGTCGTCATCTCTCCCTATTCCCACGGAGGATACTTCTCTTGTTATTCCGACTCTTGTTGTTATTGGTGTCATGCGAGCGGAGTTATCTCGCAAGCGGGAGAAATAACACTTTTGGGCACTTTTTTAGTGCGATGTTCTCATAAGGGAAATGAGTATTGTTTATGGAGATGATAAAAAGTATGAGGAGTGAGAATGCCCCGCGAAAAAAGTTACGTTGTTCTTATTTAATATATTGTAGAGAAAAAACACATATATAATAGTTTTTAGGTTAGGTTAAACGCTTCAAGCTGTCTATATCTAGCTTCCACGGAGTTTAAACTCAACTAAATTAAGTAACTTTGAACCACGGTCAAGCGACGAGGTTGACTCCTGAGCTGGCACCCAACTGAACTTTGAGTGAAGTCGATTTTTAAAAAAAAAAAAAAATATTTGCCAATAAGTATCCATCTAGGATGTGGCCGAATTATAACCCAGTTTCTTCTGTATGAGAGGCAGAGATGTTCTGATTACTAGACTATGGAGTTTTCTGTCTTATGCGTGTATTGCTATGCCCATCCCAGTGTGACTTTCCACCGACGTCAAGAGCATGCACATTTGTAAATTTTTGTTAAATATTAAGGATTGCGTAAGATACTTTGTGTTTCATGCTTCAACCTTATACTCCGTAGAGTTGGAGGTAGCACTTGATGTCCCCACTTTTTGGAAATAGATGGTTTATTTACTAACTTGCTCGTAACTGGTTGCTGGTTTGTAACTTGTAACCTGTTAACCAAATGGTTTATAGTGTTAGCCTGGTAGAAAAGTTCATTTTTCATGTAAAAAATAAATAACGATCCTTATTTAAAGTAAACTAAAAAGAAATGCTATAACTACTTCCTAAGTGATACCTTTTGGATCATAAAATCTATAAGTTCATTAAAATTATCCTTTACACTAGAAAAAGACAAGCAAGATCTATATTTTTAATAAACCAAAAACCATCACCTTGATAGTTAGATTATTGCGGCTGTGAGGTACACAGATAGCAGGTGTTGCCAGCAAACCAACAGCATAAATCTAAAATTCGTAATTACAATTCTTGTGCAATGACCACCGACATCATATAATCTTAATCTCTTTGTTCTCAGACCACAATCCACTCTCCGATCTTGTCAATCCATCATTACAGATGTCTTCTGAAGCCATCTGTTTAAACTTGTGGGCGTGAGTTTGCTGCCAACAAGATATACATCCTGATATATGTCCAAACGTGTATTTTGGACATAGTACAAGCAATGAAAAAAAACCCCAGAGATCATATTTATTTTGTGATAAAACTAGAGATATTTATTTTGTGATTGGTCATGGGGTGAAATCCGCGTGGTTTAAGCTCAGGATTTTAGAAAGGATAGGATCGGCCAGAATTGGCAGCTTATGTAATCAGGAGGGTTCCCCACGGAATTACGGAAATCCAATCCCTCGATTAATTTGGAAACCGTTAACTAAAATCCTGAAGTTGTCAACCAATGAAACCTGTTTTACTCGCCCCCACAAATATCTCCAAACGGAATCTTTGGCGACAAAAGAAAATTTCTGCCGACAAAACACAGTATACACAGTTGAAGGATCACAGTATACCCAGTTGAAGGACCATAGTATACACAATTGAAGGATCAAAGTGTATCCAGTTTAAGGATCATAGTATACACAGTTGGAGGACGATAATATACACAGTTAAAGGATCACAGAAGTCTTAAAAATGTGCAAAGGAGATACTACAAAGCATAGTTTGATCTTTCATGTCATTTTTTAACTACTCAATAAATGAGAATAATTTTTTATATGTAATTCTACAGGATTTATTTATTATAAAACAAGTTTTAAAATTTATGAAACTTTAGCCAAAACTAAAATAAATGATATTAAACATGAAGCTATTTGAATACATTGTGATTAGGCTTGCGCGGCAAATTTGAGGTCAAAATTGAAAAAATGACCAAGAAAATGACTTTATATTGTAGAAATATGTACAAACAAAGACTTATACCTAAATTCTCAGCTCAATTTTAATTAGAAATTATTTTAAGAACTTTTTTCTAAAAAATTAATAAATTTTTTAAAATTTTGATATAAAATTTTTTAAAAAATAATTTCTAATTAAAATTGAGCTGAGAATTTAGGTATAAGTCTTTGTTTGTACATATTTGTACAATATAAAGTCATTTTCTTGGTCATTTTTTCAATTTTGATCTCACAATTTGCCGCGCAAAGCCTAATCACAATAGGTTCAAATAGCTTCATGTTTAATATCATTTATTTAAGTTTTGGCTAAAGTTTCATAAATTTTAAAACTTGTTTTATAATAAACAAATCTTGTAGAATTACATATAAAAAAATTATACTTATACATTGAGTAGTTCAAAAATGACATGAAAGATCAAACTATGTTTTGTAGTACCTTCTTTGCACATTTTTAAGACTCCTATGACCCCTTAAGGGACCATAGTATACAGAGTTGAAGGACCATAGTATACACAATTGAAGGATCAAAGTATACCCAGTTGAAGGTTATCATTGGAAATATTCAGTTCGGTGGCGGCTGTACTTTTTTTTTCTCAAATTCACTTAATCACTTGCGCCTGCAAAATAGAAAAACACCCTGGGCTTTTTATATCTTTCATGGAAGAATTGTTATGAAATATTCTAATTTTTCAAATAAGCACTTAGAATAATCATAGAAGTTACCCATTATATAACAACCCTATCCTGAATACATTAACAACTTTCTTTGCGAATAAAAACGTTTACTGAAAGTTTTTAGAATTAGTGTTTTGTGACTTTGTTTGTCCTACATAATTTGTTCAGTGCTATGTTCATCATTTGTCCTACATTTTGTTTATTTATATAAACTAAAGCAATGTGCTTAACTTCCTTTCACAAATTTTCATTCCAATTATCTTTAATATGTCAAGAGAAACACGTATAACGACGCGGACATTTATTTATACTAATAGAATATTCAATAGAATTTTTATAAAAATATGGATTCTTAGTAATGAAGCAATGAAATAAGACCAAAAACGTAGTTTTAAATAAAGATCAAGCTATGTTGAGCTAAAATTAAAAGAATTATATTTTCTCTATGACTTTTATTTTATGATGTTTATCCGCCACCTGAATAAAATTTTCCCGTTTAAAAATGTTCCTGTAAAATTTTCTAACTCTTTATGATTTCCAGTTATGTATTATTTTACAACAATTTTAAATTTAAACAAAACTATGTACTGATTAGCAAAAACCGAAAAATATTAGCAACATAGATGATTTCTTAAAGGAAATGTTTAACATCATTTGGTGTGAATGTAATAGAAATATTATGTTTCATTGTTCAACAAAATTCGTTTTCAAAGAAATTTTTTTAAAAATATAAATCTAATAAATCTTACATTTTAATCTTAAACTAACATTTTCAGTTTGAATATCTATTTCATATGTTTATTGATAACATTAATCATTTATGTTGAATATTTTTATTTTTCGTAATGCAGTCTTCGAATTCAGTTTTCGTAAAACATAAATATTTATATAACTCTAGGGAAAGAATATATTTTAAGTTTTAAAAATGTTGAATTTATTTCCATGATATTGAAACATATAGTTTGATATTTCCCCCCAAAAAGTATGTGCATATTTTAGTTATTTAAAAATTCATACTCGATTCGTTTCAAATTTAATTTTTCAAAATGTGGGCGGCGAATATGGTATCTAACAAAAAATTTATGTCAGACAGGACCAAGTATATTTATTTTAAGATACTAAAGTATAAACATAAAGTATACTTTTAAAGCTGGAAAGGCTTCAGAGCATCGGAATGTATTAAAAATTAAAAAGCGCAGTGAGTTCGTGTAATGTGAGTTCCAAGTAAATCATAAGTATCAAAAGTTTGCTTTCACAAGCTGAATTTTTAAAGATTTGTGTTAAGGAAAGGAAGAGAAACTGAAATGAATATAAAATTAATTAGAACACTATTTAAACAACTTTTAGTAGAAAAATAGTCGATTGGCAATATTATAACATCCTTTATCGATGTTAGTCTGTTATACAGTTCACGTTTAAATTTCAAAACCTAAGTCAAAAATTTTCTTAAACGAACGGCTCTGTTTTTTATGCATGCCTGATTGCAAATTTGTTTTTGAAATAAACTTTGTTAAACCTGAAGGGTTATGTTTCACAGAATAAGTTTTTATAAACTTTATTATAATACCTTCTTTTATATTGCATAGTTTAATTTTATTTCAGTTGACAGTTCACATCTTATTGATATTCATAATAATTAAAGTTTATTTTATTATTAAAATATTTTTTTTGATACGACAATAATAAAAGTTATTTATGAAATAGGTGCAACAATTAAATTCTTTATAAAAGAGAATGTTTTTTTTTATCTACCACAGTTTAACGCTCACATGAAACAATACCCTAGAGTTTTTGTTTTTGTTTTAAACTTAAGGGGGAATGGGCGCGCTGGACCGGTGGTCCCCAAACTCAAGTATCTCAATGTTAATCTAATGGGAAAAAACTATTTTCCCTGTCACATTTCTGCGGCTGTATTGAATATTTTTAAAAAACTTTTTTTAATAATAAAGGTAGATAACTTACAGGTCTCAAAATCCTACTTTTTAAAATTGCTTCACATACTTTTTGTGAGATCAATTATTCAAAATGATTATTTTTTTTACCCGATTTCAAAAAGTGGGACTGTCGGGACCTGTAAGTCAGCTACATTTATCACATAAAATATCCGTTTGTAAAATAGTTGATAAAGCCGGAGAAATTTGACAGGTACAATATTTTTTTTCTCCATTGAATTAACACTGATGCACCTTGCTTTGTAGACCCACGATTCAGCACGCCCATTTGCTTGTGTGCATTTGTATAGAGTATTTTAAATTACGTGTATTTGAATATATAATTTTATATAACGATAATATTCCACGACAATATACCGAAGTTTTTAAAAATTAGTTTTTCATGTAACTTAATTTGTCAGATAATTTGTCTTATTAAAAGGTAAATAAGGTTCTTATTAATTAACCCTTTCGGTCCCAACTTTTCATTTTTAGTTCTAAAAACTTTAAATTTGTGAAATAGACTCAGTATGAATCCAGAATGAAATGGTAAAAAGCAAGGGAGATAAACTTATTTTTTTTAAACTAAAATTAAAGTACAATTTTTAAACATTTAAAATTGCAAGCGTGAAAGGCCAATTTATCGAATGAAATTGTTTCAGAATGTGAATTAAATTTGCCATGTTTTCACATATTCATTTAACTAAAACAAATATTATTTTATTCTTCAAAATGCATGATTCTTCAATCTATCGATACAAAAAGAAAATATAATTTTGTTGAAAAATGAATGCAGAATTTAATAGAGCTCGAGTTTAACTCGAGTGAAAAAAATCGCAAGTTGATGATTCCAATTGGAATAATTGGGGGGAAAAGGGTAAATGGTCATTATTTGTCGTATAATTTGTTTGCTTGCAAAAAATATTTTTGACGTTGGATATAAGATTTAATGTTAGTTAATGCGATAGTTATTCTAATGTGAGTAACTTACAACAAAAAATTATTTACTCCATTTTTCCGCGTAATGTGCAAACGATACTAGAAAAAGATGGGGCAGCAACAGAGGCAGACCCAAGGCCGGCTGGTCGAGTAAAAAAGGCGGGAAAACAGAAACCTCCCCAGTCGTTTGCTCCAGAAAAGTGACAGGCTCTTTAATCGTCTTCATTACATGACGCAAACTATTCTCTCCTCCACCCCTCGCCCAAGCAGTCGTCTGACAAACTCTGCACCGGACGGACCGGATTCCGCGTTCGGGACACCCCGCAGAACACGAGGTATCGTCTGCTTTTACTCATCCCCATCAAGAAATATCATTTGGAATTTTTGTGA
Source organism: Hylyphantes graminicola (assembly GCA_023701765.1). Lineage (NCBI taxonomy): Eukaryota > Metazoa > Arthropoda > Arachnida > Araneae > Linyphiidae > Hylyphantes > Hylyphantes graminicola. The sequence continues at coordinate 77,786,001 of CM043111.1, read as the reverse complement.
CAGATTTTCGAACTTTGACCATGCTTTTAAAGTAGATTTTTCGCTCTCTTTCTGGATTATGTGATGAGGAATTTCATGCTTTGTCTTGATTTTTGACAGTGAACTGTGTGAATTTAATGTGAAAGTGTGTGAACTACGAACTGTGTGTTTAGTTCTTTGCTTGGATTTTAATAATGATTTGTGTGAAATAAGTTCCGCTTTTCCTTGTTTTCTAAATTAGGGATTTGTGTGAAGTTAGTTCGTGCTTTGGCTGTTTTTTTTCTTATTTTTGAAGATCTTAGCGTGTCTGTGAATTTCGTTTCAATATAAATGTTGGAATGTGAGCAGAGTAAATCTAAAAATGCTTTGTTTTGTCAATGAATGCAGTTGGTGGAATTAAGAAAATATTGGAATTTTCCCTCTTCAGTTAAGATGTCCATTCATTAAATGCATATTTTATAGCGTAAATTACGTCATTTTTGTAGTGTGAATGTCAGACGACATACATAAAATTTATACAATACTTGTTTTTCTTGAAATGTGGTACGCTTATTTGAAGTTTAGAATTTCGTTGTGATTATTCAACTAAAGTGTACTATATGGATAAAAAGTTGTTCTAATTTTCCAAATTAGAATTTGAGATATTGATGAAAAAGTTTGTGGAATTTCTTCTTTTCAATTTAGTAAAAATGTGTGCTGCTCATATGCCATGTGCTTACCAATAAAAATCAAGAATTTTTCATAGATATTGGCAACACGGAAATTCCAATTTTTTCTAAAAGTGATGCTACATCGAAAAATCAAGATTTTTCAATCAATTTCGAGTGAACAATTCTTTGATCTGAACTCTATATATTTCTCAATTTATTACTCAACAAAATTTAGGTTTCAATCAAATCAGAATTTCAGCAGCTTTTTTGAGGAGAAAGAAGTAATTTGGAAAATTCTTTAAAGTTTTATAAAATTTCTTTTAAAGTTTTTAAATTAAATTTTATTGATTTTATAAAGTCTTCAAAAGTTACTTTATTGTGTATACTCAAAGTTATATTTTTTTATACGATAGAATAATTTTTTATAACTTTCATTTAGAGCTACTGAGTAGATAATTACATGCAACTGAAAGAACATTATTCTGAATTTTACATTAAATGTCTTTTTAGAGTGATTTCTAAAAAAACTAGACATATTTTTTGTGGAATTTAAATTTATCACGTTCTTTTTCTTTAACTGATACATTAAATTTTCTTTCTGGATCACTTACTTCAAAATACGGAGAAATACCATTAACTTATATAATATGCTAATAAGGCAAACCATATTTTCAATCATATGAAATTATCCCCCCCCAAAAAAAAACCCCCAGTTTTTGACTATTTTAAGCAAAGCTTTCACAAAAGAATTTAGAATAAAAATAAAGAACTAAAATTACTTCAACCAGATAAACAGAACGACTTTTATCTTACTGTTTATGGCAACAGTCATTGAATAATGCATCTTGGGAACACAGGAAAAGCAAAACAAGGGATCTTATTTGCATATTCTAGGAAACTTGGCATTAAGCTGATTTCTTGCTAAGCAAACATCACTTTTTTTGTATGCTGAAGATTCGCTTTGTTATAGCGGTGTGACTTTAAAAGGATTTCATACAAGGCTTTCGAGATCTTCTTTTTCTAAAAAAAGGAATCTAAGAAGATTTACTTCATTTAAACCACATAGTACTTTTAGAGTTTTATTGCTAAGGTACTTTGATTCTACGGATGGTTTGAAATGTAAATTGGGAATTGAAATGGCTTGGTATTACTTTGCATGAAAATTTGTCAAATTTAACTTATTTCAGCAGTTGTCGTGAATTTGCTAAGGAACATTTATTTGTTAACAAATACATGAAGCAAATATACTTTATAAGAGGAGCGTAATGAAATAGAACATCACCTGTGTGGATGTGGAATTTGTCACTAATGTAAGACCACTATTATTAAAATTATATCAAATCCACTCAGCAAGATAAGTTTTGTGGCTGAAGAAAGCAAAAACTATTTTTATGACGTTTGAAAGTTTAATTTACACCAAAATCTTCTTTGATTGAAAGATAAGTTATTGAGGATACATTTGTTCAAGAGTACAGGATAAAAAAAGACGGCAATGTGTACAATAGCATAAAATAAACTGTATATTTGCCTCTTGCTAATTCCTCATAACTAACATTTTTAAGCTAAGAATGTTTTTACAAGGTGGAAAAGGCTGTAAAGGTAGTTAAGCTGTATATGTAAGCATATATCTTTAAATGATACGTATTCGGTAACCACTCATGACTCAATTAAAAACAATGCAGTGAAAATACTTATCCACTTACTATTCACTTCCTCCATCTAAAATACTTACTCCACCACAAGAACACAAAAAAACAGAGAAGTTAAAGCAACTAGTGCCTTAGACATTTTTTTGAAATTCAAGATACAGTGACTATCTCAATCTTCTTGAATCAAATGAAGATGTTAAGCTATTTGGCGTCGTTTCATGTCATCTTGGCGCTCTGCCGGACAGTGGTAGCTTCAAATGGGACTATGGAACCGCTTCTATGTCCGGCCGTTCTGTGTGACGGTGCCGAGTGTCGCCATTTGGAGAGGTCCGGCTTGTGCGACGAAGTGCAGGAGGGGCTTTTGGAAGTGACCGTGCAGACCTGCGGATGCTGCTTCTTGTGCAAGGGAAAGACCACCGGTGAGTAGATAGATTTGGACGTGAAAAACTCAAAATACTCTGTTAAAAAGTTTGGTGCAGGAAACCCGGAACTTTCTTGCTGCCGCCACTATTTGGAGCGTAGATTTACTAATATTTTTTTGGTTAAATAATAAGTTTGCTACACTGCAAAAGTGGCAAATCAACGCTCCAATATCGGTGGCAGCTAGAAAATTCCAGATTCCGGAGCAAACTTGCGCCAAAATTTTTAACAGTGTATTTAAAAACTAAGAGACAAGGCAGTAAATAAAGGGTGAAGAACAGCTGTGCCCATATCAGCTTATGAGATTGAGGGGTCATTGGGTGTATTTCAGCAAATGTTTTGGTCAGATTGACATCAAATATTTAAAATATAGGAACAGCTATAAAATACAAAAGCCTGTCTCCATTTGGCGATTTGCATTGCGCTAAGAAGCAACGAAACTGCACAAATGTGGTAAACATTTTACTTCATATTTCATACATCTCGATAAGTATAGCAACCTAATTCGCCAATGAACAGACCGGCTATTATATCATAGTTGTACTAAAACATAAAAAAAATATACTTCGTTTTGTCGTATACAGAAAATATAGAAATAAATGTTTGGCCAGTTTTTTTTAATTTCACTTTTCGCTTTTTTTTTTATTACAAAAATATTTGAGTATTCTGAATAGTTTCTTAGCTGAAAACTTAGTCATGGAGGAACGGATTACTTTGTAATTATTCTTATGGGTGTAATACGCATTACCTAGCAATATTTCACCAAAGTCAAATTAAACTTGTCAATGATTTATAAAACCAGCGTAATTTTTTTCTTTTTTTTTAACACATTTTTATCTCCAACTTTACAAAATCGGAGATAATAAAAGGTACGAGGTAATCAAATCCCTACAGGGTGCTTCTTCGACCCTCTTTTAGTAGTACCTTTTAAGCCAGCGCGCCTCCTGTATATGTCATGTCATGTAATATTTATGTTTCCAAGTGCATCACTCCCGAGTCTGTAAGGTTAAAACTGTTAATGCCCAGGGTGCAGTGCATCCTTGCAGCTGGCTGTCATCATGCGGTGCAACTTCCTGCATATGTTGGCTGTAGTTGTCTTGAAACTGCCATGAGTCACACTTCATTAACGGTATGGGACAATTAAGGCACCCCGTAGCCGCGTTGTCTTGACATCCACACCGCCTCTTGTTGTTGTGAGGGTTTCTTGTTGGTGGATAGTGTTTCGCTAGGGACGGATTGCTGAGGAACGGGAGACGGGAAACATTTATTTAACGGTCGCCTCTTTGTTCTATGTTTCATCTTTGCAGATTATGGTTGGGTTTTTGTTGCTGGTTTATTGCTTCGCTATAAGCGGGCTCATACCGTTCATGATCTGTTGTATTTTTTTTAAACCTTTCGAGGGCTAAGCAAAGTGGAAATAAGTGCGTATTTTGTTTTCACTTCATGAGATTAATTGGTTTTGGTTTTGAATTATCGTCACACTAGAGCTACACGAGGGCTATTGGCGACGGGCGTCGTATTTTAGAACCACAGTCAAGTGACGAGCCAACACCTGAATAGGCACCCAACGCAACCGTTAAGGGCGACATCGTACGCAGCGTTAGGACTTAGAAGGATATTTAACGTGCACTCCCTTGCATGGGGTATTATTCGTCGGACATTTTTGGCTGCACGGGCCGTTTATAGGTTGGCAGCTATTTTGGCGATGCCCGGACCCGAACCTGGGACCTTCCGCATGCTAAGCGAGTGCTTAACCGACTGGGCTCCCCAGCCCCTCATGAGATTAAAATTTAAAGTGCTAACTGAAAGTTTAATGCCTTTGTATTTTTAAAGCTAAATTTCTGTTGCAGATTATGACTCGATACTGTAAATTTTAAAATTTAGTAACATTATGAAATTTACAAAGTTTTAATAAACATGTGTGTTGCTGGAAAGCCTTACATTCAGTTGACTGGTTTATTACGTTTATTCATATACTTTTGTTGTTTGTAATTTTTGATTTACCTTTTGCCTCGGTTTCTGATTAAAATATTTGAAAACATTGAAAATAAACAACACACAAATTAATAACTGTTTATCGATGAAATTTAAAGAGTAAGTAATAAACACAAAATTATACTCTCCTATGAAAGATTATATTTATTAAACTAATAACATATTTTTTATACTATATTTATTTAATTTATTTCATTAAAAAATTAATAGAGGATTTCTATAAACTTTCCGGTTATAATAAAATAATACGATCTTTATATTTTTTTAAAGAGCAACTTTTTGCCAGCATGTGACTTTAACTCTGGTCCAATAATTTTTCCTACTCGAAAGTTACACATGTTTTTAATGTAAGAAGCTTATGTTTATATTTAAGTAGGGTGCTAGATTTATCTTTTACTCATACCGAAGGGAGTCAAAGTATAACAAATTTAAAAGAGATTACAAACATGAAAGTATTTTGCTGCATGGTTAAACATTAGTAATGCATGACCAGGAATTATTAAGACAGCTGTTCTGTAAAACTTTGGTGTGAAGTTACCAATGCCTTATGGAGTATTAAAGTTATACTGAATTTACGGAACGCCACTCAAATAATTTCTTTACATTATTAAACAATGTTTGACGTAGTAGTAACGTTACACATGTAAGCTGTTTTACAGGGCCCTATAATCCCATTTCTTGAAAATGGTTCAAATATTTTGTTATAAAATTATGCATTGTAAGCTAAAAAAAACCCTATTCGAACCAATTTAAAAACGTGGGATTATTGAGCCCCGTAAGTGAACTACATTTACCATATAAAAAACTGTTTGTAAAAGTATTCCATACTGAATGAGTAACGTGGCTTAGATTTTTTCTTTTGTTATATTAAGGAGGAATGTGCGGGCTGCATCGTGGGTCCCCAAAGCAAAGTGCATCAGTGTTAATCCAATTTAGGAAAATATATTTTCTCTGCTACATTTCTCCGGCTGTATTGAATATTTTCACAAACGATTTTTTATGTGATAAATGCAGTTGACTTACATGTCCTGACAATCCCACTTTTTGAAATTAGTTCGAATTTTTTGTAAAAATTTTTTTGAATAAATGATTTTACAAAATGTATACGAAGCAATTTAAAAAAGTGGGATTATAGAGACCTGTAAGTTATCTACATTTTTATTAAAAAAATAGCTTACAAAAATATTCAATACAGCCGGAGAAATGCAGCAAAAAAATATTTTTTCATTGGATTAACACAGAGGCACTTGAATTTGGTCTCCAAAGCACTTTGCTCTGGAGACCCGACGTCCAGCGGGCCCATTCCCCCTTAAAAACACATCACTTTTCCAAGTACAATACAATCTTTAAAATCATTCCTGTTATCTCTCTTTGCGTCACTCTTCCTTGCCTGCCTGTGTGGCCACCAACTTAATTACCCCCCACCTTAAAAATCGCTCTCATGATTACACAGTGTAGTGGATATTTATTATTAAGAACCCGAAATGACTGGTTCGAGTGGTTAGTTTGCGGACGGTAAATTAAGTGGCTTCTGCTGAGATGGCTAAGCGGAGATATGGGAAATTCCAAGATATGAGTGTCGTTCCATAGATTTTTTTTTGTAAGATTCTGGTGGTTTGAGTGAGCTTGTACAGTCTAAAGTATTTCCAACACGGATATACCAACTTACTTTTAATTCGAACTATATTGGCTTTTCCGACAAGAAGCGTCTTTTTTCTTTTGGATAAGATGAATTTTGTATAAGGTATTCGCCTACGTTTAACTTTGTATTTTAACGTCGTAACGAAGCAAAAAAATTTAATAAATATGCGTCAAACGGGTATTTATTAAATTCTTCAAAAGCTCTGTTTCAGTTTTTGAGAAATCGCGTTTTAAAGAAACGAATTTAGGGAAAATTTTAATTTTTCGAAAATCACTATTTAATTTTATTTTAAATCGTGAAATGTCTTTTTATGCATACATAAAACAGTATAAACCTGCACATTTAGTAAATTACATCTCTGTAAAGTCTTTTAGTTGAAGTTTTACAACTATTATCTTTCGGACAGCTTTATGTGAGAAAAGAGTATTTAAGCGTGTAGGCGAATACCTTAGTTAAAACCACCTAATGTTTGAATAGGTTTTGGGTTTGAATGAACGAGGTTTGATTTTAGTAAGGCTTTCCAAAAAACCTGAGTTCAGCTAGTTTTAGAAATTAAGCCGGTGCTATATTAAAGAAATCTTGGGAGTTAATTGAACGTAATATTAATGAACTTTTTTGGAAAAAAACGTCATGGAAGTGATCTAATCTTTGATCCGTTAATGAACCACAACATATTCAATGTTAACGAACTTTAAAAGTATAGGAGCAACAAGATATAAACACGATTCAACTTTACAAAAATGTTAAATCTTCTTGATTCACTAAGAATGAAACCATATTCGAAAACCGCCAGCAATTCCTCATTTTAAGATTACATTTGTGGCGACAAATTTTGGGTTGAGCAAGAGTTTTCGCACACCATTTTGACAACCCTTCACTTAGGTAACTTTCAAGCGAAGCTTCTTATTAACAACTAAATACAATTAATTAAAATAATATAAATATTTTCAATAAATTAACTGCATTGGAAATACCAGGATAAAATAATATATATATCTTTAAAAAGTAGAAAGAACTGTTGCAGAATGTTCAATGATTGGCTGCAATTTATAAACGTTCTTTTAATATAACATTACATTTCTTGGAGAACAATTTTGGGTAAAATCAACAATAGCTGTTGTACATAGTTAATTTTTTCTGCCTCAATAAAGTGTATTTTTTTTTGAAAAAAATATATGCCCTATTATTTGATTATCTATTGTTGTATGAATCCTAATGTATAAATTATGATAAACTGCAGTATTAAAACTCCAGGAAAATTTTCCAGCATTATTTAAATTATTAGCATTATAAAAAACTTATTAAATGTTTCATCAAAAAATAAAACTAATAAACTTAAATGCATATATCGAAAATACCTTTAAAAGAGAAATAGAATATTGAGAATTCAACTTTTAATGAGTCATAAAAAAATACTGAAGCTTTAAAAGTATCTGATTTCTCTTTAATTCAGAATTAATTATTAAGTTTATTCTAAAATAATGAATTGAAAGAATACTTCCAACCAAAACCAATAACTCTTGTCAGAGTTTTTCTTTTTATTTTGTTCTTAAAATTCTTTGTCAACAAATTGTCTTGGGCAAACTTTTCTTTAAAAAAAAGCATCTTTAACCGCCATAAAAAAAAATTCTAATTACTCATTTTATTTAAAACAAAAGTTTACAGACATGGAAATGAGGTTGGAAGATAGTTTGCTGTATTTATCTGTCTCCCGCTGGCAGCATTGAATTATCGTTTGCGGTATCTAATTTTTTCTTCCTTTTTCTCAAGAACTTGTAGTTTCAAGTTTCTTAATTCATTCTATACATCTTTTTGTTTCTAGTTTGAACGTTAATGTCAAGCTGGTTTATTTTTTTATGAATGCAGTTTATAGATTAAAAAGGTACTAACATAAGATGAAGGATCCTTTTATTTGATGTTGTCACATAAACATAAATATTGGACGCTTTTTTTATTGTAAGTTATTTGGACTCTTTTTTTTAAGTGCTAAAATGTTTGTTATTACCTTGTATGATATAGTAGTTAGTTTTTTAGAATGTGTAAAGAATGTTTTTTTACTTACATGATAATTAACTTTTTTCTCGTCACGTGCATATTAACTAATTCTACTTCGCTTTTATTAATTAATAAGAAATAATGAAATTATACATGCAAAAACGTTGTATCTAAATTGATTAAAATCTAAATGAACTAATGAAATCCAGTATCTAAACTAATTAAACTAAAATATCAAGAGACGAGCTTTTTACATAGTTTTATTAGCCTCTCTTTATTGCTTATCTTATAGTTATATATAATTGTCATTTTAATTACATTATCCCTTATAACACATTTCTTTATTGCTTATCTAATAGTTACAATATTATTGCCATTTTAATTACATTATCCCTTATAACACAAGACACATTTAATTAACGCGATGCTTGCCTTTGAGCAAAAATTCGATATAGTCTACAGTAATTCTATTTAACTTTTACCAATTTTTTTTTAATTATTAAATTACAATTTTAATATATTTTCTCCATGTTCCATTTACTATTAAAATATAAATTAACAATTAATTATTATATTTATTTCTTATTGTTACTAAGATTAGGTTTTGAATTAACTGCTCATGGTATAAACAAACAACAACCATGCCAACCGCCCATTGGGGCCAGTTCTTGCCTTTAGGCCAAGCCTGACAAAAATACTTATTGGTCACTCTTTGATAAGATAATTAAAAATATATGTAGAATTTATATTAATTAAATTTCAATTGTAACGGAAAATTATTTAATATAGAATTTAACTTAATTTTAGAATAGCTAAAAATACCATTATAAATTCAGTCTAGTTGGAAATGCAACGCCCTAATATATTGGTTATTTGGTTGCAAAATGCCGTCTTCCATGTGCTGCCACAGAAAAATGAATGTCCGGTTCGGCCGCTCTTAGAGCAGCAGGGACACAGCAGATCGAGAAAATTTAAATGAATGTCGCTTAGGGCATTTTTTGATAGGACTTCCTATCACTTTAAACTTTCGGTGAAATTCAGAGGCTTTTTAGAGTTTTTGCGAAGTTATGTAAAAAAAAAATATTTAGTGCTATATAAGAGCATCATTCAAATTATTAAGTGAGCGAAATTAATTTTGGATTAGCTGATGAAACGAAAAGTACAAGTTTAAACTTTATTGCCTTTTCGTTAAAATTAGGGCTCTTTCGTATATTAGAAGAAATTTAGAGGCTTTTTAGGAACCTAAAAATCTATTAACATACTAAAGGTTTTTTTAAAGAGTTTTCTGGTTGATTTTGAACTCCGTTTGCGTTATAGAGCTCCTCTTCAAGCGAAACATAAACTGGCACTACACTCCGTGCCAACCCAATTTGGGTAAAAAAATGGTAAAAAGGCAGGGAGAAAAGCGCGATTGGTCCGTTAGTTGGAAACTCTTACAATGTAATATTTACATACACAATGATCCGAATACAATTTAACCAAAATACACTTTTCTTTCTGATAAAATTGCGAAATTATCTCAAATAATATTCAAATCTCTTAGACCTTAAATGAAATTAATGTTTTAAACATGTTTTCTGGATGGATTCACAAATAATTTATTTAACTCTTTACATCCGCTGAAGGATCTTCTCCATAGTATATTTCTATTTCCCAACTTAAGTTGGCAAGGAGTGTAGAAAAATACCATTTAGTATTTTATTAGTTCTTACATTTATCCATTTCTAACAATTTATAAATCATTTATTTTCTAAAAAAGATCGCTGATGAAAGCGACCGATTCCACGACTTACACAGTTAAAATGTTGATTAAAAAAATAAGTTAAATTGAGTTAAAAATTCCCTGTTTCAATTATCTTTGAGTAGTAACACACTTCAATAGGTAAAAACGTTATATTTATAACCATTTTAGCTTCCACACGTCTGTCCTTATTGTCCGTCTGTCCTTAGGAGTGAAGACAAGATTATCTCGTTCTCCAAACGCAACTTGTAAATGTCCCCTCTCGGCTTTTCCTTTGGTGTTTCAGAAGAAGATGTTGCACAGTCTTTCCTTTTCCCCTCCACAATGCACCCCTTTCAGCACGGATGGGACGCTGTCTCTAATGTTCGTCACTTCCTCTTATTTGCACTTGTGTCTCTTCTTTTTCGGAATGCTGAAAGGGATAACCTGATCTCGTGTTTCTGATTGGGTCGTGTATCGTGTCCGACAACTGTCGAATGAGATGTAGGTATATATACTTGAAGATGAAACTGATGCATGTTAAGTATGTCGCTAACAATGTAGGATATTCCTAGGAATTCTGTGCTAAGTTTAAGTTTGCTCCCTTAGTTTAAAATTTTCACTCCAAAGATATAAAGGGTGGTTATAAAATAACTCTCGCTATTCGGAGTGGTCTGTAGCTTGAATGAATAATCCAAATGCAAAAAAAAACTTTGAGACACTTACTAATCAAGAAGGGAGAAAAAGAATATAATCATAAAAAACAAACTCGTCTCTTGACCAGGGTTCTAAATTACGAGGCGTAATTAGCTGTGTTGGCTGTACTTGGCCATAATTGACGACACCTCGTAATTTAGAACCCACGTCAAGAGACGAGTTTTTTTTTTATGATTATTTTTCAGGATTCTATCTTTTTTATGATTCCTTTCTCTCTCTCTCTCCCCCCCCCCCTTCTTGATTAGTAAGTGTCTCAATTTTTGATGCATTTGGATTATTCATTCAAGCTACAGTTCACTCCTAATAGCGAGCGTTATTTTATAACCACCCGATATTTCAAGGGTTCAATAGCTTTACTTGGAACATTGGTTGGTTAGGTTCGTTGCTTGAAGCGATTAATAGATACTCACCACATCTGTTTATGCATTGGTTTTTGAATTTTTCCTACCTACATGGCCACTTTTATTTGTACCACCCTGTATATATAAAAAAGCCAGTGTCTTGTCCCATTTCTTTTTGCAGTGCTTCACAACAATACACCCCTTTCAGCACAAGAGATAGTTGCAAGAAGTTTTTCGCAGATGAAATTACTTCCCCCTTTTATTTGCGTCTTGTCGAATCCATACTTTTTGAATGTGGGAAAGGAATAACTTGATCCCTCTCTCTCTTTTTCAATCGGCACAAAGCATCTTCACAGTGTGTGCTGATAACTATCAAATGAGAAACGACATTGATAGTGTTAGGGGAGACGGGGGTTGGTTTTCCCATGGGGCTAGTTTTACACCTGCTCTTATTTTGGAATTGAGCAATTGACGGGAGCCAATTCGTGTCTTTAAATACAGATTTTTTTTGTTTATTTCTCGATGTTTTAGAATTTAGGATGTTTATTTTAAATAAGATATAAACTGTTTATTGTTAAAAGTTGATTAAGTATTTGAATTCAGCGAGAAAACCCCATTAACTTACAACATTAGCCATTGCCTATTGTAAGAACAAATTATGTTCATCGGGGATCAGACCACATAATAAGTATGTCCAAATTATAAAACGATAACACTAAGAAATAAACATAAACGATGGACCACATTTAAAATAGTCCATTTAATAATGTATGTGATTTCTGTATTAAATGTATTTCGAATAAAATTATACATTACAATTTTTGTTTTTAACTGCAGAATATTTTATATTTACATAACAATAAAATAAAAATCCCTGTTCCCACATGCAAAAAAATAATAATAACGAAAAAATTTGTCGAGATGTTGACCCTGTTGGGATTCAGTCAGTTTATCATTCTTATAGTTGGTAAATAAATTGAGAACTAAGCTAGCTTGGAAACTAAAACAGTGAATTTCACGTCAACCTGATTTATTGACCAAATCACCTGCTGCATTTCACTCCAGTGCTCTTGGCTCGAAAGCTGGAATAGGCGCAGGAGGCTTTAACCCTCTATGGTCTGTCACACCTTGAGACTTGAAATTTAATTAGAAATTAATGAAGCTTCTTTCATCGAAAATGAAGCTCTGGTAAGACCGTAATATCTTAATTGTTATTACTGTCATGAACGAAGTGCTCTTTTAAAATTTGATGAAATATTTAAAGAGTTATACTTTGATAAATATAAAGATTAAGTATAATAAGATTCACAATATGTTAAAACGAATAAAAATATTAACCACGTTTTTACTTATTTTTTTCTTCAAATTATTGATTGGCTGTTATTACTTTTTTTACTTACTTTTGTCTCTTTGTATCAATGAGCTAAATCTCAATGCTTTGTATAGCATAAACACCATCCAATTGTTTAAAAATAGTATCTTATATGGTTTTTTTTAAAAGCCTCATTTTAGAAACATCAAAACGTCGATAAAGTAAAATCCATAACAACCTCTTTCACCCAAACTAATAATAATAAATAACACAAAAAACCTAATACCAAAATATAAAACAATTTCACACAATTCGTAGTAATTTTTTTCTGTTGCGGGAAAACTAACCAATAAATGAACCGTCCCCCAATTCTTTATTCTATCCTAGCATAGAATTCTGATAGAGAAGGAATAACATAAAAAAATAAGCATCTTCGTCCCTTAAATAAACCCCTAATGGACCACTGTGGTGCGGGAGCCTTAACAAAACCAGTACGACACGGAAGAAAGGATAAATATAGACCAGTTCTCTAACGAAATGGCCGATCAATAACGTTGCGTTATTTTATTCCATGGCTGCATTTAGGATATTTTTGAATAACAGTTTTATAAGCTATTCGCTTAGCAAATCATTGATATTTATATGACCAGTATATTTCTATTTTTTTAAGGCGAAGTTCTCTTTATCAACAATATATGTGTGCATATTAACAAGCCTTTTTTAATGTACGCTGAGGATTTTGAACACTGCTTAATAGACGAAGACAAATCCGTCTAGATGATAAAGTCTATCTATGACTGAACCAAGTGACGTCAAATTCAAAGGTTTCGATCATATATTACTTAATTCTTCTTTTCTCAAATCGACAACAAGATCGAGTCTAACCCTAATAATTCGTCCCAAACTCAGATTTTCACTCATGTGACGTCACCCAGCCTAGCTACATTAAATGATCTACCAGTGGTAACTACTTTTGATATAAGTAACGAAACTAAAGGCAACCTAAATAGTAATAAAAATAGTTTTGGTACAAGCCTAGCCACTTCGTAATTGTGTCGCCTTCACTGATTTATCCAAATATGGCTCTTGATATCTTTTTTCTCAGATTATTAGAATCTATCCCTGCTTATGATTTAAGGTCCTGTTTTCTGACCCATGCATAACATTAATTTTAAGTAGCCTAAGTTGGCCTAAGTTTTATGTAATCGGAATTTCGTTTTTCGCTTAATTACTTTTCATCTTATTTTCTTTTTTTAAGTCATGAAACTGCGATTTACTACGTCCTATCAGCTAATTTGATTAATCAATGACATTCAGTAATCACTATAATTCTTCTCACAACTATGTGAAGGCCCGTTTAGGCTTATTGGAGTTTTTAGGCACAAATCACTATAAATTGTATATAATGTTTTTTCGTTTCTTTACTTTTGCACATACGTGTAATGTAATAGTCATGCCTTCATATCTTTAGTAGTCTTATAGAACAAGTTTAGAGCACAAATAGTTTTATTTTCTTGAATTTATCCGGTCGATGTAGCTTTTTCTTTTTCTTATCGACTTGTTTTTTCTCCTTATATCTATCCAGAAGAAAACGCTGATGATAAAAGAAGGAAAATCGATCTGCGTTTTTACAATTCCTATCGATGTTGTATCTTTTTGTGGTAATGGTAGTATACAATTTAGGGACTTAGTGGCGAAATGTGCAATTGGGAAACGAATAGGGAAATACGAGAAGAGGAGAGCTTTTAGTTTATTAGTTTACACTTAGATCCTCTAAAAGCGGTACTTGCAAACTATAAAAACTATACTTAACTTAAGGTTATTATAAAAGGATACCTGCTATATTCTTTAAGTAAGAAATAACTTTTTCAATGACAAAAAAAATCATCTCAACTTTTTTTCTTCTAAAATGTCATGTACCATGTTCTTCCTCTAAACTATTGAATTTACGATTGGAAGGACTACGCTTGCAGTGACGTCACAACTATGTCAACCGTTGTCTTAAACTCCACATGAAAACCACCCGGCAGCAAACTTGTATAAACTGGGAAAATATTACGTCTATTGTTACTCAAACATTATCTTTTCTTCAAGAAGTTGATGAGTTGTGTATTTTTAATTTGGGTTGCATGTCCTTTTGACGTCAAATTTGTGTTCGTATGACATCAACACAATTAATGCTTGTATTTAACCCTCTAATGCATAGTGTTACCGTTCGGTAACAAGTTACATAATCCACTTTATTCTATTAAAGTAGACCTCAATCTCGACAAATTTGTATTTTTTTCATCTATTACATTCCATTCTGAAGTTTTAGTTAATAATAACCCTCATAAATGACAGTAGTAAAAGTGTATTCAAAATTAAAGAGTGAGGTTATTAACTGTTGTGAAATTACGTTTTCTGGCGTAAGTCAAAGTAGAATAATTTTAGTACTAAATACAAATAAATTGTTTTGAAAAATTATATATAGTTAAAAAGGGTTATTTTAAAATATATTTAGTAGTTTTCTAGTCATTATTATCAAAATTAGAATTTTTTAGTTGGTTTTTGTCGCATGGAAATTTTTTTTAAAATTGAAATTATTTAAAACCTAATGCAGTTAAATTTTTTTCAGTATTTTTCCCATAATGTATGAGTATTGAAGATACATATATATTTTTTTGGGATGAAAATAAAAAATCATGCATTAGAGAGTTAAACAACACGATATTGCTATGTTGCTATTTTAAAACTTAAGTTCCATTTGCGCTGTTTGAACAAAGTTTTTTCTCCGTGTGGTCTTTAATCTCATTGTGATATGATTGATACCAACATGCTTGAACCTTACACTAAGCGTTGTACAAAGTTAATTATAACTTTACTGTGAGAAATATATTTTTCTCTACTTAAAACATGTATTTAGAAACGGTCAACTGACATTGCCTTTCTCTCGATATATTTAATTAATATCTAAAAGCTATTTATACCCACACAAAAAATGCTAAATGTATTTTTTAGATCAATTAGAAAAGTGCTGAATGCACTTTTCTAATAGACTTTTTATGGTTGCATAGAAAATGTGTAATCTGGAGATTAAGACACAGAAATCACATTTCATAACTCTAATTTGCATACACACGTAAAAAAAATCAGATCAAAGAAATCACTTTCCGAAAGAATCCTTTCCGAAACTACTTTCGAATGCAAGCAATGGAACGAAAGAATCTTTTTTTCCCGCCATTTCCATCCCTTCTCAAATAAAAGAACACCCCCAAGACCCAAAATAATCCGATAAGATTCCCGCCTTTTATTTTCTTCATTTCTTCACTTCGCTTGATGTGCATTTCCAAATATAAAAAAAAGTAGCGCATTTTGCTTCAGTTTGGATGTTTTGTTCACAGGCGAATGCAGTTGTCTTTTTCTTATTATTCCTCTCGTTTGTCACATTTTGAAATTGTGTTGTGTGAAATGGCTCAATAAAGAAATCCCATTTATGTGTATCTGAAAATATTTTTATTTGTGATGGATTCCTTTTCTTTTGCTTGTACAATTTATTATTTTATTATTAATAAAAAGTACCCTATTAAAAGTTTTCTTTCATGAGATCAAACCGACTAAGTTTTTCAAATTACTAAAAGCTTAAATGATTTAGTGATTAATTTTTAATTTTTGCCTCGTGACCACCAATGCTAAAGGTGGGACGCGCATGGAGAGCAAAATTTTAAGGTTATAGGGCAAGTGTTGCCAACACTTTAAGGAGAAAAGTGCTACGAAAAAATAAAATTTATATCTAAAATTTCAACGAAAAAAAAACCACCAAAAAATACTAGCTGCATTTTGGAATATTTTTAGTGACGTGAAACGCTTTTGCAGTATTTTTATAGTATTCTTTGGAATTTTAGAATTAAATGGTATTTGTTCGTAGCACTTTTCTCCCTAAAGTGTTGGCAACATCGGCCCCATAACCTTCCAATTTTGCTCTTTATGTGCGTCTTTTCGTTAGCATTGGAGGTCACGTGAACTACCACTCTAATACTTTAACTATGATCTCAATGGCTTGATCAGAGACCCGCTTGTGAAGCCTTCATCAAGTAAGACAGACAGAGAACGAATTTTTTACTGTAACAGAGAGAGGAATATACACCCACGGCAAAGGTGGGAATTTGCGTCCGTTTTTGTGCAAATTGCTATATTTGCACCCGGGCCCGCACCCGTTACAGCGAGCAGACTGCTAGCGTAATGGTCCAAACCACTCGGCCATCCGGGCCCCAATAGGCTTTATTGTGACTTACTCGTTATTAATGCTTCTATCTGTTGCTAATGTTACAGTAATACGAAGCTTTAGGAGAAATATGAATCTAAGCAGTAGATACCACTTAAGCTCTTAGTCCATTTATGTCGCGATAGAAAAACGCCGGTAACCTTTAACAGTTGTACTTCTACTGAACGTGAACCACAATCCAATAAATACGTCAACGCCTTATCTTGTCTCTACAACTATCTTAAAACATAAACCAGAACTGTCACCAATACGTCGCGTTACTATGCTGTACGATTTAAAGCTCTTTTGAACAGAACCGTATCCACCCTGTCTCCGAATAACAAAAATAAAATAAAATTTGTAAAAAAAAAGCGCCAAACGACACAAGTCATCACTGTCACTCCCCCCAAAATGTCCCAACAACTGTTCCCTACCCCTCTTCGTTCCTGGATGCATCCCCCAAAACTTAACTGTGAACCGTGCTTGTGATGAATAAAATGACAGGCATGGCAGGAAAGCAATTTTTTTTGGGCGCGTCATTCCATTTTTGTCATTCCGAACGGTGATGTGGAAGAACTAAACATCATATTATTTTGCTCATTTTCTTTGAATAAATACGTGTTCACGTTTCTGTTCCTAAAGCTAATTGGCTAGTTGTTTCATATCGCATTAACTGAAACTGTTGACACAATTATAGAATCAGAACTAACTATAATGTAACTTACAAAGAAAAAAAAACTTCAATCGTACTAAATTTTTATATGCGAAATTCGATTGAGAGAGATTCAATATTTATTTTATTTTTTGGACGCTGCCTGTTCCAATCCCGAATTTTGTTGGCCATAATTTTTTGTTGTTTTTGTTTAATTCCTTTTTTATATGTTGTGGTGAAATGAAGTCGGATTTTACTAAATTTTCAATAAATCGAATAGCGCAGATTTTTTGGACAAGTAAACTAAATATACACGTAGATAAGAGTGAAATAGTGTGAAACTTTGATATTTTTTTCTTGCCTATACTTTCAGATTACAAATGTGTCATTTTATTTCATTGTATGGCCTTATATTTAATTTTTCAACTTATGCGTTTCGAATATGTATTTAAAAAATGTTATTTTTGTGTTGAATTTTTTTATGCTTTGCAATTAGTCTATGGTTTATATCTGTTTTCTGTTCCCTTATTTAATTCTATTTTCAGAAAAAAATGAACGTTTTGCTGCTTATTCAGTAAATACAAAAATTGTGACCTTTAAAAAAATACATTATTCAAAATTTAAAAAAAAATTACGAAATAAACAATCACTTGGAAAACAGTTGGGGGGAAAATGTAACAGTAACTGATCTATCACTGTTACTCCAAAAATGACACAGGTGAATCCAGAAGCTAACGTGCGGACGAACCAACTAAAAATACTCTAAAAAGTAAAACTCTAAATCAGGACTCGCGGAACTCGGGGGGGAATTCGGGGGTCTGAAAAGGGGGATACCAAAAAAATTCGAGCGTTCTTTCGCGTGCGGCACGAGCCGTCTGTTTTTTTGGAAGGTGGGGGGAGAAGAATATAAATTGATGTGCTGGAGAAATCCGAAAGTGCTATTTTGATGATTATACAATATTTGGGAGGTAGATGGGATCGGCGACTTTTCGCCTATTTGGCGTGCTATTCCTCTGTTTGCAAAGGGTTATTGGGCATGTGCTTGCAATTCAAGCGAGCTCATTGATTCTAAACTAATTTCTGATAGGGGTTGTCGCATTGTTCTTTTGAATAATGAATGAAATTTTATTATTCAAGCCTTCGCCCTTTTTTCCGTGAGAAAAAGCATATTATTTTTGTAATTTAATTTGAATGTAAAATTCAGAAAATGGGATTTTACCACCATATAATTATGTTGTCATTCTTTAAAATATGTAAAATATTTACCTGAAAATTACAAACGATACCGTTACCCTATTAAACCAGGTTGGATTGTATTTGTATTTTTAAGCTGGTGAGTGATATTATAACGACTATAATTATATAAATTTTTTACAAACTAAACGTTAATAAGGTTGATTTTTATCTACACAAAATTCTCTTCGGTATGAAAAGACAAAAATAAAGCTAATATTATGAGCCGATAGGGTGTTTTCAGAATTGTTTTACATGTCAAAATCTTGGGTTAAATATTCTGCCAGGTTTGGAGATTTGCATTTCTAGATGGAAATCTCCAAAGGGGAGGGGATATAGCATTGTTGAGTCTTTTTTTGAATAATTAAATGTATTATTTATTTGCATTGCAGAGTTTACTGCAGGACATATTTCGGAAAAGGGAATTAAGAGATGAAGAATTTTAGGTTTTTAAATTAATGTGGTAAACTGATTACGTCCATTTGGTTAAATCTGCTGTGTTTTAAGTTTGTAAAAAATACTGTCGCATTTCAGCAAATTATAAGCTTTAGTTCCTAAGTTTTAAAAAGAAACTACATTAAATATTCATAGATTTGGAAAAAAGAGATTTGCATTTCTAGTGTTAAATATATCTTTAAAACAGTAAACCTACATCTCTTTTTGGAATAAATGATATTGAAATGAATTTCTCGCTCGTATGGAACCCTGGGGCCCTTTCGAGGGGGTTTATATTGTGGAAACCCCTTCTTAATCCTCTTATAAAAGAACTGCCTGACCCCTCAGGGGGAGGGGGTTGTCGCGTGATACGGTGATGTTTTTTTCCCTTCTTGGTAATCGATATATCGTTTAGGAAGGCTATTTTGCTCTCGCTATGTGTGAAAGAATCACACAGATTTAGAATTCAATTACGAGTGGAATGGGATGTAGGTTTGGTTTGTTTTTTGTGGGTTGGTGTTGGACTGACGTCCCACCTCCAAGTTTCTCTAAGTTCTCCAAACGATTAGAATTGTTCAGAAAGTCATTTGATCAAATTATATCCTAAACTTATCTATTCCACAGATAGTTAGAGATCATTTTTCACGTTCTTCCACTGAACAAAGCAAGAATTTGGACGATTTCGGTGGAAGAACTAAGACGATGCTAAGGATGCTTAGCACGTTCTTCCATTGAAAATGTGACGAATACGAGTTCACCTACTAACTTTAGATACGAAAAATGTATGAAATTTAATGTTTTTTGAACAATTGAAAAGTGTTATGTTTAAAGGAGGTAATAACATAATAATTGACACAAAAATATCAATTTTTAAAAAATGTCACTTAGCGCGTTCTTCCACTTGTGAGTGTTTGCAACAATGGTACGAGTCCAAAAGCTGATATTAGCAGGTTACCTTCCCACGGTAGTTATCTTTTATGCAAGAGGTTTTTATTTTGCATTAATAAATCCGTTAAATTTAATTCAAGTGCTTGTTTCAATTATCATAAAATATTTTTCCTTTTCCATTATACTGGCATATTCCTGTCAATTAGCTTGTTTTAGGTAACGTACTTCCTTCCAGCTGTAACTCTTGCGATCAGTGCTCCGTTCCCATAAGTTACATTTGCTTGCCAATAGAGGCTCGAGAAAGAATTTATTTTCATTCTGAACTTCTGTTGCCGCTCAGAACCAGTACCGTGTTCCTTTAGAGACAATCACAATATTACATATTTTCAACCCTCGTGGAAGGCTTAGCGTAAACCTGAAATGGAGTTACAAGTTCAATTAAGAGGCGAACTATTTGACATAGCGGATTGTTTATTTGTGTGTGGCAAATGGAGGACTTGTAAATTTGCATATGGCAAAGTACATAAAGATCATAGGATTATAACCGATTTGATTACATCCATTAATTGGATTATATGAATCGACCAAAGTGCTCCGAAGTCGAAATTATTTACTTAGGGAAGTAGTACCAGTTTAATTCAGAATTAAATATTTTAATGCCTTAGAAACGAGTTAAAGTAAAATAATTGTAAGGGGGACCTGTTGCAAATTTTCAATTTAAATTGTCTGCGACTTTTGGGATTTGAGCTAAAGGAATTCAATTTCAATGGATCAGTGTCTGTAAAATGAAGAAACTTTTATTTCGAATTTTGGCTGTTCTAGAAATTTTGCTTTTTCTTGCCCGTGTCATGTAATATGGTTACACAAGGTTAATTTGCTTAGCGAACTTTTCAGAGCTATTTCTGAAATTGAATGGAAATAAGAAAATAAAATGGCCAGAATTACGCACCTTAGTAGAACAATGACAGATCGCCTATGTTGTCGCATTAAACATGTTCCCTTTCTATTAAGGTAAATAATTATAAACTTCATTTCCTAAAGAACATTTCAGAAAGAATTAAAACTTTATTTCCTAAGGGCTGTTGAGAAGATCACTTAAGAAGTCTACCAATGAGTAATTCATATGTGATTGACACGATTTTAATTTCAATTCTACGTTTTAAAACTTGGGAATAACCGTTTCATAAAATACAGCGTGTCGAAGTACTAGTTGGAATCCCGAAAGGCTGCTAGTAGAAAACTACTTGGAGCCATTTATTAAAGTGACATTTGACAGGAACCAGAAGCGAACTTGTGCAATGGAAAATAGTTTGGAGAATGACAATGAAATAATGGTGATATAGATAGAAGTAAAAAAAACCTTTCTGGTAAATTATCAAGTTACAAGCTGATTAATAAGAAATATATAGTGGATTCATTTGGCTTTTGAAATCATTACTACATCGAATAATTATTTCATTGCTCTTTGTGCCACAGAATATTTCATTGTTCAACAAGTGTTTTTTTTTTCAATTTTCACACCATTTAAATCTGTAATTATTTTTTCAGTTATTAGAAATTGGAACACTATTTATTCTATTTTCTGGTTAATTTGCGTAGATTAATTTGCTGTGAGAGATAAACTTGATCAACTAATCAGCAAATTCTTTAAAAGATCGAACTTTTCGCTACAGCACATTAGATATTAACTTTATAGCTGTAGAATCATTATATCAGCTTTTCACTATAGAACGATGCCTATTTAGAACGATTAGAGATTAACTCTTCGCTATAAAATAATTTTAGCATCTTTTCGATATAAATTCATTTTTACAACGCAAAACGTAAATTCATTTCAAATAAGCTACTCGAGTCGCTTGAAAAAGCTCAAATTCTTGAATAAGAAGTTCTTAGAAATTAATGGAGTTGTTTCACGTGGTGGGTGGCAACATCTCCACAGTCTTGTTTTCATTTTTCTGGAATTACTTTTGTTTTGGTATTCGAAAGTGAGTTTTCTAAGAATATTTTAGTTTTAAAAAATTTGAATGCAAGTTCCTTGCTGTGATGATAGTCGTTAAAATCTATTGACGAAAGCCTGCTTATCATGAAGATTTTCTTTTCATCTATTTCTGCATTTTGATACTAGATAAATACAAGTAGAGTTGCAAAGATCTCAAAATCAGATGAATTGTACGTTTTACTGTGAGAATAAAATCGAAACAACCACTGGCAATAGCAGGACGTAGAAAATGAAAACAAGAGCGTTAAACCAGCTAAAACATTCCCATTGAGGTGGAAAAAACTTGCGCGTGCCGTTTAACTGTTTTGGTCTCGCTTCATTTCTTGGTGAAAATAGCGGCTCTTCCCCTCCTCTCTCTCTGGAGAGCAAGAGTGAGATGAGAGGGGATGGAGGGAGATTATTTGCGTTTCCTTTATATCAACAGTTATTTCAGGTTTAAGTTGCCTTGAACTCTTCAGCTTGTTATACAGTGGTTACACACCCTTGAGCGCTAAGTTGAGTAGCGATTTGAGTTTGACTTTGGTTTTGCCAAGGTTTTTTTACTAAGTTTTTTTTTCGGTGAAGTTGGCAAGTGATTCTATATCGCGTTCGATTTTATACATATTTTTCACCATGTAGGATCTCTTAAAAAAGAGAAAACCCGCCAAGATTGCTACTCTTTACCTTTTAGTAACCCTCTCATTTGAAGAATCCCCCCCCCCTCCCAAAAAAAAAAAAAAAAACCCAACCCCAAACTAGATGGGTTATTGGCCTGCCTTGAGCGTCAGCTTGGTTTTTCGCAGTTACATTGCCTTAGTCACTGACTTGGTTAGCGTACAAGTTGGCGCTCAAGGTAGTGCAACGTGCAAACACGGTATTAGATAGTCACAGTCGTATCATGGCAACCCACGTTAATCAAGGTCATTTTAGAAAGGCGGATCATTATTGGACAAGAGAGAAATAAATTGCCCCGGTTGCCCAAAAGTGTGTTTGCCAGGTTTATACAGAGTGACGACTCTATCTTGTAGATTCATATCCGTTTAGTTTAATTTCCAATAAATAACTTTACAAAAAAATATTCGAACGCATTTCAAAATGTCGGTTTATAGAAACCTGTAAATCAGCTACCTTTATTTTGTATATGTTACTTCCTTGTCCTGGTGATCACATTCTCAGCAACAGATAAAATAAAACACTCCGTTTCCGTGCTTAGCATCAGATTGACTGTGGGGTACCAAGGCAGTGGAGTAGCAGTTGAAAAGATGTCTAAACAAGACTCGTGACTGAACAGTCCCTTGCGATCATCTCCAAAACCGGCTATCGTTTGACACTGTCGTAACCAACATATTCGCCAAATGTGAATCGATTACCGAAATTTCCTTGTGGTTATGATTTCGATCTCGGGATCGGAAGGTCCCGCGATCGAGTATCCGTACCACTGAAGACTCACCGAGTATATGCGGAGTACGTGCTCGTTAAACCTGTTGGGTCCGAAAGTCCTGTGGGCGGTCATTGCGCAGTTTACCACGGGTACAGGTCCCTAGAGACTATTTCCCTCCCCTTCAGGGACATTTCTAAATTGCGGAGGTGGCAGCATCTGTCACGCATGTGTGTGTGTATGATGTCGTGTGTCTTACTTGACGAAAGGTTTATAAGTGGGTCTCTGACCAAGCACAAGCCTGAAAAAATATATGACTACCAACCAACCATCTATTCTAACATGTATCTTTAAAGATATAAGGACGATTTCAAAAAGGGGGGGGGGTATTGCGATATATGATGCTTTTCACAGTAAGACTGCTTTTTGTCTGGGGGCCCAAACAACGTCACCTACCAAAACATTTTTATATTTTTCAGATTAATTCCTATGTTTCAGGACTGAATTTTGGAATGACTGTTTTTTTTCTTGCAAGGACTTTAACTCTTGCCTTATATTACCAGGGACTAACTCCAGTCGATTGACAAATACAATTTTGTAAGTCCAAACATGTAGCCCCTTCTCACAAATAATCTCCCAAAGGATGAATAGCAAAACGTGCTTGCTTTGGGGGGAGAGATGAGGGAATTTTTTCGGTTTTCATATCTTCGCTATTTTTGCTCGAGGGGAGAAATGTTGATCCGAAAAGGGGTTGTCGTTTTATATTTAAGGGAGATTTCTGTAGCTAAGAAATCGCTGGTTGGAGTATCTTGAATAATGTGAGCGATAGTCAATGCAGTTCAAACACGAACAGAACATTTATGCCTTTAAAGATAATTTTGGCTCGCAATATCTATTTACTAAATTTCAATTTGCCTAATTTTTTACCCATAAAAGTCAAGGCTGCCAATGTTGAAAACCAATTGAACTAAAAAAATATTGATTTATATTATTTGGGTCATTTATTTAAATAAAATTAACTCTTATATGTGACTAAAAAATATTGAAAATTTATAGCTTTCGTGGTCTCCCAAATTTTTACAGAATCCAAATTATACGCCCTGTTTCTTTAACCCTGTCAGTCCCAGTAATGTCATTTGGCATCATCATGTTTCTGATCACAATTAAAAAAAATAATAGGGCTGACATCGATTGGGATTCATAAAAAATATTTTCTAATAGGGAAAAAGTTTGAAGAATCGAATGATGTGCTTTTTGACATCATAAATGGCTATAGACGATCAAATTTTTTTTTAAAATGATGATGCTAAATTGTCATTAAAAGGTAAAAAGGGTCATTTAAAGGTCACAAAAGGGGTAAAATATATGAACTGCGATCAAGTGACGAGGGTTTTCCGAGGATTCTTACGGGCATATTCAGTAATTGTGCTGTGGTTATTCCAACACAGCAAGGAACGTGCCCACGTGTCTACGTTCAACCTGAAAGAAATAGATTCCTTTCAATCTCTGTTTTAAATTAATCGTACACTGTACACAAAATTGTAAGTCATCACTCTCTAGATTGAAGATAGTAGAAGGGATGAACACTGACATCAATGTCACGGCGTCTTAGCATGCAAAAATTAATACATTTCAGCAGAGTTCTGTAAAATTTTGTTTACGGCAAGAGCAGCTATAAATTACAGCAGAATGCGCTCATTATATACTGCAAATATGTTGTATTTATAAAGTGTATCACGCGGGAGATGGTTGTAAATTTTAGACTCGAGTCTTGTATACGATACAAATCATTTAGACTACGTTTTTGTTAAAATCAGAATAAAAATCCAATTTCCTTGACATCTACCGGGTTCCAAACTCGCCCATAAGAGAGAAGATTTACCCAACCAGACATTTGGCTACTCTTGTCGTTCCTCCCAAAAGAAATCGATCCTCCTCTTCCCTCTGCTTTTCCAATCAACCGTATTACGTGGAAGATAGCGACATTCCGGCCGATAATGATGATGCTCCACTGATGATGATGAAAAAGACCCGAGTTGATCTCGGGGGGACAAGCTTGTTTTTGTGTGTTGTCGGAAGGAAGGCCTTGAAGTCGGCAGGTGCTAGTCTGTCCGGCCTTCCGATCCGATTTAGATTAGGGCGCTAATGGTCTGTTTGGGTTTCTTGGGTGTTATAGGTATAGATATAGGAAAATAGCAGATATGCCCATCGATTGCGCAATCCCGTACAACGCAATACAAACCGTGCGACTGTGTGATGAAGCCACATTTCACCGTTTTCGCAATGCATCACGGGATACTGGTTCGCGAAAAATGCTTTTGCCGAAGAGTTACATGCAATAAAAACTGAATTTTTAATATGCTTCTTTTATGAATATAAACCTCATTTCTGCCAGAAAGTATCAATACATATCCAGCTATAAACTTATGATAGCAAAGCTTTAAAAAAGTTTGAATTAGTTTTTATTAAATAAATATATTTTATAAGTCGAATTACCTCATGGTGCCATATGGTGGCGTATGTCATGCCGTGTGAGAGGGCTTGCGAACTGCCTTATGGGATACTGGTTCAAAAGTGGCTTCACCTTTCCCACTAGGGTCAGATCTGCTACATTCCAAATCTATGGTTATAGGTTTTGGTTCATCGGATGGGTCTGGTTGCTTACAGACTGTCGTGATGAGACCGATAGATTGATTAACAAGAGAGATCGGTTTAGTTATTGACGAAAGAAGATTGAATGGTGCAGACGAAGTACGCGTCTTTATCTATGCGAGATGGATGGTGGACAGAATTCCTAACTTAATTGAGTCGTGCTTTTGGCATGGGTTTTATCGAATTTCGAAATCAGGTTTATGTTGTAGATTCAAGTTTGGTTGTCCATGTGTAGTGAAAAGACACACACCTTAAAATTATCGATTTTTATCAAACAAAATTCATTGATTTATGGAACTGGATACGAAAACACAAACTCTTTAAAGTTAGAATACTAGTAGAATAATGGGATATAAATTATAACATGGTTTAAGTTCTTTGGTCATTAGAAGTTATTCTGTGCAGACTGGGCGCCTAAGGAGTTTTCACTTCACGTTCCTGTTTAAATTATGAAGGTGGCTATAAAATTACAGATGGCAAAACTTGTTGGTGTCTGCCACAGTCAAAGTCGCATGCTAATGTATTTTCAAGAGACAGAAGAACATTATACTTATATCATTCCATGGTAGACATTATGGAATTGGTGTAAATATTAATTAATGTATTTGTCAAACAAATCCTACATATTAGCATTATAAATAATGACGGTCTTATTGAAGTTTGTAATTAATGTGGTTCAGCGTATAGGATTATAAAAAAATAATTATGTTATAATTTTTGCAGTCCCAGGTTTTATGCAATTAAAGCAACTGATGTCAATTTATTAAAATAATGTAGCTCCGTTGAATTCCGAAACAAAGATACTTTGGCTGCTTTCAAAAAGTAATGGGAGTGGTGGTAGTCTGGTACACATCATAAGTTTTCTCATTCTGTATTAATTCTACCGGGCGAAATAATTTTTAAAGCAAAATTACTATGCTGTATTGAATAATTTTGAAAATGCTTTTTTACATGATTAAATATAGCTGACCTACATGTAATAGCTTAGAGTAATTTAGCTTAGAAAATTATTTTTTACTATTAGATACTTTGAGACCGACATCCGCTCTCACCTGCCCTTAAATGAAAGCTTAGGTTTAGGATACTTACTACTCAAAGTTTATTATTTAAGGGATTTTTAATTTTTATATTTATTATTTCTCCATGTTAAAATGACCTTTTTTATGTACCTTTTTCTTAGAATCTATTGTATACTTTTGAATGAAGTTTTTAAAAGTTGCTAAATGGATGTTTTACTATACTTTAACGGAGGCATTTTATAAGTTTTTGTTTGGTTTTTAAATTATATTTTTTAAATGAAACTACATATTTTTTTTACCTAAAAACACCAATAATATTAAAAAGAAAAAAAAATGAAGATAGTTGTAGTCAAATAATTCCAGCAGTATTCAGAAATCAACTTCTTAAATACGTATAAAATTTTCAGGCTGATACTTACAGTAGGTTTTGAGAAAAATGTACATTGAAAAAGTAAGCGTTTAAAGCAAACAATATGAATTTACCTAAACAACGTTTGTTAAAAAATATATATAAAATACTTCCAGTACTCGAAACTTCTAATGTAAAAGGTCTAGTAGAAAAGCTAGATTTCGCATTTTAAGAAACACCAAAAACATGGAAATGTCATTTTTGAAAATTTTTTGAAAGTGTTTTATTCGAATAACACTAAAGAGACGAATTCCAACAAAGCCGGAGACAATGCTATTATATTAATTTACTATAAACTTTGCTTGTAGGGAACCTACTTTTTTTGTACATATCTGTCATTATTTACATTTGTTGGAATGTTCCTTTCAGAAAAGCAAATAACACTATTTTTTAGTTTTTTTTTGCTAAGTTTTTATTGCTGCAACCGTCAGGAATCTAAGAAAATGTTAATTTTTTTATTGTTACTCTTTAATCGCTTTTATCTTTTCTCAACCATCATATTCTTTCCTTTTATAAGGAGATATAAATGAACAAAGCCCGAGATAAAGTGGTGGTTCTATAGGGGTGATGGTTTATGGTAGGCTTCATATTTATATAGTTTACGTTTCCTAACAATTTTATGTTTTCTTTCTTCTTTGTAAACATCAAGGTTAATTAAAATAAGAAAATATTGTCTTACTAAATATAATTAAAAGTATTGATTTTAATAAAAGAATATTCATAACTTTGCGGCTTCAACATTTTGGTTAATGTACTATTCCGCATTTTGTGAGGCCGAATTTTCCAGTTACTAATTAAAAAAAAAAGAATGAAGCAAAATTACAGAACTATTTTTGTATGTATCTTATGCATAAGTTTGACTTCTTTAAACGTGGTATAAATGTTTAAGAGCATTTTAAAATCGATGTAAAAGGCAAAAGAACTATTGTATTTTTTTGTAGATCTCTTACGTATAAGTTTGACTTTCTTAATCGTGGTGTACATGGTTAAGAGCATTAAAAATCGATGTGGAAGGAAAAGAAACTATAATATTCGAACTTGCCATCAT
Organism: Hylyphantes graminicola; assembly: GCA_023701765.1. Lineage (NCBI taxonomy): Eukaryota > Metazoa > Arthropoda > Arachnida > Araneae > Linyphiidae > Hylyphantes > Hylyphantes graminicola. The sequence goes on along the minus strand of CM043111.1, from coordinate 77,757,646 downwards.
ATTTTCGAATGTTTTTTCTCTTAATAAATATAGGGAGGAAAATGGAAGCATGTCTTGATTTTTTGTATCAATCTTAAAGAAAACGTCCGTTGCATACTGATACGAAAGAACCGAACGAAATAAATTTCCGCACGTAGAGACGTCAGATAAGAACAGTTGGTTGGAACAGTTTTTTTGAATTGCAATTCATAAATAACAGAAACAAGTGTTGGTTTGCGACAGCAGCATTATAACTTGGAATGTTTCCGAACAAAGCTTCAGTAGCCATTTCTTATGCATTTCTATTTCTAAATTGTTATTAATAATAATATCAAAGTTCTTTTTTTGTTCGAAAGGTTCATCAGATACTTATATTATATACATTTCCGGCATGTTTCTGTCAAGTTCGTTCATAAAAGCTACTAGAATTAAAAGTTTATCTTGCAATAAAATATTAACTATCTTTCTCCAACTATTTTTATCCGTTTCCAAAGACACAACGTAAATCCTCCCTCCATATATCTTCACGCTTTTCCTCATCTGCGATATCGAATTTGGAATGCGCCCAAGAAACTGAAGTGAAGTAAAAATCGACGGAGCGAGAGCCACCTATCGATCGATAGAGGCATTAGGTGGAGCAATGACCCGAATCAGACACGTGTTGTTTGACGCTCTTCTCGTTGCGTTACTATCTCTTTATTTTTATTTGCGCGGGAAATGCGAAAAAGTTTTCGGAAAATGCAGAGTAATAAATTATTTGTATTATTTTATGAAGATTAAATTTTGAATTGTTTGATTTTCATCTTGAAGGGATATTTTCCGATTTCGAATAAAGATGAATGTTTGATGAAATTGGCAATAACTTATTTTCAATTTTATTGCTTTGTTTGACTTGGAATAAAAGAAGATTGTTGTTGATTTTAAATATATTTTGAAAATTTTAGCTTGGCTATATTCTTACTTTCCCTCTTATTATTGATTTTTTTAATAATAATATTTGAAAATTTTAAATGACATATTGGCTTTTTCTAATAAACCATTATTTGTATTCATGTCTAATAAAGAAATTCAAATTGGGATGAGAGGAACAATTTTCATAAATCATCAGTTCCATGTATTTTTCGTTATTGGGGACCTGAGATTGATGAAAAGTTTAAGGAACAAATTTAATTTATTACTGAAATAAGTTCCTTTCCAGTAAATACCATGATTTTCAATAGTAAAAATTTCGAAATCTTCTTGTACGCAATAATGGATTGAATTTATTAATTTTCTGAAGACATTTTTACGATGCATCTTGAAGACTTACATGTTATCTTTAGAAACAAATTACATTTTAATAAAAAGGCAGGTTAAAATAATAAATTCTTCAACTCATTCCGTCAAATATTTGTTAACTTTAGACCAACCCAAGATTTTCTCAAGATTAACCCAAGATTTTCGACCTAATAACTTCTATTAAATACACTCTTAAAACAAACACTCCCAATTTACCTCAGTCTGAGTGGATTTCACTCCTCCAGACTGGAAAATGCACTTCTCCTTTTGGAGCGGATCATTTGTGTGTTAAACCTCCGACAGGATCACTCCAAACGAGTGATTTTAACTCAGTCTGAGAAATTATGCATGCCTTTAGGGTGTCGAAAATGCACTTCTCCAACTGGAGTGGATTTCACTCTTTTGTTTTAAGAGTGTACACACTTTATATACAGTGGTGGCCAAAAGTGTGGACACATTTTGAAAGTTTCACGTGTTTCAACTGCTAATTGTGTTCTTGCATCTATTAAATTTCGCTTTACATTTAAATATTAAATTGAAGGTAATTTAATGTAGAATTTCACTATAAAAACAGAATTAAAGTATCTTTATTAAATCAATATCAAATAAAGTTATGCTCATTTTAGTTGAACAAGCAAGCACAATCAATGGATTCTCTTATGCTGAAATTGCAATACAAGTTGGTGGTTTAATGACTTGCAAAACTAAGACAGATCATACTATTAGTTGCATAACTTATTCGTAAAACATATATTGTAATACTGTATTTATTTTTAATTGTACATGAAATTACTTTGACGATGATGATGGTGTGTCCATGGATATAGATTATATGGAACCAAAGGTCTCATAGACGGCTTCAGCGATCTGCAGACAGTGGTCCTCATAAAGATTAAATTACTTTTAATTTGATATACAATTGTTTAATTTGATATACAATTAATATATTCTGTAATCACACAAAGTTGAAAAATATGAAAATTTCAAAATGTGTCCACACTTTTGGCCACCACTGTATGTGCTTTGCCTTTTTCAGTCAGTATGGAAGGAAGACAATATCATTTTGAAATCGTCCCTATATCTATTTGACAAAGTGATGTTTGTAGTATATATTCGGATCTTGATATCTTGTGCTTCTCTGGAAGTTGATAATCAGTAGTAACATTGTTTTGACCTATGATTAAAAAAATATTTAAGAAGAAATTTAGTCAAAGGGTTTACGCTTGTGTCAAAACTAAAAGTTACCCTACAGAGCCTAAGTTACTACACCCTTAAAATGAACGAGCGAATTTAACTCAGTCTGAGTTAATTTCACTTCTCCAGTCTGGAAAATGCTCTTCTCCTAGAGGAGTGGATTCTTTGTGTGTTAAACCTCCGACAAGATCACTCCAAACGAGTGATTTTAACTCTGTCTGAGTTAATATTCACTCCTTTCCAGTGTCGAAAATGCACTTCTCCTGCTGGAGTGGATTTCACTCTTTTGTTTTAAGAGTGTACATTTGACGGTAGTAATAACGCCCTCCTACAATCTTAAAACAAACGAGCGATTTTAGCACAGTCTGAGTTAACTTTCACTCTTTTCGGTGACGAAAATGCACTTCCCCTATAGGAGTGGATTTCACTCTTCAGTTTTGAGAGTGTATAATACTTTTAGCTCCCCAGTGCCTAATACTTGTTTTCTGATAAAACACCTTTTACACATTCAAACAGCTATATTTCTGTACATTGAGTCGGAAAATATCCAATTTGGATTGTCGACCGATGTTCTATTTTACACTATATAGGCCATTTCCTGCCAAGATTCAAAATATATAAAGTAGAAACTTCATTTGCTTCCAGCACTAGAGCCTCATTTTCTCATATGCATTTTAGATATCTAGATCGAGTTCGTTTCCATGGCAACAACTAAGAGAAGAGTGCCATTATGGGCGGTATATTGAGACGTGTGCGAAAAACAAGACAACAGCAAAACCGTGATCGGCTACCCTCAAATAATCTGGTTGTCATGGCAGCCGCCATCGTACATGCTCCCACCATCGTATTAGCTTCTTCTATAAGTATTGAAAGAAGATTTTTTTTTGTGCGGTAAAAAGAAATTCGAAAATCTTCTAGGAAGTTGAATCGATATATACTTTTAAGGCACGGGAAGTTATCTCAATCTGAGAAAATGCGTTTTGTTTCTTTATATCGTAAGAGAAATCTTGCATCATAAGCTACTTATGTGAAGAGGCGACTTTGTTTGCAATCTGTTTTTCCAACTCTTCTATATGGCCCAATGAGACCGGGATCTAATACCTTAAAGCCAATTTCAAAATACACAAGACAGTCAAAGATTCACAATTGAGAACTCGTTCGCAAATTTACTATAATCCATATAACGTAAATGGTATTCTGGTCATGTATTTCGTTTGTTTATTCTAACTGCTTTTGAAACTGCTATAGTTTTAAAGCATCATAATTTGTTAAGTAAAAAGTTATTTTAACTAAAAGCAAACATAATTTGGGGAAAATTCCAATCCTTTCGATTTAAAAAAAAATGTTTTTTAAATCAAAAGGATTGGAATTTCCCCCAAATTATGTTTGCTTTTAGTTAAAATAAATTTTTACTTGACAAATTATGATGCTTTAAAACTATAGTAGTTTCAATAAAAAGTTAATTGCATGCAAATAATAATTCATGCAAAAAAGTTCGTATACTTAAAATGAAAAGTTTGAATTTTAATTATATCGTAATAAAAATATGTTGCAAAAATAACTAAAACTATAAAACTGCAATGATGAATTATTTACAATAATAATATTAACATTACTTAAAAAAATAAAACATGTGATTAAACTGAAGGGTCAATAATGAATTCTTTTTCTCCGAGATAAGCAACGAAACTATTAAAAAAGTGTTTTGTTTGATCATCAACGGATCAGCTAGTAATAGTCAAAAATTAATTACATAAATTCTAATCCAACACTAATGACTCATTAATTATGTTACTAAACATTAATTGTGTTCTTTACCTCATATTGGCCAATAAAACCAAATCCAATAAGTAGTTGGTGGCTTGGACATCCAACGCACATCAATCAATATTTATTGGCGAAACTTTTTGGCGATAGAACTCGTCTCGAGAAAGGGAACTTTTTGGCAACCATGTACACAACTGCGTGGAATGAGAATTATTTACTTCCATCGCCAAAAATATTTATTTTTGAATTATTATTGGATTGGAGTGTTTGTTTAGTCACTCCTCAGGGAACTACCGCCCAGAAATGAGAGGAATTCGATGTTTAAACAACCTTACTTGGGGCTTGTTAGGGCTTAGGTTAGTGTTTGCTCTTCTGATTACAGACGAAATTGAAAATGTATGACGTATGAAAGAAGGTATGCAAGAGACAAAAATGTGACCTTAAGGTTTTCACGAAGCGACATTGTATTAAGGTTTTTACGAAGTGACATTGTATTACATTATCCACATTATAAAAAAAACCCTGCTGTTTTTACAGTAAAAACCTGTCAACTTTGACGCCAGTTAATAACTGTTTTTATTACAGTTTAAAACTGTAATTATTTTACAGTTAAAAACTGTATTTTTTTACAGGAAAACTGTAATTTTAACAGATAGAAACTGTTAAATTAGACGTGCAAAGAGTCACGTGATTGAGATCATCTCATCGTTACGCACAAATACCCGATACTAGCCCTAGCGACCGAGTAATTACTTTGTCGTAGACGGCTCAGTATTGGGCTCGCTTATAAGAGGTTCCTCGATCAAATCCGGGCCCGGTCCATACCTCTTCCAGGAACCTCTTGCGCGCGAGCCCAAAAACTGAACCGTCTGCAACAAAGTAATTACTCGTCTCGAGGGCTAGAATTGGGTATTTTATTTTAGCAGGGATAATTTTTTAAATTAACAGTTTTTCCCTGCTAAATTAACAGTTTCTCCTTGTTAAAATTACAATTTTCCTGTAAAAAAAAAGTTTTCATGGAAAAAAATACAGTTTAAAACTGTAAAAACCACAGGTTTTTTTTTTACAGTGCACTAACTCCTAGAAGGATCTGCGGACAATCGGACTTTCTTAGAAAAAATTAATTGATGGGAGGAAATCAAAGTTTAATGGTAGCATGCTGACCAGTGTAGAGGGGATCAAATGGTATAAAATAAAAGTTGGAAAAAAAAAACTGTTCGTAAGGGTAAGGGTACACCATGCAACGTCGGGATTATAAAGCTCTAGTATTTTTCAATAATTCGAAAATACATAAGACAATTTTGTATTAATTTGGCACGGGAACAATCGATCTAAAACTTTGCAGCTAGAATTATCAATTGAGTAAAAGTATATTATTGTTATTTGATCTCGATTTTTTTTTCATTTATGGACTATTTTTCTGTAACAATAGAGGCACCAATTTTGTGATACGCTTCAATTTTCTAGAAGGAAAAAAAAACATTGCGCGTTTTTTGTGAGGTTCTTTTTTAAACTGCCCAATAATGTAATTGCGTTATTTAATCAAATGTATGTAATTTTCAGTATTTTATATAAGTCTAATCAGCTCAGAAACTACTTTTATCTCACACTGTAATTAAAAAAAACCTATTATGAACCTTGTATGTTTCAAATTTTCTTTAGTAATCAAAACAGAGAAATTATATATATGTATTCTCAACAGTTGCAAGGTTACAGATTTCATCTGTTTACCGATGAAATATGTCTTTTGACAAATTGAGATGTAATTAAGAAAACAGAAATTTTCTGTCGAAAAAAAAAAGAAATAATCTGTTTAATAACTTTTTATAGAGTATTCAGAAATGGATTTAAAAATTTGCCGCTCCCATCTCACTATTAATTAATATATTAACAATAACCATTTGTAATAATTAGCACATGTTAATTAATAGTTCACCAATAATTAATATTTTTTAAACAATTTTGTGTTTTACAACAAAAAGATAAAATTCATTGGTGTTTTCACCATTATAAAAATGAAACTAATTTAATTTTATAGTAATAAGAGTTAGCACTGGGAGGGATAAGCCCATTAAATTACGTGCAAAATTGTCTTCACTTTACTTTATGAGATAAAAAAATTATAACTGAAAATTTAATTTAAAAAAAACCTCTTAAAACTATATTTACGAAGTAACTGGTTTTAAATTTCTTTTCAATGCTTTAAATTTTAAAATTTAATGAAGTTATTAAAATCATAAAATTTTAAAGAATTATGTGTGTTGGGCTGGGAAACCTGACAGATCTATATGTCTGTGTTTCCAAGCGGGGTAGAATAAATTTTAACTTTTACAAATCAGCAAAAATTGTTCCTCCATCCTGCAGCCTATTTAGCCTATCTAGAAACACATGCATACACTCATTGCCAATCTAAGTTGGGTAAAGGAATATGCTATGCAGAAGATCCTTCCGCGCATGTAAAGAGTTCCATAAATTATTTGTGAATCATCCAGAAAACATGTTTAAAACATTAATCTCGCTTAACGTATAACAGATTTGAATATTATTTGAGAAAATTTGGCAATTTTATCTTAATGAAAAGTGTATTCTGGTTAAATTGTATTTAGATCATTTTGTGCATAAATATTACCTTATAAGAGTTTCCAACTAGCAGACCAACCACGCTTTTCCCCTCTGCCTTTTTACTCTTTGTTTTTACCCAAGTTACACTCTTAAAACGAGCGAGCGATTTTAACTCAGTCCGCTTAACTTTCACTCCTCCAGTCTGGATGATGCACTTCTCCTTTTGGAGTGGATCCTTTGTGTGCTAAACCTCCGACAGGATCACTCCACACGCGTGATTTTAACTAAGTCTGAGATAATATTCACTCCTTTCCAGTGTCGAAAATGCACTTCACCAACTGGAGTGGATTTCACTCTTTTGTTGTAAGAGTGTATTCAGATCATTTTGTATGTAAATATCACCTTACAAGAGTTTCCAACTAACGGACCAACCGCGCTTTTCCCTCTGCCTTTTTACTCTTTGTTTTTACCCATGTTAGGTTGGCACAAAAAGTAGTATTATTAGCCTGTTTCTAATGTGACTTTGTGAATTGAAATGAATGACTCTGTGAATTGAATGTGAATTTGACTTGTTTGTAACTCTTTTCTGGTTGCAGATCCGGAGCGGCAGCGCGTGATCATCCACCTGAAGGATGTGAACGACGAGCCGCCCTACTTCATCAACCGCCCCCTGCCCATGCAGGCGGTGGTGCAGCTGAACGCGCCCCCGGGCACACCCGTCTTCAAGCTGCAGGCGAGGGACCCGGACACGGACCACAACATACACTACTTCCTGGTCAGGGACCGGAGTGAGTGACACACGATTTGTGTAGTTTAAATATTGTTTCCTTTTTTCTGATGATTAAATTAAGAACTTACGGGACAATTAGGGATTGGAAATTCACTTTTAAAAAGTAACTCTGATACAAACTTTATTAAAAATATAACTTTGTTGAATTAAAAGTTATCTCATGAAAGCTACCTTTAAAAATTTCAAGATTTAAGGAAAAATTAAAATTTAAACTATCTTACCGTTTTTTTTAAAGACAACCAAGATTAAAGAAACATAAGCGCAAACAAAAACCACTGCAATAAAGAATTACAGTTTTTTTTTAAATATAATTTTAAATTAGTTACATTTCAAAATCAGCATGACAGCCTTAGAAAAGTAACGACATTTTATGTCCTGTGTTAGTGATTCACTGTCCACATTTAAAGTACAGGATTGGGTTATACCGTAATCCTGGAACTTTCCAGCTGCCACCACAATTTGGAGTGTGTTTCTATCAATTTTGTGGCAAAAAACAATTTTGACACCACACAAGCAGGGAATCCACATCCTCAAAATAGTGGTGGCAGCTAAAAATTTCCAGGGTTATGGTGCAATCCTGCATCAAAAACTTTCTAACTCTATGGTGCTGCTAAAGCGATTTATAAATGTTCAATCTCAAATGTCAGATACTTCCCCTAGACTCTTCTAACCCTGTTTTTCTCATTATCAATTTGTAACATAAACTTGCTGCATAGAAGGATCCTCGAAATGGCAGCAGCTCCGTTGGGGAAAAAATCAATCAAGCAATAATCCTGTTAGAAAAATGTTACCTCACTCATGTTTTATACTATTTCGAAGTAACGTTTTAACATAAACTCTTGAGTTTTACAACGTCCTATATTTAACATTGCAGCTGGTGGCCGGTTCGAAGTGGACGAACGCAGCGGCGAGGTGCGAACGCTGGGCAGCGACCCTTTCATGCTAGACAAGGAATACGTGCTGTACGTGAAGGCCGAGGACCAGAACGGCATGGCAGAGGACAGACAACACCAGTCCACTGGGGAAGAGCGCCTCAGCATCATGGGGGGCAAGCGGCCCCCGCAGTTCTACATGCAGAAGTACGAGGCCACCATTCCGGAGAACCAGAGGAAGGATTCAGAGTGAGTATATGCAACCACTTTGTGACGGTGGAAACATAAATGAAGAGTACACGGGAAGAACCGATTGATTTATTAGGCGGACGCCCGCAACTGTCTGCTTGGCGGCAGAAAACCGGTTTCTCTCTTTCTTCTTCGCTTGGTCCAAGCGTCGGATCGTCAATCGCCTGAATCTTGGTCGCTAGGAACTACAGAGATATTAGTTACAGTATTAGAGTGGAAGATTACGTGACCTACAACACTGACTTCATTGGGGCTCTTCTGGGAGCTCCTTGCGCGTCCCGTCGTTAGCATTGGAGGTCACGTGATCTGCCACTCTATTACTTTAACTATGATCTCTGTGGTAGGAACTGGTTTCCTTACACAAGTTTAGGCGATCACTCGCTATCATCGCCAAAGTGACCTGCTAAGGAAACTTCTCTACAAAATCAATCGGTTTTTCCTGTGTACTCTTCCAATGTATTTGATATGAGTATGAGTTTAATATGAAAGTATATACTTTTGCATGATCTAGGTTTCTAGTAACAGTATTGTTATCAAATGAGTTTAGAATGATTATGGTGACATGCCTTTGTTTTCGGTATTGAATAATAGGCTGTTCTTTTGAATTCTTTAAAAAGAAAACAACATAACTTAAAAAAAAAAATCCAATAAAGTGAGTGTTTGTCATTTTGGGACTGCAATTAGGAATGAAGACGTACGGAAGACATACGAAAGTTTCAGTGACTGTATTGAGCCATCATTGGTCAACCCATATAAACGACGACTTTGTGCAAAACCATTAACCATTTCATTTATCCCAATATAAATGTTAACTTAAAGGTTTTTAAATTCCTTTTTTTGCTTAACTTAATTTGTCCCAATCAAATTGTTCAGTGGAGTGCCCTTCTTTTTGTCTTATATTTTGTTTGCTTAGATAAACTTAAACACAAAGCTCAATCTTGCGTGGCAAATTCTCTTGCTAACTATTATACTGTGGCGGTTACCACACACGCAACCTCAATATTCCATCAACAACTAGGTGGCGCTGATTTACCACCCATGTTCCTATCACTATTACATATTACAACGTTAATGGTAGTATATAAGCCGAGATAACTCATCTTCGCCTTGAGGATCCTTTTGGCAAACAATGAGTTATCGAAGCCGCTACACTAGCAACATTGGTCCAAAAAAAATTTAATTCCTTACCAGTTTCCAGTAACTATCGAGATTGTTCTTAAAATCTTCAACTCTCTTCGAATACACAACATATTCTGGCAAAGCATTCCACTCATTGACGACTCTATTGTAAAAATAATGTTTCCTTATCTCCTTTCTAAAGCATAATTTATTCAATTTCCGACCATGTCCTCTGGTGCGGCTATTTAAGGTAAAACCTAAGCCCTCCATGTCTCCCTGTTTTGATTCCCCGATAATGAGTTCAAATTCTTTGTCTTTGTGCTCGCAGCATCATCGAGGTGAAGGCCAAGTCGTTCGCCGACCGCGAGATCCGGTACACGCTGCGGGCCCAGGGCAAGGGGGCCGGCACCTTCAACATCGGGCCCACCACGGGGGTGGTGAAGCTCGCCAAAGACCTGGACTACGAGGACCTGCGGCAGCCCAAGTCCTACTCGCTCATCGTCACGGCCACGGAGGACTCGGGAGGATTCTCCACCTCGGTCGAGGTCAGTGCACATGGCTCCGAGTCAGGGGTTGGAAAGTTACTTTTAGTGTTACAGTTAAATAATTAAAAAGTAACTCTGTTACAGTAACATTTCTACAGTTACAGTTACTACTGTTTACTACAGTTACTATAAGAAAAATTGCAGTTTGACCATCTTGTATACTATACACAAATTAACAAAGTTGAAGTCTGTGTTGTACACTCTTAAAACGAACGAGCGATTTTAACTCAGTCTGATTGATTTTCACTCCTCCAGTCTGGAAAATGCACTTCTCCTTTTGGACCGGATCCTTTGTGTGTTAAACCTCCGACAGGATCACTCCAAACGAGTGATTTTAAACCAGTCTGAGATAATATTCACTTCTTTCCAGTGTCGAAAATGCACTTCTCCAACTGGAGTGGAATTCACTCTTTTGTTTTAAGAGTGTAGATACTTCAGTTAGTCTTCTCATAGTAAGACAGTATCAGTCACAAAAAATCTATAACTATCACAGTAAAACAGTGTAATTTTCCTCATATAATATAAAAGATGACGTTTTACCATGAAAAAATACATATATGTATTTTCTAATTAGTGTATGAATTGCTTTAAAATACTGACTCTCGCGTATTTTGTTGCAGTTGACGATTAAAGTGACGGACGTGAACGACAATGCGCCGAGATTCGAATTGCCCGACTACCAAGCTCACAACGTAGATGAAGACGTCGCTGTCGGGACTTCCATTCTACAAGGTATTTTATTACTCAATACTCTCTGTCTAAATATCATATGATGAATTTAATATCTAAAGAAAAAATGTAAGAGTACCCAGCTCAATTTGGATAAATAATGGAGTGTTCAAAATTAAATATCTTAAACATGCTCATAAGAAGCTTATGGGTCACTCATAACATAAAAATACAATTTTATTCGCACAAACATATCTTACACAAAAGAACTTGGAGGAAAATAAACAAATAAAACACCAATAATGTAGGCCGAACGCCAAAAATCACACTAGTGAATAATTGGACAGCATGGCTGCTATGAACAGCTAATCAATTTTATAAACTGAATACACATTTGAATTCATACAAATGCATGCAAAATTTTTACCCATCTAATTGAATAAACTTTAAATTTTAAGTCATAAAAAGTATAATAGAAAGATTAAAAGAAAATAAAGCAATACCATTATTAAATGATATCCATTGCAATTGTTGCAAATTGAATTAAAAATGTAATTAGAACCACCAGTTATCGTATGCCTCATGCATTTTCTGAAGGATGTGTATTGTGTATGGATGTACAACTTTTTTTGTACTTTAGTGTCCGCCAGCGACATGGACCAGAATAAGAACGCAGAGATTGAGTACTCGCTGGATAAGGAGGACTTTACCATAGACAACAAGGGCATCATTTACTCCAACAAGAGGCTGGATGCAGACATCAACAACACATATGTGCTCACGGTAAGTTGTCTTTCCAATACTTTTGATCATCTGAAAATGTGCGAACCAAATGCGTGGTACAAACTTTGAGAGGCATACTTTGACTTTCATCATAAGCTATTGTGGGCCCTGGCCCTTATGGAATACTATAAGACGGCTGTTCCAAGACTACAATTTTACAAATTGGCAAATGGCAGCCGATCAAAGGCAGGCTAGGGAGCTCAATCAGAGTGTTCCATGGCGGAGAGTCGAGGAATTACTAAGCCTTAGCAGGAAAGATATTCGTGTAGCTATTGGGCTACTAATAGGTCACTGTGCACTTAATAGACATCTGAGCATAATGTGTGTAAAAGATAACCCTCTCTGTAGGGCATATCAGCAGGTATTTTGTAGTAACTAGTTTAAGAAATTGTTGTACAACATATCCTGTTTCTAGATCCGAGTCATTAAACAGTGGAACACTTAAAAATGAGTCGTAGTAAAATTTTTATGAATATTTAGAGACAAAAATTACAAAGTGAATCAAATGCCTGTGCCACCTTCCTTTTCTATTATTGAAATACCGCCGATCTAATCCGAATGCCTGAATCAGCACGAGGGAGATGGACCTTAAAAAAAAGCTAACAACCATGGCAAGCTAAATAGAAATTTGAACTTTAAAAAATGTGGTGTGTGTCATTTGTTGAATGAATTGAACTGTTAAACTTAACCAGCAAAATTATTGTTTAAGCTTTTATCTATTTGGAAGTATCGACGTCACATTGTTATTCTGTTCTTGTTTGATGTCATCTGTTCTTTGTGGTTTTACTTTGATGTCTTCTTGTCATTTGTTTGGAAGAATTGAAATGCTGAACTTAACAATAGAACGAGCATTTGCTTTTATCTGTTAGGAGTATTAACGTTAATGAACTCATTGTTAATATGATCTTCTTTGATTACAGGTGCGGGCCACCGACAGGGGCGATCCCCCACTGACCGGCACAGCCACGGTTCGCATCTACACGGAGAACAAGAACGACGAGCCGCCGAAATTCTCCCAGGACGTGTACACGCCAAACGTGGACGAGAATGCTGGACCGAACACGCTGGTCACCACCGTGGTGGCCTCGGACAAAGACGGAGACAACATCTACTTCGGTTTCGTGGGCGGAGGAACCGTCTCCGGCATGTTCCAGATAGAAGAGAGGACGGGTGAGATTTACAATAACTGGTTCTTCATTGTGTGTGATTTATACTCTGGTAACTAAACTGATTTAACAAGTTTTAAATTGGAAACATCAATTTCACTTATCTTAAGATAACAAGTTGGTTTGTTACAGAATCTGTCACTTACACCGCTTCCACACAACATTTTACGCTCAACAGGAAACACACTAACACCCCAAAAAGAAATTCGCCAAACAGGGCCGTTGGCTAGTTCTAATTTCAACTTTTATAAGCAAAAACTAATAATTTCATTTAATCTTCTTTTGCAGATTTGATAAGTAATCTTTATCGTTTTGCTAATTTTTTTGAACTTAGAAGAATAGTGATGAATTTTTTTAATAAATATCTTTTTGCAGTCACAAGCTAACAAGCTAATTAGTTAAGGTGTTTGATGTTTGTCCAAGAAATGGACAATCATGTCCGAAAGTCTGCAAATTTTGCATGACAATTTTTTGCAGACAATTTATTTGTGTTTGATGAACTGCAATATATTTCAAAGTTTTTTTTATCTTTATAATTAATTACTAGTACCTAACGATTAATTTTTAATTTAGTCAACAAGACGAATAGACGACTAATTTTATACAAAAGCATTAGATGTTGAAAATGTATCGAAAGTTTTATTGATATTGGTGACCAACCCTCCTACAGTTTAGTTTGTTCTGTGGTTCCATATCTCCTATAAACGGTCTTGCGGCTATAATTTCTTCCAGATCATAGGATACAAATTCCAGATTGCCAAACATTATGAAAAGTATAGAGGAAATACCCCTTCATCAACTGAGAATCTGTCCGTATATGAGGTCTGCTTGGCGGGAGTGGCGATCTGTAACCGGTTTCTTCTTTCTGCTGAATAGAGATAGTAAACCCGTGCACCGCTTGATAAGTACCAAAGCAAAACTGTTTTTTCCCCCACCAGTTTAGGCGACGACTCGCTCTCTTCGCCAAGCAGACCTGATGCAGATTGATTTCCAGACAATGAAGGGGTTCTTCCCCTGTACTCTTCATAGGTGAAATAAATTGTAATTTTCTGTTACTTCCACCTCACTGATCCCACACGATGCGTTTGCAGGCGTGATCCGTCTGATCAGCGGCCACATCCAACTCGACAAGGACAAGTACGAGCTGAACGTGACGGCGCGCGACGACGGGGCGTGCTGCAAGAACGGGGCGCTCACCACCCACACCTCGACGGCCCTGGTCGTGGTGTTCATCACCGACGTCAACGACAACAAGCCCCTGTTCGAGGAGTGCGCCTCGTACGCCCCGCAGGTGGAAGAGGGGGCACCTTCAGGGACGCAGGTCATCAAGGTAATGAGGGGCATACATGTGGTTGTGGCAAATGTCTTAATCCAACTAGAGAAATGTGAAATTTCATTTTTACTTTCTTTGGTGGTGTCTGTCCTCTAGCTCTGTAAACTTTAAATTGTATTTATAAACTTTTAAACTGTGTACGTTTTAGGGCACTCGTGAAATTCAAAATTTAACAGCGATGTGCAGTATTAGTACGTTTAATAGTTATCGTAAATCTCGTCGTACTATATTTTGTTGTTGGATGTCTAATAGATATCTATAAAGTACATCAGACTGCTCATGGGTATGGACATTTAATATATCGCGCTATCTTACCCATTACCTCTAATGGACCTACACCATATCACGAAGACGTCCAGAATGTCTAGATCTAGAGCATGTCAGCAATGTCTTATTCTTCAATGTTTATTGGACTTGCACCAAGTCAATGGAAACTAGGTATGTCTATTACACGTTGATAGATCGTAAACCTTCATTCCAATAGATATAGTTGCTTTTCCAAATTAAGTTGATTGGATGACTACTGGATATTGAATGGCTATGTGGGGGAGTCTAATATGTTGTTGAGGTTTAACCCTGGATTTGATGATCAGATAGTCTAAGAGCTAGCAACGTTTTTGAGAGAGAATTTCAGGTGGGCCAGTTTTAAGATATGCTATCTCTCTCACTCTCCAGGACATCATACGGGCTATCTGGCTGGCGGTAGTGGTTGCGTTCATCAGTGCGCATCCTACTAATACAAGTAAAAAATTGATTTTTCAAATCATTTTAGGACGTTTTATTTTTTTATTGTTATTTTTAGCGAACTTTTTGCAACATAAATCTATTATTGCCAGACATTTTTATTGTTGTTTAAGCTGTGCCAGATGCTAATTTTGATTTTAAAACCTCAAGTGTTGCCCAAATTATCAGCTCATTACAAGTATTGCCACATGGTATTGCGCAATGAATGACGATGACGTATTACAATGATCGGTGAATTCACACCTGAGCTGGTAATTTGTGCAACACTTGAGCTTTCAAAATCAAAATTAGCGTCTGGCACAGCTTAAACAACAATAAAAATGTCTGGCAATAATAGATTTATGTTGCAAAAAGTTCGCTAAAAATAACAATAAAAAAATAAAACGTCCTAAAATGATTTGAAAAATCAATTTTTTACTTGTATTAGTAGGATGCGCACTGAGGAACGCAACCACTACCGCCAGCCAGATAGCCCTTATGATGTCCGGGAGAGTGAGAGAGATAGCATATCCAAAAACTGGCCCACCTGAAATGCTCGTTTTTCCGACGTTGCTAGCTCTCGTACTAAGATCTATGATGTCATTTCTGTCATACAAAAAAGTCGGGATTATTAAGGATGTCACCCCAAGTTATTGCAAAGTGTGTCCATGCCACCCCTTTGACAATAAGTACAGACATGATAGATATTGCTCGAAAAACATTTGCTTTAAATTAAGATAAGTAATTGGAATTTTCAAATCGCTTTTTTGAGTATTTAGTTATCGAAATCTTATTATTATTAAAAATAGTCGCTTCTAACAATTTGATACAGCATAAAGGTTTAAGCAAGTTACTTTGCGTGAAAGTGACCTATACAATTACACAATATGAAACTTAACATACACTCTTAAAACGAACGAGCGATTTTAACTCAGTCTGATTAATTTTCACTCCTCCAGTCTGGAAAATGCACTTCTCCTTTTGGAGTAGATCCTTTGTGTGTTAAACCTCCGACAGGATCACTCCAAACGAGTGATCTTAACTCAGTCTGAGTTACTATTCATTCCTTTCCAGTGTCGAAAATGCACTTCTAAAACTGGAGTGGAATTCACTCTTTTGTTTTAAGAGTGTTATTATTACTAATATTAGGTTTTATTTGTATAAATATCGCTTTTATGCTATTTTCAGGTGAAAGCCATTGACAATGACAAGGGCCACAACGGACAAGTGCGCTATTCAATAGTGCAGCAGCCCAATCAGAAAGGAACAAAATTCATTGTGGATGAAGTCACTGGAGACATACGAACCAATAAAGTGAGAGAAACTTACGATCATTTAAAATTTTGTAACTACTCTGTTGATGGACCATTTTACTATTATATGTTAAACTTTTTATGTTGATTTTCCATAGTGAAAAAAAAAATAGTGTTTTAATTTTTTATAACAAAGAGTATGTTTTCAAATTTTTTTTTGTTATTTGTATACTTTTCCTTTAAAATTATGTTACTTGTATACTTTTCCTGTATACTCTTCCTACTAAAAGCAGTTCATTGCAATTTATATATGCTTTCTGTCATGTTATAGTTAGGTATCATTTCTGCTAGTTTTTCCATACTGTTTGATTGTTAAATAATTAATTAAAACCCTCTTTTTTGGTGTTTAACAGATTGTGCATAGTATTTTTATTTATCAGTTTCATATATGCAATATATACGTTTTTTTTTAAACCTGTAACTTAGTTAAGAAGTACTTCAATAACATTTAAGGTTTTTAAATAAAAACTCTTATTTAACTTGTTAACAAAACTTTATGGATAAAGTTGAACAGTAATTTAAGATAAAATATTGATTCATAAATATAAACAAGTCGTGATTGCTAATTATAAATGAAACATAATGACTCCTAATTATAAATGAAATATAATGATTCCTAATTATAAATGAAACAATGATTCCTAATTATAAACGAAACATAATGATTCCTAACTATAAATGAAACATGATTCCTAATTATAAATAAAACATAATGATTTAGAATTATAAGTAAATCATGATTCCTAATTATAAATGAAACATAATGATTTAGTATTATAAGAAAATCATGATTCCTAATTATAAATGAAACATAATGATTCAGTATTATAAATAAAACATATATTCACACTGACTTTCCATACAACCAATTTAAATCATTAATCATTTCTTAATCCACATGGTTAAAAAATAATTACCTTTTCCAGGTGTTCGACAGAGAAGGCGACGACGGGCGCTTTGTGAGCGTGACAGTGAAAGCAACAGACAGGGGCAACCCTCCTTTAGAAGGGGTGTGCTCCTTCAAAGTGGAGATCACGGACATCAACGACAACCCACCACTCTTCGACAGGCAGGAGTACAGGGAGAATGTGAAGCAGGACACGCCTAAAGGTAGGGATGGGATACGACGTCCATGCCACGGATGATACTTTCCCGGGTTTTGTCCTCATATTAGAGACTATCTATAAATGCTTTGTGATGGTACAAATTATTCGGATAGAACAATGTTTTGTACATGGGACTGGTAAATGATACATGTGTGTGTGGTACAAAGCCTCGTATAATATGATACCTTTGCATTGGGTACCAGCTGAAGTATCAGTCTTGTTACTTGACCATGCATGAAAACTAACAAGCTTATGGCCAGTAGCATGTGTGTAGGTAGCTCTAGTACCTTGTTAATTCTGTTAAACGAAATATACATATATAGCATACCTACTGAAAAGCAGAGGTATGCTCCATGCCATCACTACTTGTAAGGATCAGGAGTAACTACTAGATAACATATATATTTTTTTAAACTAGTTACTAGACAATAACTTTTATTAAAGCAATATCAAATATTTATTTGGTTGCACTAAAACTACAGAACAAGGCCATTGTTAAAGTAATCCCCACCCCTAGTTTTGAATTAATTTTTTTTAGAAATATTTTGTAGTTATTTGTTGAAAAATTCACAAAGTATTCAAGGTTTAATTCTTTCTTTTTTTAAACCACCCACATATCATAGCATTTCACTTCTATAATTAAAGCAAAATAAATATAATTACAAGCAAATCAACTCTTTTCCATAAAAGTTAAGAGCTGAACATACTAAAATCATGGAAACAATATTTATAACCAGCAAAAACATAATTAAATATAGTCTTATAACAATTTTAAAAGAAACTATGAGTTATATGTTTAGCCAATCAAATAACCTTCTCTTTTATGCACAGGGACCAATATTCTGAGGGTGTCAGCATCAGACGAAGATGCCGATAACAACGGAGCCATCGTCTACAATCTGACAGCACCCTATGATCCAAGTGATCTGGATTATTTTGAGATAAATCCCGATTCAGGCTGGATAAGCCTCAAGAAAGCATTGGATGTAAGTATTTAAAACACACAAAGCCTAGTTTTATGTATATTTTAGCAGTGAATGTAAAATTATCTAAAGCTTTATTTGTGATGTCGTTAATTGTTATATCGTCGCTTAAGTTCCCACATGTGCTATCTAACTTTGCAAAACAAATGAAATTTATTGAAAGGTTACCCTTGGCGAACTTTCCAAAATCGCGCCAAAAGTCGGCCGAAAACAAAAAAAGAAATTATAGGATAGGTTTTAATTATCGTCGCATTAGAGCTACACGAGGGAGAGCCGAAAAACGTGTTTATTTTACACCGGCTGTTCGGACTTTCTTGTTGCATATCTCAGCATTACATTATGTAGACCGATATTACATATGTAGCAAGAAAGTCCAAACATCCAGTGTTTTATAAACACGTTTTTCGGCTCTCCCTTGTGTAGCACTAATGCGACGATAATTCAAACCTATCCTAACCTATCCTATAATTTCTTTTGGGTTTTCGGCCGACTTTTGGCGCAATTTTGGAATGTTCGCCAAGGGTAGTCTTTCAATAAACTTCTACTGTTTTGCAAATTTAGATAGCACATGTGGGAACTTAAGCGACAATATGTTTTCAGTCAATCGAATAATAAGTTTATGTAATGGAAACCTTAGCTAAAACACAATAAGACACACGATGGTATCTAAATTTATGTGTTATTATTATAAAAAAAGTATTTACTATATTTGTATTTATTTCATGGGCAGCTAATTTATCAATCGTTTATTATTGATAGCTATACAAACTACATCACATTTAATACCACATTGTCTTCTATACACATTCGAATATTAGCAGAATAAGTATTGTAGTATAATCTTTTATGTTATTACAACATAAACTATTAAAATTTCATTACATTAAAAATGTTACAGTGTGCTGGATTGAAAATATAGTTTCCAATCATTCAAACTAATACTAGTATATCATGCTATAAGTTATGGAATTTTTATGATATTGAGTTTTATATTTCGTTAAATGCTTAGTGTAGTAATATTTTGTGTTTATTAAAATAATCAATTACCAAAGTTACTTTTCTGTAATATGGTGAAGTACAGTAATTGAGAGATTTTTGTATTATCATAAAAATTATATTTAAAATGTGATAATTTACTTTCAGATCTAAATAAAAGTTAAGAGCATGGATACATAAAACTCTTAAACCTTAACAACGTTAAAGATATTAGGGCATATATATGTCCTAAAAGAACTTTAATTTGAGTGTTGTCTGTTGTTATAGAATGATTATAATTCAAAAATGAATTAAGATTTTTCTGTGTACACAGATGGAAACTGTCAGGATGATTCATTCATTCATATAACTAAATAATTTATACTTTTTTTTTATTTAGATATGATAAAATGTTTGTGTTTTTTAATTACCGAAATAAACATATGCATCATTAGTACAGGCAGATGCTAATATATCAAAAGTAGTAAAAATAAGGTTTTAAAAAATCAATTTTTTAAAAATGGAACCTGTTAACTGACTGTTGGGTTTTCCGGCAACACACATAAGTTTAAAAGATTTTTAATTTGAATAACTTTTTTTTAAATTTTAAACATAGGAGTCATTTTAAACTATTTACTAAAGAAATAAATGTTTTAAAATATAAAAAAACTTAATAAATAGGATAAACATTTTCATTTACAACTGATACAGAGAAAACAAGTTAACAATTTGACTAAATTGTGTACTGCTTAAAGAGTTAAAAAAAAACAACCTAAAACAATAAAAAAAATGCTGAAAAAAAGAAATTGCAACAATAACTTGAAAAATTCAATAATAAACATAAAAATAACTTATAAACACAACACTGCATACCATAGATTCTAAACATAATACTATAGATTCTAAACATGACAACGTATACTATAGCTTATAAACATAATAATATACTTATAATCATTATTATGTACAATTGTACGCATATCACCTGCTTAAATTCCCTGTTTTTGATGTGCAGCGCGACCAGTACCACCTGAGGGCCATTGCGCTGGACAAGGGGCTGCCCCAGCACCGTGCCACCGTGGAAGTGATCATTGACGTGGTGGACCGGGCCAACAACCCGCCCATCTGGGACCAGCCGGTGTACGGGCCCATCTTCATCAAGGAGAACTACATGGTGGGCCAGGTGGTGGCCTCCATCAAGGCCCGGTAAGCACTGAGAAAGAGGGATTTTTTTGTCACTTATCATTGGTAAATAAGTGAAATGAGGGTTTCGGAGATGAAGAGTACAGGGGAAGAACCCCTTTATTACATAGTAGTCCATCTGCTTCAGGCCTGGTTGGTTGAAGATAGTGAGGCATCGCCTAAAATGGAGTGAAGAAACCTTTTTTGTCTTGCAGAGTTCATACTCTTTCTATGATAGTGAAATTCAGAAATTTCTAATGAGTTTTTCAGGAGTACAGCATTGTAAATTCAGGAGGTAACCAGGAATAAAATTGCATAGGTTTATAAGTTGTCGCATAATTATAGTAACTTCACTGCACTTGAAATGATGAAACAGAAGGGGAAAAAATCTTCTAAAGAGTTGTGCGGTGCATTCTGGGACATTAACTAGTATCGCGATGTCCACACTCTATATTTCTAATGTGCATGCGCAGACTTATTCCGAATAAAGTACGGTAGAAAAACAGCTCAGCTTTGGCTCAGCCCATCGGATCAAGGCCCAGAGGTCGACCAAAACTGAGAAGGGCCGAATGCGTGGAAAGAGATTTATCAGTCTTAAAGGTCTCAAATTGGAAGACCACTGCCAGGCAGAGGCAGGCCTGGAGGAAATAGATTGAGAAGGCCAGGGCCCACCTGTGGGTGTCGCGCCATTGAGGAAGGAAGGAAGAAAAACAGCATGCAAAGGAGAGATGAGACACAAATTTCAGGAGTTATAAGGTTAGGTTTTGAATTATCGTCGCACTAGAGCTACACGAGGGCTATTGCCGACGGGGGTCGTATTTTAGAGTCACAGTCAAGTGACGAGCCGACACCTGAATAGGAACCCAACGCAACCGTTAAGGGCGACATCGTACGCAGCGCTTTGAAGGATATTTAACGTGCACTCCCTTACACGGGGTATTATTCGTCGGACATTTTTGGCTGCACAGGTCGTTAGCAGTTATTTTGGCGATGCCCAGATCCGAACCTGGGACCTTTCTCATGCCAGGCGAGTGCCGAACCGACTGGATTCCCACTGAAAAGAGGAATTTTTTGTCACTTATATTGGTAAAATGGTGAAACGAGGGTTTGGAGATGAAGAGTAAAGGGGAAGAACCCCTTTATTGCATAGTAGTCTGTCTGCATAAGGGTCTGCTTGGCGAAGATAGCGAGGCATCGCCTAAAGTGGAGTCAGTTTTGTCTTAGTTCTTATCACACGGAGCACTGGTTTACTATCATTATGATCAAAATTAATGCCAGACAAATAGGCTGACGCTGGAACCACAGAAGAAGAACCAAGGAAAGAATTGGTTTCAATACTGACAGATTTGATCTGTCGTATGGGGGACGCTAAACGCTTTTTTTTTTATCATGCATTTTAAAGTAGAAGTATTCCGATAAAGTACGGAAGAAAAACAACAGAGAAAAACGATTCGTGTTGGTAATTTTTTTAAGGAGAGGGAATAAAATACCAGGAGATAAAACACACATTTCAGGAGTTATAAGGGCCTTAGAAAAAAATATGAAAACCATGAGTTTTGCAGGAATTTCAGGAGGAGTATGAACTCTGTGAGACTATCTTTTCTATGATCTATGCTTAATAGTTATTTAAGCAACTAGTGTCGAAAATGACACTTTATTAAGTGAGTGAAATAATGACAAGAGCTTAATAAAGTGTTATTTGGCACGTTCTTGCTTACAATATTTTTTATAATAGCGTGCAGAAAAGTATATTTACCAATGACTGATTTTCATGACATCCCTTAGTTTCCATGGAGATATTCGAAAATGCAAAGTAGTGAAAGAAAAATTGTAAAATAATTTTCTATTTTTAATCGAAATAGTACTTAGATTAATTAGTGCTACCGAACATGGGTGAAAATGAATTTGAAATGATGTTTGACCAACTTCCAGATTAAATTGAAAAAGCAGCTAATGAAGCTTCGTTGAATCTTGTTCTAGAAAAGTATTGTTTGGAGTGAAATTTGCGTTCTTACTTTTATCTTATTTCATTTCCTTTAATACTTGTAGTTTCCATGGCGATATTAAAAAATGCAAAAGTAATGAACCAATAGAATTAACTGAGTTTCATGACCATTTAGTTTCCACGGAGATATTCATGACATCATTTTGTTTTTCTACCAATCAGATAGTCTTATTTTACTTTACCGCACTAGTGCCGAAAACCTCATTTTCGCACACTGTCTGTGACGCAAGCACGTAAAGTGTCATTTTCGCAACGATTTATGAATGAATAGATAAAAAAGTGAACTTTTTTGCACGTTGCTATTAAAAGATCTTTTCTTTTGTGTTCCATACATTGTTTTAACAATGTTCCATTCTTGTCAGGTCGGGCATCCCGGACAACCCGACCGTGTTCTACACCCTGATGAAGGGCAGCACGGAGCAGACCAACAAGAAGGACACCTTCTACCTGGACCAGAGGAACCTCAACGGGGACACCTGGGCCGACATCCAGGTCAACTACCCCCTCGACTACGAGAGGATCCAGCAGTACAACCTCACCGTCAGGGTAGAGGTGAGTCCCTATGTGCTCATTGCTCCAATTCGATGTTCCTTTTAAAAAAGAGACCACAGCTAAGTTCTATTCAGACCCAGGGTTCAAAATTTACAGTCGCTAGTCGCAAAATGAAAACAGCTTTATCGATTTTGAGACACAAAACAAATTTAGCTGCAGTTGTCGCAGCTACTGTTTATTTAGAAAAAGATCTAAAAATCATTTGTTTGGACAGTTAAGACTCCAAAAATGGCACAAAATTTTTGAAAATTTTTTTGTTTCCAAAAAAATGCTCCTAAGTAATGCACATTTGCGTCTATTTTTTAAAAGTTAGATGCACAGACTGCTCCTCAATTTCTTGATCCAATTTCGAATACAGTTCAGACTTGATTTGGATAACTCAGACCATAGGCACAAAACATTTTAGGGGCCCCTTAGTGGAAAATTTTATATATGATTGCCTTTAATGATGGTGCTTAATTGGCCGATGTATTTTATTTTTGCTACTATTTTATTAGCTTGATTCATAACCAATCATGTTAGGTCAATGTCTGAGTCAAAGACAAGCTAAAAACAAAGTGGCCTCAGAAAATGTAAAGCTTACTGAAAATTTGGGAGTATACAGTATGTATATAATCAGTATACTTACTGAAATCATTGGCCCTTAAAATTTCGATTCCTGGCTGGGCTTCATGGTAGATCAGGCACCGGATACATTACTTATTAAGTATCAGAGAAGTGGAAACGTGTAGCTCTAAAATAAATATGCAACATTTTAGAGGAAAAGCAGAAAAATTTGAATCAGGTAGAGAGTCGTCTTTTGTTCTTTATCTTAGATTTGGTTAGGTTAGGCCGTGTTCCGCCTACGCCTTGATCCACGACCAATCTTGCTTAAAGTTGTTCAGTACTGTGGATCGCACTAGACTAGAAGCTTTCAGTGGATTAGATTGGCCGGATCGAGTCAAGATCAATACGGTTTAGTTTAGTTTTGAATTATCGTCGCACTAGAGCTACACGAGGGCTATTGGGAAACCGAGGGGTGAAAGGGCATAGTACTTTCGATCAGCTACCGGTCGATAAAGTGTTAATTGATGAGCATTGGTATGGTATAAAGGAGAAAGTCAGAATTATTGTGGTACGTAAAATTATGAAACAAAACATATACCTTCAATGTTACGCTGTTTCAATTGGAAATAACTTAGTTTAATTGTAGAAATGGTTGGTTACAAGGTAACATCTGCTAAAGAAATAAACAAGGATATTAGCTTTTTTTTACTATGACTTAAATCTCATATTTACTATATTTAACAATTACAGTACTTCCTTTATACTGAATAAATATTGCACTTTTTTTTACTTTTTGAATTTTGAAAATTTTTAATTGCCTCATAGTATATGCATAAAGTTTCAAACTAAATATTTTTTAAATGGGTGAACTATTATAAAGAGCAATAAGGAATGAAGAGCTGAAACCTTAACATTTGATTTGTTAATCTTGCATCCAAAATACATTATGGGTTAAAGGAATAAAGGTACAATAACTTTGTAATAGAATGTTTAAAATAGAAAAATTGACAGTTAACATTCTGTTTAAAATACAGTGAAAAAAGTTAATTCCCAGTCATTTTATAATGTCATGCCAATTTTATATTGTGTTTGTCTCATAAATAGCTAAGGAACTTCCACAATTGATTAAATTGCATGCATTACATACATTAAGTATCAAATATATAAATAAGGAAACTTACTTCAACTATGATGCAGGTTTCAGCCCCAAATATTTAAATAATTTATCATGATTATTCAGCATAAGTTCTGAAACAGAGTTACAACAGATAAGCTATAATAAGAGAAAAGTATACATGTCAATGTCAAATGATTTAATACTTAAAATTTGCAGGTACCATTTCGAATGAACAAATATGAAAACCAGAACAATTTTAGGATTGACTCTATATGTTAGTGCAAAAAACTACATTGAAATTTGTGTAAAACAAACTTTTATATGCACCTAAACAAAATTTAACTCGACTCAAATAATATCATTAAGAAAACTCAAAGACTTACAATAAAACGAAATACAAATCATATTTATTAAAAAAACATTTAATTTTAAATGCAACTTTTTACGATTTGTCAGCTGTATACATTTTATTTGTATCAATAAGAAAACATGGTTCAATAAAAAACTATCAGCTAAAGTATCAAAGAACAGTTCAAGGGTCTTTTAGTGAGTGCTCACAATAAATTGAAACTGTTAGATGACATTTAAAATATTTTATCACTTATTAAAACTTGATGAAAGATTTCTTTATTACTACCGAGTAAAATATACCTGATGAAGTGAAATTACATGCAAGTGTTAACTTACATGTACTAGTTATACCTAGTTTATAATTTATTCAATCATATATATAAAGTAGATCAAATATTTTAGTTAAGGTGTAATGTGTAGAAATTAATTTTAATAACAATTTATGCAATGAATTTAGTATTAAAATATCACACAATAAAAAATCTTTACTCATTTTGTATTAAAAACATTTATTCTAATAGGATAAATTACAAACACTATAAGCCTATATACAGTTATACAATAAGTGCATTCACAGTTCTGTATTTAGAGTGCTAATGAGTTCATACAAATGCATTTTTTTTAGGATTTACATTAATAATATTACAAACATTTGGAATCCAAACATTCATTTATGAATGAATAATTAATTTATGCTCTGTAGTAGACTTTAAAATGTTGGTTGGTGTTCTGAGAATTTAAATTATTTTGCCGTAACAATAAATAGGAGTTCGACTAATGTATTATGTTAGAGTGTACATTGATGTTATTAGTAATATATAGAATCCTGGCACTCGTTTGAATGAATAATAAGCAGTCAGGCTCTGCAGTTGACTTTAAACTGTTGATTGGTGTTGGAAGGGTTGAAATGGTTTTGTCCATTTTAGAAAGTACCAATAAATAGGGACACAAAATAGTAGCACAATAATGAGCATTTAATCTGTCTTTACAATGGCCTCGTCCCAGGGACCAAATATATTTTCTTTGTACTTCTGGCTGTACACGAACAACGCCGGGAAAAAGATGTTCACACAGAAACACAACACTGCAAACAACATCGCATACACCCCAGAAATGCCCATCAACGCCGTTAACACCACAACAACAAACAACACACACAGAACGACCAAACCCGCAATGTCATCTTTAAGTCTCTTCCTCAACAACGGCAACAATACAAACGACATAACGGCCAAAACAACCAGTGCAAACGTGTGGTGAACGGTCGGCAGTCGAGAACCCAGACACACTGCAGCAAACAATGCTGAGTTCAATGACAAACTACTTGAAACAATGGCAGCATCAGCGCCATAGTCTTGAAAAACAACGTGGGTTACCAGCATTAGAGACGCTGTGGCGTAAATAGTGTCAGTGCTGATACTCTGAGTCAGGGTTTTGAGCACAGGCGAAAACATGTAACCAAATAATATAAAAATAACGGAAGATTTGGCGTGTTTGTGTAAAGATTCCCTATCAAATATCCACCATTTTTTGGAAGTTATTTGCTGTATTATAGCGGAAAGGAGTATCAGTGCAGCCATGCTGCTCAGCACGGTACTGATTGAGTACGTATCTTCTTTGAGGTAGATGTAGGTTACGAGAAATAGAACGGTACTGGCTATTTCGTGGGTTACGACGCAAGCGCCGGTTAGGGCTTCGAACCAAGAGTATTTGTAGAGGTTTACGTTTTTTCGTAGGTCCGAGAGAAATGTTCGGTCGACATAGTTGTCTGGAACGTTTTGTTTCTTGTAGAGAACTTTTTCCCATTTACTTTTAGACATTTTTCAATGGATCTATATATCCTTTTAACTATCAGAGTTACATGTTTAGAAAAACTGCTAAAGCGAAATTCCAAAACAAAATCGTAGTTTGTTTACAAACTGAACGTTGCCAATCGCTATTTTAATTTATAGAAATCTCCGGTTTTAAATTATTGCCATGTTAAAAAAAATATGCTAAAAAATACGAACTTTGTTTTAATTGCTCAAGTAATTTAAAAACTTATTTCAATTTAAACTTTTATTATTCGAGAGTTAAAATTCTTGCAATAACTTGAATATTAAAGAAAAAGAGTTAAAACAAACCAACATATCAGTCGAGATTTCTCTGTCAGTTGCTGGCGCCATCTATGGACAGAAGTTGAAGCTAAAGTAACTTCAGATTGCTTCTCTAGATGGCGACTCCGAAGTTGAATTGAAAATTGCACATTACTTTAAAAGATATTTTTTCTTATTTACTTAAAATACTAAATAGAATCTATGGATTTAAATGCAAGAATAATTGGAGTTCAAATTTTGATTTGGTTATTGGAAATTAAAAATTCAATGGTTTTTATAAATTTTTAAATATCTTTGACTTTAAAGAAGATCAAAAGCGTTAAGTGTTGTGGCATCGTTTCTCAAATTCGGTTTGTGTTTCATAATGAATTAGGCTGTAAAGTATCCATAATATATAGATTTAAAATTATATAACACAGTATAAACACTTGAGCTATTGGTCCTGATAATTTTGAACCACTGTTAAGTGAATATATGTAAGACTGGTAACATGGCATTACAATTACTACGTGAAGTTGTCCCAACTTCCTTTAACTGAAGCTCGGATGTTGTTTCGTTTAATATAACCATAGTATAATGAAAAAAAAAACCCCACGAGTTACCCTTTCTCGTTTTCCAAAAGATAATATAGCATAAACTGTTCCCCTTTTTATGCATAAAATAATGTTCAAAATATACTTCCCAAAAGTAAAGTTACCGAATGATCAATAAATGTCTTTAACTGAAATCCATTAGAACCGAAGTTCGACGAAATAGTTGCACGCCAATGCGTTAAACACATTGACCGCAAATAAAGAATTGTAGTCAGTATTTAAAATATAGACGGCCAGAATTTTTTTTTGTCATTATACAAATTATCAAAATATCTTGTTGTTAAGGTAGGCGAATACCCAAAATTCCCCTAAATTCTAAAATTTTTACTGTTACTTTAATCTTTTCCAAATTTGGCATAGTGATTTCAAATATGCTGAACAATGCTATTAAGGAATATTTTTATATTTAAATATAAATTAGTTATTTTAAATGGTGTTTTTTTACTAAAAAAAGGGGTTTGCGCTAACAACTCTACCACATTCAATTTTTCTCCTATAAACATTAATTATGTGTTAAATTCTTCGTTTTGAACTGATGCGTGCAATGACCCTCTAGAGTTACAAACAAATCACAAGAATATGTTTTATGCACAATTTTATGAATTAATTTGAATCAAGTACTATGTGGCTATTCTTACGACACTGCTGGAATCTGCGCATGCGCAGATCTCGACTTCATAGCGAAGCGTTTTTGAGAGCAGCCAAATGAAAAATCGCCAAGTTGTTAGTTAGGGTTGTAGTGTAGGTTTAGGTTGTTATTGAATATCAAGCGTTAACCTCGCCGGCCGCTTGCATTCTTGGATTTTAATAGAATTATTGGATTATAACATACTGTCAAATTCTAAGCCTATTTTATTATTTGATCAATTGACGTAAGACTTTATATAATCAACTGCATTATAACGGACTGTCAATCGGGGATCAACCTGGGTCAAAAAATGCTGTAGCAAAAATGCTAAAATGTAGAAGAAAGATGTAGCAAAAAGTTTAAGACCAATTAGTTGCTTATAAATCAACGTCACGCCAATTAAATCACTTAAATTTGTAAAGTTATCAATCTTTGTGTAGCAGTTGATTATGTTTAGCAGTATAGCTTAACGATACATAGATATTTCTTTTATGAATCACGACATGAAAAATTTAAATAATTTTATAAAACTATACTACTAAAAGTACTTTTAACTTTTTTTATAAACTTTTTTAAATGCGAACATTTACTTTTACTTATGCTGTTAGATTATCTTCAGATTTGTCTATAAACATGTTTTTGCTGTTCATTTGATGTATTAAAATCAATTTTTTTTGTTTGAAATCCCCAACTTTTGGTCTTTCAATTCACATCCTTATTAACATGGTTCATACATTTGTTGTGGGGAAAAATCCATACGCACTTTTCCAGAAAAATTCAAGGACTAAAAATTTACTAGCAACATAAAATCTCCATTAAATCTCCAAACCAAGTCCATTAAAAAAACTGAATATTGTTTAAAATCAGAAACCCCAGTATACAGGCGGAAGTAGAATAAAAGGTTCAAACACAAACAAAAAATATTTTAACAATCACGGTGATCACGACTCACGGACATCATGAACCAGACACTTGATCAGAAAATATGGTCTGGTTGTCAGACTTGGTCAGAACCGGAGCTACAAAAGTAACGAGATTCTCTTCCGATCACTCAGAGCCAGAGTACTGTCAATCATTCTGACGCAATGTGACGTCGTAGGTAGATTTCTTATAATTACTAAGCAGTAAAATAAGTAAACCAGGAAGCATTATTGGACTCCTCTTCTAATGGGAAGTTGCACTGGCTGGCCGAGATTTTAGTATAATCTAATTCATCTTCCCATTTTGATTAAATTTTTTATTTTCACTACTTTCAACCATACTAAGTTTTTTTTTAATCCGAAACTAAAACTAAATTATGCTTCTGATTTGCTTCCGCTAAGAAAGAATATAGGTTAGGTTAGAATTATCGTAGCACTAGAGCAACACGAAGGCTAATGGCGATAGGCGTCGTATTTTAAAACCACAGTCAAGTGACGAGCCGACACCTGAATAGGCACCCAACGCAACCGTTAAAGGCGACATCGTACGCAGCGTTAGGACTTTGAAGGATATTTAACGTGCACTCCCTTTCACGGGGTATTATTCGTACATTTTTGGCTGCAAGGGCCTTTTATAGGTCGGCAGTTTTTTTGGCGATGACCTGACCCGAACTTGGAACCTGGACCTGGGACCATGCTAGGCGAGTACCTAACCGACTGACCCAGAAGGATATACAGGGTGGTTATAAAATAACGCGTTGTCTGTAGCTTGAATGAATAATCCAAATGCATCAAAAATTGAGACACTTACTAATCAAGAAGGGGGGAAAAGAATGGAATCATAAAAGGATAGAATATATAAAAAATAATCATAAAAAAGAATTCTCTTAAAAAAAACTTGTCTCTTGACCAGGGTTCTAAATTACGAGGCGTCGTCAATTAAGGACAACACATCCAATTACGCCTCGTAATTTAGAACCCTGGTCAAGTGACGAGTTCGTTTTTTATTATTCCATTCTTTCCCCCACTTCTTGAATAGTAGTGTCTCAAAGTTTTTTTTGCGTTTGGATTATTCATTAAAGTTACAGACCACTCCGAATAGCGAGCGTTATTTTATAACCACTCTGTAGATAAGCCTTCAGTAAAAGTCTTTTAGATTGATAAATACATAAATGAAAATAGCCCCAAACCCCAAAACCGATTTTTTTCAAAAAATTTAGGTACTCGCCTACCTGAAATATTATTTTACTTGATTTAATTACTTTATATTGTTAAGCTTTTATTAGCTCCTCATTCTAATTAAAGTGCTTATGTGTGCTCATAGGGTTACGTAAATAAAACAGAAAATAACACCGGAAACGAGGATCCGATTTAATCTCAAACATGTTCATTTTTATTCCCATAACCTTATCAACTTTAGGCAATATAAAGCCAAAGTGGCAAACCATCTTCCCCTTCAGTATCCGGCTGCGCATGCGCAGTGTTTTGCCGTAAGAGCAATGGATTTCCGGCAGATGGTCCGTAAGGGCAATGGGATTACGGGTATCGTACGAGAAGCCACAGTTGAACATTTTTTTTTTCCGATTGACTTGCACTTGGACATTTTTTTAAAAAAAAACTACTGTATTTACACCAGATGTTAGAGGCTTATGGCACAGATGTATATTGAAATAGCATCTGTAAAAAATTTCAGGTTAATTAATGTAAAACTTTTTATGCTAGAAGTGTTAGCGTAAACCCCTTTTTTTAGCTGAAAAACACTGTTTAAAATAAATAAATAATATTTAAATAAAAAAAATTGCCTAAATAGCATTTTTCATTATATTTGAAATCCCCATGCCAAATTTGGAAAAGATTAAAGCAATAGTAAAAATTTTTTAATTTTAGGTATTCGCCTACCTTAAGAGATGACAAACAACTAAACACTAATTTGCAATGAATTATTCAGTTTTTGGTTTGCTGAGTCACACTTTGTTTCTGTAAACGGTATTTACCTTTTATGTATGCTTGCAGAAGGAAAAGCAATTTTCAGGGTTCAGTTTACCGCTTTGGTGCAAACATAGAACAATATTGTTTTGTTTACTATCTGATGGACTAAGTTTTATACGCAGATATATTGACGAAACTCAGTTCGAAAATCATTGCCGTCAAGAAATTGCAGTAAAAATTTATCGTGTAACAGGGCCTTTAAGTACTGTCATAGTTATGCCAACAGTTGCTTTAAACCCCACAAACAAACCACCCAGTAGCTAATTCATCAAAACTAGAACGTTCAGGCCTGAAGTGATGTCCAGCCTTGTTTCTTTTCTATAAAAAAAAACACGCTACGCCCCTTTTGAATCGTACATTGTTTTCTTCATAGAGATTGGCTCGGTACTAACCTGTTGACCCTTAAGAATTTCTCCGCAATTGAACTATATACTCACTACACTCCTTAGCAACCTAACTTGGGTAAAAACATAGAGTAAAAGGGCAGAGGGAAAAGCGTGGTTGGTCGGTTAGTTATAAACTCTTGTAAGGTAATATTTACATACAAAATGATCTGAATACAATTTAGCCAAAATACTCTTTCTTTCTGATAAAATTGCCAAATTTTCTCAAATAATATTTAAATCTGTTAGATCTTAAGCGAAATTAATATTGTAGACATGTTTTCTGGATGGATCCACAAATAATTTATGGGACTCTTTACATCAGCGGAAGGATCTTCTCCATAGCATATTTTTATTTACCCAACTTAGGTGGGCAATTAGTGTAGTGCCTTTGGAGGGTCAGAGCGCATCAGTTGGCTTGTAGTCAAAACGACAGAAAATTACGCACTTTAAAAATGTAAGAATCAAACATGATATATGGCTAAAGACATTAATGTTAACAATGCGTTATAATGTAATACTATTCATAAAATTAAATCCTAATTAAGTACCATTCAAGTGTAGTAAAATAGTAACATTACAAACAAAATAGTTACGACACTTTTAACCAATAAATTTTATAATATTTTCGACTGATTTAGAACCCCAAGAAGGCATCAAATGCAAGTCCCCACTTCCTAATGATATTACAAAGCCTCTTAAGATATCCAATATCGTAAAATAAGTTATAAAATTTCGCAAAATGGCGTCCTCTTTAAATTTTCACGACGCCATTATTCCGAAAGCGAAACTTAATTGTCTCCGAGGTTCGGTGTTCCATTCTTCTTCGATAATTCACTCTTTTGTTTTGCTTCGGAATGTTCCAGAGGCCGAAAATTAGATTTTTACGTCGAATTTAGGATTTCGCGGATGGCATCGTCACCGGCCGTTAATGAGGCACTGGAGGCTGTTGCCAGGTTCGGTTGTTATTGTGACTTAATTTTCGCCTCTCTGGATCGTTTGGTCGTCACCTTGGTTACGAAGCGGTTGCGATGAAAATCTAATAAAAGATGAGTCGTCTTTTTATCGATGGACGCGATTTGTTATTTTTTTAAAGAACTAAAATAATAGATTTCTCAGAGCATTAAATCAGCTTGTTTTGTCTTTTTGCTTTTTTTTTTTATCGAAAGAACATTTTCAGATTTTTTATTGAAAATATTCAAAGAAAACAAACTTTGATCATCCAAATTGTGGAGAAGAAATTTGTAATCAGAGTCGGATTTTTTTTCAAATCCCTTCATAAATTTGCCCCTTCATTTTCATAATCCCTTCATTTCCCTTCATTTTCATAAATTTTCGACTTGTTTGATTTAAAGCTTGCAACTTTTATATTCAGGGTTATTACACCAAATACATCCTCCCAATACAAAACTATTTTATATATTTACAATAGCAAAAATGTTGAAATGTATGTCTTTTACCCTAATTCTTTTTGTTTTGCCTTATTAATGATTGCGAAGGATGCACGCCCCCACAAGTAGAATAATAATAAAATTGTATTGTTTAATGGGCTTATTCTAAAGTGCATTGTTAAAAAATTGTAAAAACGCTGTAAAAGCTTTGAAAAAAATATCGATCTTGGTTTCACCAAAAATATAGTTCCTAGAAGCTGCAACAGAGGAAATGCTTTATGTGTAATTTTTAGTGAAATGTTTCACTGATTCGCAGTATTAAGTTTAACCAATTTTAAGTTTTTTCTCTCTCCAAAACCTAAAAAAAAAGGGTCACGAGCCGAAACTATGGTGAAACATTTCCACAAAGTCTTTGGAGCTACAAGAAACTATTTTTATGGTGAAGCTAAAATCAAAAATTTTAACAATGTGTGTAGCATTTTACTCAATGTAAACTAAGACATTTTTATCGCAGTTTTCTATAATACTTTGTGTGTGTGTGTCGCAGAACAACGGCATCCAGCAGCTGGCCTCCGAGGCCACCGTGTACATCGTGCTGGAGGACGTGAACGACGAGATCCCGCTGTTCATCGAGCGGGAGCAGGAGACGGTGCTGGAGGGGATGCCCCCCAACACCAAGGTCACCCAGGTGCAGGCCAGCGACAAGGACGGCACCTACCCCAACAACAAGGTGAGCGCACTCTTACTTACTGCACTCCTTGCCAACCTAAGTTGTGGTTGGTTGGTTTGACAGATATTTTCAGGCTTGTGTGCTTGGTCGCAAGGACCCGCTTATAAACCGTCGTCAAGTAGGACAACACAAGACACACACAAACACGTATGACAGATGTTGCCCTCTGTTGCCACCTCCACAATTTAGACATGTCCCTGAAGGGGAGGGAAATTTTCTCCAGGGACCTGTACCCATGGTGAACTGCGCAATGACCGACCACAGGACTTTCGGACCCAACAGATTTTACGAGCACGTACTCCGCATATACTCGGTAAGTCTTCAGTGGCGACCGGGTCTCGAACTCTCAACCTTCCGATCTCAAGCTCGAGATCCCTTAACCACTAGGCTCCCTACAGCCCTAAGTTGTGGTAAATACAGGGTGGTTATAAAATAACGCACCCTATTCGGAGCGATCTGTAGCTTGAATGAATAATCCGAATGCAACAAAAATTGAGACCCTTACTAAGCAAGAAGGGGGAAGAAACTTAGAATCATAAAAAAGAATCATCACAAAAAGCAAACTCGTCGCTTTTCCAGGGTTCTAAATACGAGGCGTAGTCAATTATGGCCAATTTCGGCCAACACAGCTAATTTCGCCTCTTAATTTAGAACACTGGTCAAGAGACGAGTTTCTTTTTTTTCGAAAAAGAATGGAGTCATACAACAGAGACTCGTCTCTTGACCAGGGTTCTAAATACGAGGCTTGCCCAATTATGGCCAATTTCGGCCAACACATCCAATTACGCCTCGTAATTTAGAACCTTGGTCAAAAGACGAGTATATTTTTTATGATTCCATTCTTTTTCCCCCTTCTTCATTTGTAAGTATCTCAAAGTTTTTTGCATTTGGATTATTCATTGAAGCTACAGACCACTCCGAATAGGGTGCTTTATTTTATAACCACCCTGTATAGGGTGAGGTAAACAAAAGTGGCCCCGGTCCAGAGATAGGAATACGTTAAAATGCCTTGGCGAGAAAAACTATTGAAGCCGCCTGAAACCTGTTTTTGCATTGGTTGGATCGGATTAGCTTCACATTAGAGCTACTCATAGACGACGAGTTCAGATCTTAGTTCTTATTGTATGAAGATGTCCCATAATGCACATTTTGTTTCGTGCGATCAATTTAGAATGTTTTGTATTAACAAAACAGATCTCATTCTCTGGGATAAATAACGACCAAAATAATCACTAGTGGCAACTTTTCTTGATCAACTCCACAAACCTTGTTTATATGTCCTTTCAACTAGCTTCTAAAACCGTAGTGTAGTTGCCGGCAAATAAGTCGCCAAGCGTTTGTTTGGGCTTAATATTCAAGCGATTAATAGCTTCAGTTAGCAAACCTGTTTTTGTATTGGTTTTAGACTTGGCAACATTTCTGTCGTATTCTTATCTCTAGACAGGGGCCACTTTTGTTTGCCTCACCCTGTAGAAATATGCTATGGAGAGGATCCTTCAGCTGGGGGGGGGGGGGGATGTAAAGAGTTCCATAAATTATTTGGGAATCCAACCAGAAAACATGTTTAAAACATTAATTTCGTTTGAGGTCTAACAGATTTGAATATTATTGGAGAAAATTTGGCAGTTTTATCAGAATGAGAAGTGTATTTTGGTTAAATTGTATTCAGATAATTTTTGTTTGTAAATATTACATTACAAGAGTTTCTAACTAACGGACCAATCGCGCTTTCTCCCCCGCCTTTTTACTTTTTGTTTTTACCCAAGTTAGATTAGCACGGAGTGTAGAAATACAACTTTCCTACAAAGTAGTATAACTGCACTGACCAATATCGTGTGGGTTCGTATATGTGGAGTTCGGATAGTTAGAGTTTGGTTATGTCGAGCTTTAAGGGTGTTTCATATTTACATGATATATGGAAGTTAAAAGGTTTGATCCCCCCCCCTCCAAAAAAGTAAAGGATATTTATAAAATTCCCGTTCAGCGGCTGACAGCTTTTCCGAAACAATAATTATTTTTTTTTAAATTGTTGTATTTTAAAATTTAAAGCATTGATGAGTTTTTAAAACCATGTTTTTGGTGAAATTCCTATCAATGAAAAATTCATTATTGTTCAAAGAATTAAAACTAGAATCCCTGGGAATGAAAACATGTTTACACTTTGGCAAATTGCTTATCCCTCAGTGGGTTAGGTTTTGAACGTTAACTGGCACAGTTCTTTTTAAATTGCATCTAAAAGAATTAAATATATTTTTTAATCAATGTGAGCAGTGTTTTGATCTATAATTAAAAACTGTTCTCAGTAGCGAGTTAACATTACAATATATGTGTTAGCAACAAAGTCGCACCAGTTGATGTTAAAACTTAACCCTGAAAGTTGCTTTTTCTTCTTCAAGCCTATATGAAAGGTAAATACCGTTTTACAGAAACAAAGTGCGATTCGATAAACCAAGTTAAACTTGATATTACGCTGCTGATTAGTATTTAGTTTTTTCGTATGTTATCTTTTTACAACGCGTGTAGGCAATTTTTGATGGTGACAATTTTTTTTCCTGTGTCACATTATAGCTGCTAGATTTTAAAGCCACTCTGAAGTTATCAGGGAGACACCGTGTTTCACGAGCTTATTCGTGTATATGGCTCTGATTTTGTATTGCAAGTCGTAAAACTCACTTTTCGAATATGAAATAACCATTAAATTTTCTTAAATCATATTTATTTTATGTAGTTTATGTTTGAAAAAACTTCCCGGATAAGGCATGGATATTTGTGCTGTCCTGAGTACATGCGGAGAACGTGCTCATTAAATATGTGGGTCCGAAAGTCCTGTGGACGGTCATTGCGCAGTTTACCATCTGTGCAGGTCGTCTGGAGAATATTGCCTCTCTCTTCTAGCGTCATGCCTAAATTGAGGAGGTGGCGCCATCTTGGTGTAGAAGTCAGACATCCACCCTCTCATGGGTACTTAAAGGCCTTGTGCCAACAGATGCCACTGCAACCCTCTTGCCTTCCAGGCTACGGGCCTGGAGGCACAAAGCAACAACTGGTCCTGTAAAATGCATAATGTCTGGCCACTCTTCTTATAATGTACTTATGAAGACGGCCTTGACTTATGTCGCCAATAGCCCTCGTGTCGCTCTAGTGCGACGATAATTCAAACCTAACCTAACCTATAATGAACTAATA
The DNA here is from genome assembly GCA_023701765.1 of Hylyphantes graminicola. Lineage (NCBI taxonomy): Eukaryota > Metazoa > Arthropoda > Arachnida > Araneae > Linyphiidae > Hylyphantes > Hylyphantes graminicola. Next base: position 77,720,571 of record CM043111.1, on the reverse strand, counting down.
CCACCGATGCACTGAACGTACAGCTGTGGAAATAAAAAAGTACCCACTTGAGGTTATTTCCTCCGTTATTCATCCTAAAGAATCGGACCTTTTTGACATTGTGAACAATTAACATTCTGAGTTAATTGCATGACACAAAATTTGCATAAGGGGCCATCTTCATATTAAAAATGTTACTAACTTTAAAATTTCCAATAGTAACACCCCTTTTTGAGTCCATATTTCAAATCTATGACCCATGTTAATACGAAATGCCAAATTTTATTAGTTTTTAAGCATTATTAGGGGAGTTAGAGACGTGCAAAGTTTAGGTCCCATAATGTTAAATGAGTTGCACATAAAAAACTATCCCAATCTATAAATAATTAAGATAATGAAACGAATTTTTTACTGAAATTAAACTATAATAACCCAAACAAAATGCATTCAATATTGGGGTATTTAAAACAATTTTTATATTTTTAAATAATTATTATATTAATTTTTTAAAAAAATGTGAATAGAAACCCCTTATTATTTTTAAAGAATTAAATTTAAGACAGGAAGTTTAAGCGAAATCCTAATTTTTAAAAAATTTTATTCATAATTTGCTGAGTAAATCACAAAATACTTTTTAATTACCCTTTAGGGGACTGTGTATAAGATTACGTGTGATTGATAAATAAAGACGACCTTGCATGCATACTTGCTTGTCATTTTAGAGATGGTCCCCAAAAGGTCCACAAGTGATTCGATTAAATAGCTCGTCAAATATTCATCCAAATGTAACAAAAACTTAGATTTAAGGGTTTTCAAGAGTGTTTAACATTTCTAAGTTATTAAAATTGGGTGTTGCTATTGGAAATTTCAAAGTTCGTAATATTTTTAATATGAAGACGGCCCCTTATGCAAATTTTGTATCGTGCAATTAAATCAGAATGTTAATTGTACACAATCTCAAAAAGGTCCGATTCTATAGGGTGACTAACGGATGAAATAACCTCAAGTGGGTACTTTTTTATTTCCACAGCTGTACCTACCCCATTCCCAAGAGAAACAAAAACCTGTGTTTCCGATCAAAATCCTCCAATAAAACACCACGAAAACACACATAAAAATCAGATAAAAAACCCTCTTAAACAAACCTTGTCCAATGGAGTTGCCCCCCGTAATGAGCTGAATCAATATTGTTCGCGCACACCTCGTTAAATCTTAATTAATGGGAGAGGTGCTAATTTAATCTCGCTGCTGCTAATTGAATTACTCGCCTTTGAGTCGAGGCAGAGAGGGGACAATTGTCGTGAATCTGAAATACAGAGATTGTATATGGCTGGTTATTTAGATGTGTGTGTTTTGGTTAGATTTGATTTGTCTAAATTAACGTAACACTAGAGAAATATAAGAGCTGTTGGGGACTGGATGAGGAATTTAGAGCGGTGGTCCAGTGATGAGGCTGACGCCTGAATATTCTAAATTTATGCAACCTACAACATTGGTTTTGTATGGGGTTGTTTCACGGAGAATCTGGTAATAGCTCCGCGGTCTTGTTTTCCTTACTCTCGAATTACTTTTGTTTTGGTTAAGTTGGTTGGTAGATGTATATATGCAGGTTAGTGCGCTTGGTCAGCACACAAGCTTGATTATATCTACTAACCAACCAAAACAAAAGTTATTCGAGAGTAAGGAAAACAAGATCGCCTAGCTATTGCCAGATTCTAAGTGAAACAACCCCATTATCTAACTTCACACATACCTCACACTGTACGCAGAAAAATGGCTTATAAAAATATGATTTTTTCAGAAGAATCCTTTAAATTGTTTGTTTTCCTTGGCATTTCATTGTTGAAAACATAAGAATTTGTTAAGTGTAGCCTAACTAACTAAAGGTTTAGCAGTATATTTTGTTACAAAATGTTTACGGACATATCTTGGTAGTGGGATTGATCTTTTAAAATGTTGAATTTTCAGAGCAGTATTTAGGAGAAACGCTCACACTTAAGACCTAAGAAATTTTTTTCAGCTCTGATGATTTGAAGCTGAATACGGCTTAAAAATAAAAAATTAGTTATTGTTGAGATTTTCAATTAAATCGGCCATGCGAAAAGGGTAGCTGCCGTAGAATGTTTTGGTTTTAAAAGTATTGCTGAAAACCTTAAAAAGCTACAGAATTTAAATTTGGTACACAAGTTCCCAGTACTAGTGGGAGGGAGGCCCGGATTGCCGAGTGGTTTTGACCATTACACTGGCAGTCCGAGCACTTCGACGGGTGCGGGGTTGATTCCCGCAGAGAAAGGAATGTACACCCAGGGAAAAGGGTGTATATTCCTTTCTCTGTGTCAGTAAAAAAATATTTCTGTGTCTTCTTTACTTGACGAAATCTTTATAAGCGGGTTTCCGATTAAGCATATAAGCCGGAATATATATGTACCTACCCTCCCCCCTCTACTTGTGGGAAGTCTTAGTAAGGTTTTCGAGAAAATTGTGCATTTGCAAAGGGTAACTGCGATAGAATCTTTGTACTTTTTCAAAGTTATTGAAATTGCCCCCCCCCCCCTCCCATGGAGTACGTAATCACTTTTACATAAATTCATTTTTCAAGATGTAATTGAAATTCATGTGGTGTTACACTCAACTATTTCGCAAACATTTCGCTTGGGCTATTCCTCCTCCAGGGTTAAAAATCCACGCAACTCTTAATTCCACCCCGAACAAAAGCACGCCTAATCCACTCGCATCCAATAAAAGGCCGCTCATTCATTATGCCGACACTCTTGATGGATGCTCCGCTGCGGCGCCCACCGATCTCCAACCCCTGTGGAGCAGTATCGAAAGAGATTAGTTCGCTTATTTGCCGGAGAGATATTGCTTTCTTTTGTTTTGGATGTCGGCTCTCATATGAGGCTGAGATGGCACATAGTTCCTTTCATGGAACTATTCAGTTGTATTTTTCCAATAAAATCTAAATGAAAATGTGTTTGCTTCATTAAATAATAATGTTAGAATGTTTTTTTTTTGCCGATTGCTTTGAAATTTTGTCTTATATTATTCTTATTTCCGATTTTTTTTGTTATAGTTAAGTTCAGAAATATTTAAATGGTAAAGGTTTTTTTTTTGGTGATGTTGCCTAAAGGGCTTAAGGCTAATATTGGTGGCCAATTTTTATCACCTCCCAGTTAGTTGTTTCTTTTTTTTTCTTTTAAGAAAAAAGACTTAATTTAAGTTTTTGCTTGTATATATTAAGTAAGCTCCTTTGATTTATATGATTGTATTTTTTGTTTGATTAATTAAAAAAAAGCGTGCAAAGTTAAGCAGGTTTTTATACATGTTTAAGTAGAAAAGAATTTAAAAAAAGTAAAAACAATGGGTTTTTAAATAATTTCTTGGAGAAAAATGTTTTAAGCAGCATTTGCCGCTTAGAGTTTGGCTGTTATTTTGCTTTTTTACAATTTCTCTTATGAATACACATACGTTGAATAAGTTTTTCCCCTCATATTTTTATCTTCTTTAATAACCCGATTAATTAAACCTTTGCTTGAATTTATAAATTACTGCTAAAAGTGAAAATTAACGTAGACAGAAAACTATTTTTTAGTTCTTGGATATAAACGAAGTGAATATTCTTTTGCTGGCTAAAAAAACACTTGAAAATAACTTATTGTTACTTCTTGCTCCACGTTCCGGTTATCGGAGATTTCAATGTCATCTGGGAAAGGAAGAAGGGGTTTTGTGGTGTGTTCTAGAAGACAAGATTTCATTGATTGAATATGTAAAGAAGACGATGTTTTTAGATTGAAATCGCGTTTACTAGTTGCATCGTAGTGAATCTGAATCTTGTTTAGTATGAACTTCTTGGGGGTTTATACAAATACGTGAATGTGATAGGCATATCATTTTACAATGAATAACTTACCTGAGAAGAAGGGAAGGGCTTTTGATTTTGCCCTCAGCTTCTTTTAAGCATAAACTCTATAACAACTGCTTATTTTACCTCAATAAATTCTTTTTTATCATGAAAATGAAATTAATTATAAATATGAATGGAACCATAAGAAAATAGATACTATTATAAATCCAAATTAAATCTATGCATAATTGCACAGTAGATAGTGGATTTTTTAATGCTTAAAAAACGAATGCATTTTAAAATGGGAATGTTGCTGATGGTGAAATGTTCTTGTTTTCATTTTTCCTTCTGCTGTGATTTAATCGGTTGTTTTGGAATCACTTTTAAAATGATCCATGTAGATGAAAAGACACTTTTCCTTCTATGCAAGCTTTCTTTAACAAATGTTTTGAACAACCAACAGAACAAAAAGAATTTGTCCTTCAAAAAGTTCCATGAGTAAAATATTCTTAGATAACCCATTTTTGAAAGCAAAAACAAAAGTAATAAAGACAACAAATGAAAGCAAACAACTAGAGCTGTTGCCACTCACGATGTAAAAAAAACCCATTATAATTTCCACTGGTTTAAGATAAAATTAGCAAAATTGTTGCGCTAGACCACGGGACTGGGGGAATGGTATTGGTACCCTATTAACTATGGCAACGTGCCGTCTTCTCGTATTATAGTTTGTATATGGTGTGTGTGAGGGGTGTGAGGCGCCCTGTGGTCAGAGTAGCGATCTACGGATCGGAAGGTCCCGCGATCGAAACCTGGTCGCTGAAAACTCACCGAGTATATGCGGAGAACGTGCTCGTTAAATCTGTTGGGTCCGAAAGTCCTGTGGGCGGTCATTGCGCAGTTTCCCACGGGTACAGGTTCCTGGAGACTATTTCCCTCCCCTTCAGGGACATGTCTAAATTGTGTAGGTGGCGCGCGATAGATGGGAGCATCTGTCACGTATATGTGTGCATGTGAGTGTGTGTTGTGACTGTCTTTCTTGACGAAGGTTTATAAGCGGCTCTCTGAGCAAGCATACAAGCCTGAAAATATATGTATATCAACCAACCAACTATATGGTGTCGTGTGTGGTTGGCAGGTGTACTACGCCATCGAGTCCAAGGACCAGGGGGACAAGTTCTTCTCGATCGACCGCGAGACGGGCGAGATCTACACCCGGGTGGAGTTCGACAGGGAGGAGAAGCAGGCCTACGCCATCCTGGTGAGGGCGGAGGACGGCGCCGCGTCCGACAGGCCCAACATGAAGTCGGGGGAGCCCAACTCAGGTGAGGACGCTTCCATATTCTATCTCTATTGGAAGAAATATGGGTTAAAACGTATGGAAAGAGTACAATTTGATATTTTAGTAAAAGAAAGCCTATTAGGGAGTATTATATAAACCATCCTTCAAAATAACGATGTCAACATTTGAAGTAATATTTTAAAATTTATGTAGAATTGCACACACAAGATATATTTGTAGCAATGAGAATGATCACAACAATTCTCAAAGTTAAACCTACAATAATAAATTAATCCAGTGCAATCTGTTTACTAAAACAGATTGGTTTGTGCGAATTTTGCCAGTATTACCGTATCTCAATAAAATAAGTTTAAAATCTCGATATGTGGAATTTCGATTTTAAAAACTCATAGTATCATGATGAGTATTGGCTAAATATCGGTGACGCAACTTTTTACAGCTTTTATTTCTGTTTTCTTTCGATTGGGGCTTCAATGGTTTTCCCTCGTGGTATTGATTCACCAATCAAAGCTCGGGAAATAATTTATTTTTATTCATCGTTTCCGATGCCACTTAAGACTTGAAACATGCACATTGCAGAACACCCCCTTACGATTTAAGAAAATAAACCCATTCTAATTCCAGGCTCATCTCAAAGCTCCAAAGGACCAAAAAGAGTAATTTAAATTTTTTTTCTGATGTAATTAACTTTTTAAGCAATTAATTTCTTTTAAAATTCTTCCACCAGCTATCTGATCATAAAAATACCAACATAAACCAAATTCTTGTATAAATTAGAAAAGCATTAAAAAATTTACTTTTTTGAAAATGTTCTCAAATATTTATGATATCTTCTTCGAATTAAGTTCGCCTCGAGAGATTAAAAATAAATATTCATCCATGCAAAATGATTTTTTCGAACGGATGACTTTAATCGCAGGTAAAAACATTTTAAATATTTATGAGTGTTTAAAACATAAAACTCGTTTTACAATTGAATTAATCCCAAGAAATATCAAGAACAATTTTTCTTGATTTTTCCGCATCGTCTGGTTAAATCACTGTGAGCGAGGTTTTTCTCCAATAGCTTTGTTGGTTTGAAAGAGATGTTGATGACTTGGTGGCCTACTGTGTCTGATCGCTGCCCTTTACGCTGACAGTCTGCGCACTGTATGCGGGGTATGGGTTCGATTTCACCCTTCGGTGTACTTTCTCTCCTTATGTGAGTAAAAATTCTGTCTGCGTCTGTCTTACTTGACGAAGTTTTATGAGAGGGTCTCTGATCAAGCACACAATTAAGAAGCTACATTTTCCAACCAACTTACCTATCAATATATCGTCAGAAAAAAGTATTAAAGTATAATTCTAATTATCCAAAGTGATTGGGTCCTAACCATATTAGGATAATCAAGATTTCGGATAATTGGAATTAAATCGGATAATCAAGAATTCGGATAATTGGAATTAAATCGGATAATCAAGAATTCGGATAATTGGAATTAAATCGGATAATCAAGAATTCGGATAATTGGAATTAAATAGGATAATCAAGAATTCGGATAATTGGAATTACTCTGGAAACATTATTTTTGTATTCCTCAAGCATCAAATAAATATTATGAAGCTATCTCGAAGCTAAACCAAACGAAGCCCACGAATCTCCACTCTTAGGATAAGATACCTGTAGTGCGACTTTATTTCAGCCAACCAACAAAACTAAGCAAGATTGTGTCACACACAAATACCTCTTCTAAATAACCCAAAGTTCTTATCTTAACAGTAAGGCTACTTTTGGACCACCCTGTAATTTGAAATCAGAATGATTTGTGGTGCAAGTTACATTTTCCTCAAACTATGAAACTCTTGTTTTTTATAATGCAAATTAAGGTCTTAAAATAAGCATTCAACACCCAACGCTGAGTGCTTTAAAAAAATTAAAATTGTATTTGTGATACATATTTTTAAAAAAAATTGTCAATTAAAAAAATTCTAGGTTCTTTTAAAATTGAATTTTCAAACTCTCATATAATCGATGTAATTATAAAAAAATATTTTGGAGGTTAATTAATGCATATGTGCACGGCAGTACTTTTTATTTAAAAAGAATCTCGCTTCAATGATTTCTTTTCTGACAAGATTATTTTTTTAACTTTAAAATTGAATGAATACATATTATACTTGCTTATCTCATTTTATCAGGCAAATGCATACAAGTTTTTATGAAAAGTATACAAGTGAGAGTTTATTCTGCGCTTTGTTTAATATTTTATTTCTATGGCAACGAAAGAATCAAGCGTGGTAAAATTTTATGATGCAAGTAAGAAGTTCTAAAAGATCTAGAATTAACCATTATTACCTTTTCACAGAGATATATTAATTTAAGGATATAAGTAAGAAGTTCTAAAAGATCTAGAATTAACCATTATTACCTTTTCACGGAGAAATATAAATATTCATAGTAATTATCACATTACGAATAAACTGACTGACGGACAAAAGCATCAAAATATGATGCCATAACTAGCCTTTTTTAGTCTTCTGACGTTTAGAAAAGAATGTGGACCGTTAAAAGACAAATGGACACACGGACGGGCAAGCTTACAAACAGACGGACAAAAAAATATGAAATCCAGGCTCTCTTATACTCTTAAGACCCGAGCAAAATCTTACATGTATATTCTTAATCTAAACATACTTTTGATTCAAATATATTCTAAAAAGTATGTTTGGCAAAGAATTTTTTAAAAAATATATTTATAGTTACTTAGGGACCCTCCTTAAACTCTTAAACTACACTTTTTTGTGCTATAAATGCAACAGAACAGGCCGTATCACTTATTTGCAGTTAACAGACTATTTTAATACTGTTTTTAATGCAAAATGCCTATAAAGTGAACTACTAAAAAAACTTTTTTTAAAAGTTAAAAAAAATTAAATAATTTTTTAAAGACTTTTTTTAAGAATTGACCCACGCTCAACTTCATTTTTTTTTTAAATAAACGACTGATACTTGTAATCAAAGGCTGACAACTGATATTTGGATCTTCTTCTATCGGACAATTTTAATTTCGGAACTAATTAACGTGTTAATTGTTTGTGGGGAGGTTTTAAAAAATTACCCAAAATGCGCCAGGTCGCAAGAGGTTTAGCCAGAAATATACAACAAGGAAAAAAATTCAAATTCTGAAGGTTATACGGAGTATTGGAAAAGGAGTGTAGACATGCAAACGAACAGACATTTCCAAGTTATCAATACTTACTTCCCCTTTTTTAAAATTTCTTTCGAGTTAAAAAAAAAAAGGAAAGAAAGCTATGAAAAACCCTCAACAGTGTTTTAAAATAAAATAAACTCAATTTGTCTAAAACTGAATGCCGGTTGACTCTTTAAATGCATTGAAAATGCTTTAAAGGTTTCAAATAATTTTTATCCTCTAGTAAAAATTTAAAAATCAATGAAAGGCATGCATTTATAAATTTGAACTCTTCTTCGCGCAATTCAAAAGATTTTTTAAACAAAACTCTTTATCTTTTTGCAAGTATAAAGAACAAATTTATGCTTAGAACAAACGGTTTTTCTATCGTTATTAATTGAAGTGTAAAAAAAAGAAACTTTACACAATTTTTACGTGTGAAAAATTACCATACTTATATTTTATGTCTATGGCAACAACAGTAGGTCTGACCTAAAGCTGCGTGACAAAACCGATGGTGTTTTTTTTTATTTTTATGTTTGATATGCTTGATGTTTATTCTTTTGAAGATTATTCTTCTTTTAGTAATGGAATAAAAAAAACCTAATGCTTACGTGTTGTGTGGATAAAGAGTTAGCGTGTTGGATTCACACACGTAACTGGTTGCGGCAGCTATTGGAATGTTTTCTCTTGCAATCAAATTGAAAATTTCCATTTGCATTCTCAGGAAAGATTCCAAAAGAGATTTAGTGATGAGACGGATTCAAAGCCAAAAAGATTCACGCTCACGTCTATCTAGGTTCAGTTTTTGAACATTTAAAAGGTTTAAACAGGTAAAATATGCAGAAAAGAATAATTGTTTTTGTAAAAGGAACAATAATAGTCCGAATGCGATTTGGCGAGGAAGAAGCTGTTTTGGCTCTAAAAAAGTAGATTGCAATGGATAGCATAGATGTATTTAGGAGAAAGGGATTTTAATAGGCAAATACTTTAGGCTTCCATTAAAACGTAATTGAAAATAAGAGTTTTCATGAAATAATACCGAAGATAGAATTCTTCTAATTTCAAAAGAAAGTCAAGTTACCTGCATTTATTATTCTTAGTTACCATTAAATATGGGGAAGCAATCGGTTTGATTGTTAGCAAGCTTTTCTTTTAGCTTAGAAAAAGTTAGCTGTAATTAACTGTCTAAAAAAGTTCCTCACATTGAACCATTCTTGTAAAAATGATCGTTGCCAAGAGACACGTTCTGTTTGTTAGCATTCGAACTTCCCGCTTCGGTGATCCCTTGGAAGAGTTGTTTCATTTTCCTTTTTTAGTTTGGTAGGTCTTAAGCTGTTAGTTCTTGTACTGTAGACTTTTATAGGTCTTTACTTTATTTTTTTTAGCTTGAGCTTACTCACGCTCAGATGAACTTAAAGTCAGTATCCATCTTTTTTACCAAATGAAAAATTCAAACTGAATTGTGACAAAGTCACCTGTGCTTTAAAATTACAGTAGTGTTGCATTTACCAGTACGGGCTTTGTATTCAAACTTACAACTTTTCCAATGTGTATGAGTGCTAACTGCACTAGTCACAATGCTCACTAAGCACTTGACACCTAAAAAAGAAATAAATAGCCCAATAATTACATAAACATATAGTTTGTATTAAGGTATCCGACTACGTTGAAATCGTATTTTTCGGCAAAAAACAGAATTTTTTTTATAATCTTAAAAAAAAGCACCACTCTGTAAGATTCTAAAACTCCCTTTATTTTGTTTGTGCGGCAAATATTTTATAACTCCATTGGTACTCCATTAATACTCCATTATACGAAAACGGCATTCAAATCCCTTAGAAAAGACCACTAGTAGAAAATTGCGATCTACAAGAAAAATTAACAATATAAAACTTGAAGATGAATAATGTCTTATGTACCAAAAAGAAGGCTTTCCTGCTATTTGAATGTAACCTCAAACTTTAAATTGATTTTCTGCAAAATGAAAATTTTGAACATTTTCTTCTTGACAAACCATATTTCTCAAAAAGTACTTAACTTAATGTTTTCAAATTTTGTGTGCATATTTGTTACATTATTATCTAGGGAATAGACTACAGACTAGTAATTTCAAGCAATATTATAAAAATTATAACACATACTATCATAAATGGTAGAAAAAAAGTACATAAAAATCTTTAACTTAGCTTCAACAACTCATAACTTTTTATTGGTACAACAAATATCTAAGATTGTAGTCTATTCCCTAGGTATCAAACTAAGATTTATTAATTTATTATTATTTTTAAAAAATCTTAAATATTTTTTTAGTTATAAAGTCTATAGTAAAGGCAAAAAACATCACAATTTGCTTGCAAAATCTTAAATTACACAGAATATATTTATTTAAAATAAAAATTGTGACTTGTTATTATTACTAGTTGTGTTGGTGAACAAAAAAATACATAAAATGTAAGCATTAAAATTTAATTAAAAAAATAAGTGTCAAACGTAGTCGGATACCTTAAAAGAAAAATCTGATTACAACCTGTATTTTAAATGAAAAAATAAGCACAATTATTATAAAAACATTGATTATAAAATGTAAGTTTTTGCTACTGATTAACCGGGAAATGTTAGTTTTTGAACAGAATAGTAGTTCTCTTAATTTTCTTTGTTGTGGTGATAGTTTCACAAATATTGAGTATTTCAGATATTAATGATCTAGATATTAATGTAAGCCAAACTATCATCCTAAAAATAATTTAAAGAATAATCCAATAAAGAATGTTATTTAAAATAGTGAATTCATCCATTAATGTTTTTTTTTTCAACTTCAAAAATCCGATTTTTATAAATCGTTATAATCTAATGTTCTAACTCTCTTGCCTTTATAATTAAAAAAAAACTTGACCAAGCATCATTATTGATTTAATTACTGGCTAATTAAAAATCAAAAATTATTTCTACAGACTTAATTCGTTTTTTTTTTATTATTTACTTTTTTCGTTTAATTCTTTGTGATTCGAGTCTTAAGCTGTAAAAAGGGTTCAGAGTTTTATAAAAAAATAGCAAAATATCTTTTAATCAGAAATTAAAAATTAGCTAATCAGTAGAGATTATAATTTCAAAAAAATTCACTCTCTTTAATAAATGGTATAAATGCGTTATCTAAAAAGTGGGTTGCTTTTTGAAAAAAAAAAGTATAACGAAATATTAAGAATATTGGGATAGTGTTGCATTAGTTCTTTTTATAAAGTGTCATCTTTTGTAATGTCTATAATTGGTAAAAATTGTGTTCTCATAGTAATAATTTTTAAAAGTTTAATTTGCATTGTTGTATGGATTAAAAATTATTTTCGCAATTGATTCTACAAGTATAACGAAATATTTGGAATATAGTGATAGTGTTGCATTAGTTATTTTTTTCAATAAAATATAATCTTTTGTAACGTCGTCGTGTCCCAATTGTTTTGTTGTTAAGTAAAAATAAAAAAAGTTTTGTGAGAATGTTTTGTTGAAAAGTAAGTACAACTTTTTTTTTACAAATCCCAATAAAAAAATCGAATTATTTTCAAAAATAGCCCAGTAGTCTGTTATGAACATGTAATAGAGGAAAAACTAACTAAAGCTCTCTAAAATTTGTTTATTTGTAACGACAAGTTGAAAAGTTCAGTTTACGTATAAAATTGCGCAAGCATGTATGTTAGAAAGTTTATGAAGCCAACAATGCTGTGATGTGTGCTGCCATTTTTTGATTTTGCTGAAGATGAATTAATTTGGGATTTTTATATCAGTTTCTTTAGTATAGATAAGTCGCAACTACATGTATTTTTTTGCACAGTGATAGTAAGAGTGACAATGATACTAGTCCAGTATCACTCATCACGACTAATTTTTTAAAATTTAATTTGTGATTCCGTGCCCCCAATTTTCTTTTTAACCAATTTTACTCATCAGTATTGCTTTTCACGACTTTTTAACCAATCAGTATTGGTTATCAAGACTAAATTTTTATTTAATTCCTCATTCCCTTTTACCAACATTCTTTTAACCAGTTTTACTATTTTTAAAATTTGAAACAATAAAAAAAAGAATGGAAAGTAGAGTAGTGAATCAGTGGAGATATTCATCCATCTGTCCCTACCTTCCTTCAACTAAGCTTATCTATATACCATAAAATTTTACTAAATAATTTTTGGACTAAAAGATATGACATGCATCGGAAATATTCCATTGATTATGGATTTATTTTAATTTTTCCATGTGTGTATTTTGCATGGCAGGTGTGTATTTTCCATGTGTTTTTATTTGCATGTGTGTTTTGCATGGCAGCAGAAGAAGGCACACCCTTATCTTTTGTCCTGCGTAATATCCAATAATTTTTCATTACGTTTCAGCATTGATGTTGTTTACAAGTATTTTTGAAAAAAAAAAACCCTTTAGCTCACTTTTCTTGTGAGCTCCCTGGACTATTTATCTTCCCCGCACACCCGAAAAAGAAAAGCAAATACCTGCGATCGAGTCATTTTTTTTCGCTTACATAACTCAAGCCGATGAATAATCTGCCGGACTCTCGGACCCGACAACATCCGGCGCTTGACCGATCTAAGCCTGAAAGTGAAAAAGGGAGGGGGCTACAAATCTAGAGCTGTTTGCCATGGAAGATGCATTCGCAGGTTCTGCGAATTTTTCATAGAGTTAGGAAAGAGAATAGAGCGGCCCATGTATGTGCGCAGTAACGCAAAAAAGAAGCAGGCTAGAGCGGTGCATCTTGGGATACCTCAGTGCAGGTTTGTTATGAGCAGTAGCCCAATACCACCTAGACTAGAAGGCCGGCGAACTAAATGCTTGACGTCATAGTAGTGGACCGATTCTGTGGTTTTGACCAATGATCATTCGTGATTAGATCTTGTATTTGAATAAATTTTTAAGATAAGATGAATCAAGATGCGACGTCATCTTAAGATACGACGTTATTGGTCAACAAATCGAAATTGGTCTACTAGTGTGACGTTGTGTTGCTTAGTTCTTCGGCCTTCTAATCTAGGTGGTATTGGACAGACCCGCTTCAAACCATTTGAACTGATAGCCCCCTCTACACCTCCTTCCTAACTCTATGGAATATTTATATCGAAAATTTATGTAAGGATAAAAGTAAATAAATTAAGGTGACTTTATCATTATGTGTAAGCACTTTTATGTTATGATTTAGAATTCAAAGTAAAAAAGTGTGTCGACACTAGATTTATACTCCTTTTAGACAACGCATTATTGGTGTAAAATATTTCAAAACTCCACCTTAACTTGAGATGCCCCCTTGAGTATGAAAAACACAATTTTTCATTTCTCTTTGTCTACATTAACAATTTTTAGTCGTCGGAATTTACGGGGTGCCTTGTTGTTGGGTACACCAGATGTACAGGGTGGCGCAAATAAAAGTGGCCCAGCCATGGAGGTAGGATGAATGACTCGTAAATTCTACCGAGTCAAAAACCAAGGCAAAAAAAGATTTACTAGGTGAAGCTGTTGATCGCTTCAATATTAAGCCCAATTGAACGCTTGGCGAATTATTGGCCGGTAGATTTGCCATCTTCACCTGTTCACTGACCTGACCAACTCACACCTACACAGCCTATAATAGGCGCGTTTGCATTAGCCATCGAATCTATGGATTGCAGAGCAAACCCAGCAATTTTTCCCTCTAGGGGATTTTCTCCCAGACAGAACCGGAATTGCAGGGTTCATTGGGGGGTTTAGCAAACCAGGAAATAAAGGAGGATTCGATGTTTCATACAATGGATTCGGCCCCAGACTATCATTTGGGTTAGAAATCCTGCTTGACCTCTTTTTCCCCTACTGGGGATTTTGGCATTCCATGGATTCGATGGCTCATGTAAACGCGCCTACTAAGATATGAACTCGCCAATGGTGCATGCATAGCTCCAGTTTAGTAACCAACCAATGAAAAAACCGGTTTACCACGCGAAGCCATTGAATGCTTGAATAATTTCTGAATTCGACTTGGCGGCTTCCAGACGGCTTCAATAGATTTTTCTCGCCAAGCATCACCCTGCATGCATAGGTCCATGCCGGGGCCACTTTTATTTGCGTCTCACCCTGTATTTTTACGAGACGTTTTTTTAATGCTTCTCGTGTAAAACTCACGCCGAGAATGGATTTTCCGTGTCTTTCCCGCGGATTAGTGTCATTTGTCATTCAGAAGCCGACAATGCGTTGTTAATGTGTCGGGGAGGCGTCGAAGATGTGTTTTGAGGGATGCTGATAATGCATCTTTCTAAGTCCCATAAGGAAAAGCATACATAACATTTCGATGGTTTTGAGATGTAGGGGGAAAATTTTGAAAGAGAAATTGAAGGGCGTAAAGTGTTTCGTGTTTGCGGCGTTCCCTTGTGGGTTTATCAGTCATACTACACCAGAACTCCGATTATCCGAACACTCCGCCTTTTAGAACTTAAATTACCCGAACTCTTATTATACGAGTAGCAGATATCCGGGATATATAGAGAGATCCGCTTCTTACCGCATCAAAGTTAACATCATTGGAATAATATGAGTGATCAGATCAAATTGCAGTTTGGTTGGTTGGTTGGTTGGTAGACATATTTTCAGGCTTGTGTGCTTGGTCGCAAGGACCCACTTATAAACCATCGTCAAGTCGGACAACACAAGACACATGCAAACACATATGACAGATGTTGCCATCTGTCGCCACCTCCGCAATTTAGACATGTCCCTGAAGGGGAGGGAAATTTTCTCCAGGGACCTGCACCCATGGGAAACTGCGCAATGACCGCCCACAGGACTTTTTGGTTATTGGCTGTCGAGTACAAATATCCGGAATTTTTATTTTGAAAATCGGGCCTGGACTTCTCATACAAGAAATTCCCTGAACTCCAATCGTAAAAATCGTTGTTTTCCAGAATAGCTCCCCGTTTATTGCATAGCCAGCATTATTGGAAAAACGAGTGATCGTATCATATTGCAGTTTGGTTATGAGCTTTCGAATCCAATTATACGAAATATTTATTTTCTGAACAGTTCCACATGTCGTTGGGATAGTGGGAGATCTATTGGGTACGGTTTAAGAATAGCTCTGATATAGAAACTATAATCGATTCTGGCGATTTATTTTATGGTGAGCAACGATAAACACTAATTTCTTAAACATTTCAGTTTAACTTTAATGTAAAATTGGAGGTTTTTAGCAACTGTGCTATAAATTTTACGAAGATACCAGTATGCTATATAGTTTGTAAACAATGCATTCTTACTAATAGAATTTAGCATGTCATTTAACTTGAGATTTTAAATATCCGACATGCATTTTTGTAACTGCATCGGATAACGGATACATTTTCTTTTATACAGATTTATGCACCGTTTACATTGGGCTCGCATGCAATCTAGACTTGCTTAAAGCAGACAAACAGCACTCTTCTCCCCAAGAACAAAAAAAAAGGCTGCTATTTGCAAATTTTTTGTTACCACTCTACATCTTGATACCCAAAAAAAGATAACGAAATTAATTGGATAAAAATAGTCATTTGTATAATAGCAGCCTTCCTGGGATCCTCATCTATTTCCACTGTCTTCCCTTAAATGCGGATTGTTTGCCAGAGAGACGAATGACTTCCAATAAGGGCTGTCCTTTTTTTTTCTCTCCTCTTTTTTTAATGCCTCTCCCCAGAGACAAGAATTCTTTGTGTTTCTGTCCAGCAATTCTTACCGATAATGGGAAACTGGGCCGTTGATTTCTTTCATGCACAAGAAGCTGTTTGTGGTTGTTATGGAGAACTACTTAGTACACAATCTTTTTGAGTATATAGATAGGAGTCTTTTTACAAGTGTTGTGGTGCTGTTTTTACGCTTGCACTTCTTAAAGATAACCACTTTCATGTGACAAGGTGAAGTTAAACTCTTTGTTTACAAATATTTGCGTATAATTTACAAAGGTAAATGGATTTTAAGATTTGCAATGTAGATTTTTTTTGTCTGTTCTAATATATTAACGATTTTATTATTTTTGAAAGGTGTTCATGTGGTGCTTTTTTTTAAATTTTTGATTAGCTTCTCCACAATGTACAATATTTATGTATAAATTACGACACATTTTATGGCCTTTTTTTACGTCACAGTGTTGTAACGACTGTTACTGATGTTTTATTGACGTACAAAGTCACACGAACAACTTACTAGTATGGTTGGTTGACATATAATACTTTCAGGCTTGTGTGCTTGGTCAGAGACCCGCTTATAAACCTTCGTCAAGTAAGACAGACACAACCCATCACATACGTGACAGATGCTGCTATCTATCGCACGCCACTTCTACAATTTATACATGTACCTGAAGGGGAGGGAAATAGTCTCCAGGGACCTGTACCGTGGGAAACTGCTCAATGACCACCCACAGGACTTTTGGACCCGACAGATTTAACAAGGACATACTCCGCATATACTCGACAAACACAAACATCCATGCCTTATCGGGATTCGAACCAGAACCCAGAGGCTCCAAATGCTAGCTCCCTAACTGTTGTGCTGCCGGGTCGGCACTTACTAGCATTTATACAGCGAAGGAGGTTGCATCCAAACACTGCGAGTGAACCAAACGTTTAAGTGCGACTTTTTGAAATTGGTTGGAATATATGTTTTTAATTTTCAATAAAAAATTTTTACGCAAAATATTCGAAGCAATTTTAAAAAAGTGGGGCTATAGAGACGTGTAAGTTATCTACATTTATTACAAAGTAAGACAAAAAAAAACTTTGTACAAATTTTCAATACAGCCGGAGAAATGTGGTTTAGAAAATTATTTTTTTTTGTAAATTTAAGTGTCTACTCACTTTGGTTTTGAGACCCGCGGTTGATCGGACTCATCCGCCCTAAAGCCACACAATAAACTTGACAACAAATGAAGAGCTTAATGGAAGAACGTGCTAAGTAACGAAAAGTGAAAACGAGAAAATGAGCTTTAAAGTTTTTAGTTTGCACTGGGATCTGTTGAAAACGTAGCTTGTAAAGCGCAAAAAATATAATAAACTTAAAGTTTATGAAAAAAGAAAAAAACTTGTTATCGTTAAAGAAGTTATTATGTTCACTGACACAAAAATCTCCACTTTTTCAAAAATGTCACTTAGCACGTTCTTCCACTAAGCTCTTCAATTGTCACTTAGCACGTTCTTCCACTAAGCTCTTCAATTGTCACTTAGCACGTTCTTCCACTAAGCTCTTCAATTGTCACTTAGCACGTTCTTTCACTAAGCTCTTCAAATGTGAATTGGCAACGTAGGGTAACAGTAGCACTTCACATTGACATCATCACATCCTTGTGGTAAATTAGAGATATTTTTTACAGTGTATATTTGCAAAAGATGCAACTACTTTCTAAGCTTTTGTTGTTATAACTAAATTTCGCTATCATTCTTTGAATTCTAATTTTAACTTAACTTCGTAAAGCAAATTGTTGTTCAAAACTAATTAAGTTTTAGTTTTGAATCTCTTTTGCCGCATAATTTTTCGAAGCTGAGTTTTAGATTTATATAAGATTTCAATTTTTTTACAAATCTTGTTATGTTTTTAATTTAACAACAATTAAGTCCAATGCGCACAAAAGAACAATGAAAGATGAAAAGTTCACAATTTGTTGGATTATTACAAAATTTTAAGTGTCTACGTCTTTACTTAATCTAATGCTCAGTACTTTAAAAGAAATTCAGAGAAATATTCCCCCTCCCCCCCCCCGTATAATTTGCTTGAAGTTACTTTAATTAAATTGAATCGCATTTTGAAGATGCTTTTATTGAAATTATCATTTTTAATGAAAACACTGAGTTTTGCAATTCAATAGCAAAAATTAAATTATTAATTAATGTTATCAATGTAAGAATTCGTCTAGATTTTTCTGATACATTTTAATTAACTCTTATTAGATGGAATAAATTATTATTCCATTAAATAAAGAACTAATAACAAATTATGTGTTATTAAAGTGATCTCAGTATACTAAACTCAAATCTAGAATATCAAAACGCTATTTTCAAAGGGATATATATTAAAAAAAACCTAAGTGAATTATTTTTATGAGTTTGAGAATTTAATTAAAAATAGAAGTTTGTGTATTTTCGTAATTATATTCATGTAAAATCTCTATAATAAAGATAACATTTTAGTTGAAAAATTAAGATGTAATGGAGGTTACAGTTCCTTTTTATTGCTTTGCAAAGGTATATCAGTTTTTCTAGGCTTTACTTAAAGGTTATAAATGATGAAAATTATTTTGTTACTTGCCTATAAGTTAGCAAAAAAAGTTAAAGTAGATAAAGGTGTCTTATTTATTTTTGTTAATTTTTAACAAGTATGTTTAAGAATTTCTTAATTTTGCGTACAATTTTATGCTAAAAAATTTGAATTTTTTTTCACATTGTTTTGACAACATATAGATTTGCCAAAAATGTTTTCTTTTGTATAGTTCTGTGTAAATTATCCTTATTAAAATTGCACAGTAACCTTACAGTAACATCTAATTAGCGTAAAGAGGCCGAGCATAATTGTGTCGAAACCTTTAAAACGAAGGCTTAAATAACATTCATTGTATTTAAACTTTTTTTAAAGATTCAAGTTTTCAAAATAATTTGACTGTTTCAGAATAGAAACATAAGCTGGGCAATTGGATAATCACTAGGTTTTCTCTTTGAATACTTCTGTTTAAATTATTTAAAGAAATTAGAATCTGCATAACTGAATCATAATATAAGTTATTTAACGTTTCAAACTACTTATCTTAACTGACGTCACAATAAATACCAACGTCAGAAAAACTAGAATTTTGATTTCTGAATGTAGACAATAACCATCGCTATACCTTATTTATTCAAATGTCTCTACTCCAAAATTAATGCCTGCAATTATAAAAACTCCTGACTCTCAACTTAACAAATTGTTTTAGATATTACACAAAAAAAGATACCATAAAGATGTCCACAAAAAAGAAACTGTCATTAATTCTTTTCTGTAATTAAACTAAGATGGAGCCTAATGGGAGCATCTTGGGCAGGAAGCTACTACAGGCAGGAAACGATTCCCTTCCGTTAGGCAGGAATTATCTCTTCCCTCTTCACTTCGCTTCTTGCGGAATTTTTGTCTTTTGCATGTTGTGGTGTTTCTTCTAGAAAATTCTTCACGAATCAGTTTTAGCTAATACGATTCGTTTATAATGAAAACAATTAAGTTTTTAACAGAAACTGTCACGTAGAACTGCTTCCACTCAAAATTATGTATGGTTTTTAAAAATAAAGTAATTCAGCGCTTTGTGTCTCTTTCCAAAGAAATATTGTCAACCATCAAAGAATAGCATTGTAACATCCATTATGATATCATTTCAGACTGATTTATATCCCACAAATAAATATGCGTTTCAATTTTATTTATTTTAAATTAAGTTTCTCGTGTAATTGTTGTGAGTGGCAATGATGATTTAATTATATTAAAAATTGCCTCCTCATGATTTTTAAACAAGCCCTAAATCGTGTAGTTTTTTTTTAATTAAAATATTTTTTGGGGAATTTTAATGATTTTCAGCTTCGATGCGATGAATTTTTTTTACTAATGAAACGCGTCGGTAGCGTTTGTAGTTTTTTCTATGAAAGTGGGTGCGGACATGGCCTTTATAAAAGTTTCCACTTTTTATGTTATAATCGTAACATTGAAGCTTATTATAGTGCAACGTTATAGTTGTTTTATAATTATGCATTTCAACATATTTTGCTTTATATAAATCTTTCTAAAAATATGCACAAGAAACTACAGAATTCACGATGGTTTTTCACGGATAAAATATAAGCTTATATTATTCTAAAGTAAAAATATCCTTATATATTCATCAACAAAATTTAAGAGATTCAACCTCTTTTCTCTAAAATTACACATATACGTGGATCGTTGTAGAGTTAATTTCATAACTTCATTTTACAATTTGGCTTAATATTTACTTTTCTATTATGAACTAAAATGTTCAAACATTCCAAAAATATCAATACTGGAAGCAGTTCATTTTTGTTCAAAAAAGACGCCTCAAGAGAGTCACGCAGATTTCTGAAGCATTGCTAAAGAAACTCATTTATTTTCGGCTGTAAATTCGTTACATTTTACATTCCAGAAAATGTTAGGATAGACTTTTAATTGCAAATATCTGATAGAGGTTGTTTGTTTATTCATAGCATACAAAAATATGTATTTTTACCGCTCTTAAAGTTCCATTATAAAAGCTCCAAAAAATGTCTAACCGAACTAAAAGTTCCACTTAATTAACAAACCTCCTCAGCATATGTCAAACGCAATTTTTTTTCCAAAATTACTTGCAAAACATTTTTTTATATGTATAGTGTCTTGGAAAATATCTTTAGATAAATAATATATGAGTAAGATTTTCGGGAGTGAAGGGATAATGTCTCCGAAATTCTAAAAGAAGAAAAAAGACATAAAAATGTTCTCAAAATACATTCTTTTGTATCTCTTATTGCTTCGTTCTTCTGAATCGCAGCTGTTGCCATTCACCGTGTGTCAAATATTGACCCTTTCAAAGTTTCGCGACACTGTGGCAATGGCGATATGTATATATGACTTTTACCTCCTACCGGATGAGAATGGCGCCAAAACATATAAGAAAACGGATGTATAAGAGATATAAGATTCCATCTCGAATGCGCATCAGAAGGTATGAAAAAGGTTTCATTTATCCACCCAAGTCCCTTTCAGGATATAATAAAGAATTTCTATTCTATATCATCTATAGAAGTGAATGTGAAAGAGGAAGAAAAAAAGATGATCTGTATTTCCTTTGTATGGTTTCGCCGAGAGAAAAAAAATCAAGAGTGAAATTTTGAAGTCGCCGAAATTGGAAAAATATAAAGCCACCCGGTTTAGTTAAGTTTATTTCTTTCGTCTGGATTGCCTTATGAAATATTTTGTAAATCATTCCTATATTTGGAAATGATGTGTAAGTGGAATCAGGGAATGCTCTACAAAAATCAGACTATACAGGCACAATCTATTTTGGGGGCCTCTTTTCGGAAAATGTTGTTAATGATTTCCAGTAATGATAGTGCTATATGACTTATGTTTCATATTTTGCTGCAATTTTATTGGCTTCCTTATAAACATTGATCGAAACAATCACGTTAGGTCAATTCCTCATTCAAAGTCAAGCAATAAACAAAGTGGAGTATCATATATTTTTTTAGTTAACTGATATATTTTGGGGATTTACATCATTTAGCATAATAGAAACTGAAATTTAGGGGCCCCTAAAACTTTGGGGCCCTAGGCCCGGGCCTAACGGGCCCTGGGTGGAATGTAACATTATTTGAATGAGAACCGCTATTTCATCACGTTTCACAATGGGCTCTCAATGGCACAATATGTTATTCAGAGGGCATTTCTATTTTGTATGGACGTTATACATAAATCTAGGGCATCGTATTAATATACAACATTACATAAATTTTTTTTGGATTATTTTTAATTAAAAGACAATATTCTCTCCACAATGCAATGTTTCAGGTCTTGAGTAGAAACCAAGATGCTGAATGAAAAATAAGTTCATTCACATATACCAATTGGTGAATCACATGAAAACTGTGCACCAATCGGAACAACGATCGGAAAAGGGGAAGAAATCAAAACTGGAAGAAAAAAAGTTGCCTGAAACAAGAAAATTTAATTATTTAAAACTATTTCAGGATGGAATTTTCTGGTCTTCGTTCAATTCGTTTTATAAATCAGACTCTCAATACCAGTCTTTTGAAAACATTGCTGATGCCGATGGATTTTATTTAGTCGATATTTATTTCCAAAGTTCATGGATTACTAATACATCAAGTTTAGTGAATCAAGCAGCAGAGGTTGCTTTAAAACCGTTTTACTAACATATCATCCACCAACCCTCATGAATAAGAATCACATGAATACAACACCCAGAGAAAAGTTCCTTCAAACGTCGCTATTCTTTCTGGTATATCCACACTAAATTTAAACCCAGAAAAACTCTATTTTTGGGCCATATCGATCACCTCAGCAATGTTGTTGTTGATGAAAAAGTAGCTACTTTTTCACTCCGGGGTCTTTCTTGTATCGCTGTTTTCCCTAGCTGGGGGAAAAGAGTATAAGCCAATTTCCCGTGACGTCATGCGCCTGACAAAAGACACGAGAAATATGTGGACTTCTGATGGATGGTCTTGTTGCCGCAGTGAAGCGAGGTCTTGTAGGGGACATCTTGGGGAGATAGCCCGCTTGGGCAGGGGGAAAAGGCGGACATTGTAGAGAATATTTCGGCAGTGATGAAAGTTTCGCGATATTTTGTGGTTTAGATAAGACTACGATTTTGGATCTCTAGCAGCTTATAATGTCTACTGGTGACTTTTTTTGGGGTATTTTCTGGTTTAGATAAGGATTGGAGTGACTAGGGTTTTGAGGGTTCGGTACAAAAAGCAGATAATTTATTTTGAACTAATTATACGGTCGCTGTTTGTGGATTTTATAAGAAAATTGTACTATAAAATAGATAAATTCATTTGGATATGGTTTGAAGTTTATAAAGGACTGATACGAGAATAAGGCTCTGTAAATTTGATTGCGTTGGATTTTTGATTTCAGTACGAAAAAATAGCGAATTTATAGTGAATTACTTATTACTGGAAAGTTATTTGGGCATTTTCTGGTTTAGATAAGCTTTTGAGAGACTGGGATTTTGTTAGAAAAAAGGAGCGAATTCAGTTTGAATTACTTATAATGCCATTGTGACTAGATTGTTTCTTGGGCATTTTGTAGCTTTGATAATTATTGGAGAGAGACTAGGGTTTTAGGTATTCGGTAAAAAAATTGAAAAATTTATTTTGAAGTAATTATACGGTTGCTGTTTGTGGTATGATATTAAAATTATACTAGAATAGACACATTCATTTGGTGATGGTTTGAAGTTTATCAAGGACTAATACGAGAGCTTTCTCTAAAAGAGCTTTCTCTTTTCTTCTTCTTTCTGAAAGCTGAAATGGGCACTGCAGGCCTTGGCCTATAATGGGCTGTTGCGCTGAAGAGTTTAGAACATACGAGAGCAAAGCTCTGTAAATTTCTTTGAGAGTGTGTTTCGTCGTTTGTAATTAAATTTTTACAGATAAAAAGATTTTTCTGCTTTCAAAACTTTCTGGCATTTGAGTTGAGCGAATTACTTTGTTGAATTACAGTGATCATCCGAGTTTTTTTTTTATTTGATGTTAAATGTTTGTGAATAATATATTTTTAATCACACTTACATATAATAGAATACCGTATATTTCGTAGTGAAATTACAAATTACTTATCTGTTTGAAGTATATTAGTGGTAACTGACTAAAAGCCAATAGAGTTTCTTAAACCTCTGAATTTCAACGCAGTATTACAACCACATTATTAAAAAAAAATTGACTTATATAAACATTGAATTTAAACTATTAAAACTGTTGAACTCAGAACGAAACTCTTCAAACCAACTGTTTTTTCAAATAAAATCATCTTTTTAAAAAGGAAAAGTGACTTTGAATATAAATCTCCCTTTAACACCTGAAAATGGCATGCGATAATTCAGTTTAAGCTACTTCTCCGAGAATATGGCTTTTTGCACCAACCATATGTCGACTTGGGTGCTCCAAGGAACACCGGGATCACCCCCATTTTCCCATGCATTTCTTCAAATTGCCACGGGCAATTTCAGCCAACGGAAAAGTGGCAGAAAGTAATAAAGGTGAGGAACGACGGAAAAGTTAACTTACTCGCTGCGTTGCCGCGTAGGTGGACATAATCGTAACTGGTTAAGTTGGTTGGTCGAATTAGCATCTCCCTAGAGTTGCTGTTGTCGTGTGCCTCCAGGGCATAGTCTGGAGGGAAGAAGTTGTGCATTAGCTTCCATTGGCAAAATGCTTTGAGCACCCATGAGGGTTGGAAGTCTGACTTGTGCTCTGAGATGGCACCACCTCCTCAATTGAAGAGTACAGGAGAAGAACCGCTTGATTTCTTTAGAGTCTATCCGCAATTGTATCTGCTTGGCGGACATTAGAGACCGGAAACCGGTTTTTCTTTCAGTTTTTCATTCGCGTTACAAACTTGGGACTGGTATCCACTGATCTCTGGCGTGAATCAGGGTTGCCGCGAAAGATAAACAAAGCGAGTAACCTGTTTCTTTACACCAGTTTAGGCCATTTCTCGCTATCATCCCCAAAGAGGCTATTAAGGAAAGCCTTCTACGAAATAAAGCGGTTCTTCCCCATTACTCTTCAATTGAGTCACGTAGCTGGAAATTAGGAGCTTTTTTCTCCAGACAACCTATACCCATGGTACTACATATTGACTGTCCACAGGACTTTCGCACCCACAAATTTAGCGAGCACTTTCTCCGCATGTACTCAGGACAACACAAATATCCATTCCTTATTCTGAATTCGAATCCGGGCCACTCGCCTTTGACTAGCGAGGTTTTTACCGAGGTCCATACCGACTGGGCGACTAACTAGTGTTAAATGAGGGTCACTTGTGGAAAGAATGGTAATTTTAAGGTGTATACTATTAAAAAATTGGCTCTTCGTATAGACAAAAATATGGTCAGGATAGCTGCGACGGCGACGGATGGGCGGTGAAATGTTTAACCATATTTTAAGAATTCGATTACCGTTTAAGAAGTTTCTTTTTTCCAAAACTAGGCAAATAGCTCAACCTAATTCCGAAAATATTGGCGAATTATTTAAAAAAACATACCCATTTTGGTGAAACCTAGCACAATTTTTAACACTGTAGTGACAATATCTGGTTACCGGTAAAATGAGTTCTTATATAAGAACGGTGAAGGATAATTGCTTATGATAGAAAAATATAAGTAAAATTTGTAGCATGCCTTTTTTCTGTAACTTATAACTAAAAAGAAATCCAAGAAAGTGAACATATTTTTGAACAATTATCTAATGTCCATATTTTATTTTAATAATATTTTGTTATGTGAACTGATTTTTCTAATGGTTATCATTAATATTAAAGGTTTTGTATTTTTACTCTTTATTTTGGGTATTTAGGGTAACAAGTTCCAGTGATTGGCCCCCATAAGACAGTGATTGGCCCCCCGTTGACATTGAAACATTTCTTTAGCGGCCATATTGCTTTACCGATTGTTGGTGCACTGTTGCCAACATGACAAACGTTAATGGCGGGAATTTTAAAAACCTTTGTCACACCTATTTTGGGCTTTAACGTTTTATTATTTTTAATAATGAATGAGAGGGCCAATCACCGTAAAGGTGCCAATCACTGCACTCGCTACCCGATAAAACCAGCAAATTTTCTTTTTGGATAACCTAATTTAAAGTATTGATAAAACTATAAAAACGTGGTTCGACCAAATAGCTTGTTACATTTGTGACAACCCAGCGAATGGAATAGAGATTGGAATTTCATCGAATGTCAAATTAGGGGTTGGCGACATACAGAGTATGGGGTATTTCATTTTGAGTAAAGGTATAATGTTACTGAGTTTAAAAGAGCCATTGGCAATGCAATATGGATGGGTTTCGAATTGCATTGAATTGCTTGGCGGATATGCTAATGTATTAAAATCGTGAATAGCCATGGTAAACTTGGTGCATTGAATGACACATTGAAATAGATATATATCTAAGTAACTTTTAATTCACTACAGAACTGGAAATGTATATGTCGTTTTATTAGGGAGCAATTATTCTAGATGCCTAACTTTTGTGGAGTTTATGAAATATAAACAGACATTAAAAAAGGACCTACGATACTTTATAGGTATGATTGTTTAGATAGGTATATTTACAGTAATTGTATTCCTAAAAACCTATACTTTGATTAGAGTTAATTATTCTATAAGCTCTTTTAAAGGTTAGAGATTATTTTCTTGATAAAAATATTCTCTAAAAAATCGAATTAACCTTTCGCGCTACATGCCTTGATCAGATCCATGACAATTAGCTTCATTTTGTTAAACTCTAATTTGCCAAAAATAGCAAACTTTTTAACCGAATAGCACTTCATCTTTGTTTCTTTCCCAACTTCTTTTGCATACCACTACATTGCTGGCCTCATATGTTCAAGTCTCTGTGGAAAAACTCTTCTACTGGTCTCCATCACGTGATGAAGGTCAAATTTTACCCTATCACGTGACCATGTGGTGATCGCCTTAGGTTTGGCAATGCGCAGTCCATTCTATTTAATGTCTCTGGGAAAGTTTGTGTATTTCTCACTTTGACGAGAGTCAATATTTGACTTTCAGCATTTATCAACGAAGTTTTATTGTCATGACAAAAAATAGAAAACATAATATACGAAAGTGACGAGATAAGTTTTTAGCAGTTTTACAAATACGTTTTTAGGGTTTTATTGACGATGTGGAAAGAGGAAAATGGTTTATTGGGGGATATATTTGATATTGCAATTTTACTTATTTCTGTTTGTTTAAATTAGAGGGCTTGTCGTGTTGATAGAATATTTATTCAAGTATTGCAACTTCTAACTTTGTTTATCTCTAGACATGGCTTTTGAATTTCATCATTCGCCTAGCATGCGAAAGGTCCCAGGTTCGGGTGCGGACACCGCTAAAATAACTGCTGACCTCTATAACTACCCGTGCAGCCAAAAAAGTCCGACGAATAATACCCCGTGTGGAGGCAGTGCACGATAAATATCCTTCAAAGACCTTACGCTGCGTACGATGTCGGCCTTAACTTGCGTTATCTGCGCTGGGTGCCTACTCTGGTGTCAGCTCGTCACTTGACTGTGGTTCTAAAATACGAGACGCCCTTTGCCAATAGCCCTCTTGGAGCTCTAGTGCGACGATAATTCAAACCTAACCTAACCGCACAACTTCATTTTACTGTTTTTCCTAATTCTACCTTTTCCATTATTAACGAAAATGTTTTAGATTCTCTAAATTTCTGATATTCAGGTGTTGGCTCGTCACCTGACTGTGGTTCTAAAAATACGACGCCCGCCGCCAATAGCCTTCGTGTGGCTCTAGTGCGACAATAATTCAAATCTAACCTAACCTAAATTACTGATATCAAAGCAGCTGCCAAGTATTACTCATTTATTTATTTAAAAATAAACTTTTAACAAAAAATTAGCTTGAAAAACTTTAGAAATATTTTTTGTTTGAATGGGTGCTTATATTTTTTTCTACTAATAAAAAGTCACCTAATTCTACGGAAGTCGCCGACCAACAACAACAAAAAAATAATAATAAAATGTCGCCAAGAGGATTTTTTTCCTTCTTTGACATATTTGTCAGCTGTTGTCACCTGAGTGATGGCGTCCTTTTTGTGCATGGCGAGGATCGAACATCAGACTGGCGTTTTTCCGTTCGAATGGTTTGAGAAATTCCGTTACATTGAACAACAATGGTGTTAAAAATAATGTATGTTTCGGCTGTTGGGTTGCAGTAACTGAAGTTTAAACTTGAAGTGTCAAATATTTGAGGTTTATTTTTGTTTTGCCTAAATGTACGCTCTCTGTTTTAATTTTCGCCACATTGTTTGGTCCATTTTATCGTTGGTAACCTATATAAAGTACAAATACTCCTGCAAACTGAATAATGGACACAACTTAAAAATAGTTTTAAATATCCTGTATTCAAAGACTCAAATGGAGCAACAATTTAGGTTTTCGTGAGAACTTGAATCATGTCGATGGTTGGTTGGTAGACATATATTTATCAGGCTTGTGTGCTTGGTCGCAAGGACCCGCTTATAAACCATCGTCAAGTAGGACAACACAAGACACACACAAACACAATGACAGATGTTGCCACCTGTCTCCACCTCCGCAATTTAGACATGTCCCTGAAGGGGAGGGAAATTTTCTCCAGGGACCTGTACCCATGGGAAACTGCGCAATGACCGCCCACAGGACTTTCGGACCCAACAGATTTTACGAGCACGTACTCCGCATATACTCGACAAACGCAAACATCCATGCCTGAACGGGATTCGTACCCGGACCCAGCAGCTCCAGAGGCCAATGCCTTAACCACTACGCCGCTGGATCGACTGAATCATGTTGATATGAAAAAAAAAGGAGGTGACATGGTTGTTGAATTGGATAATTTTTTAATCAATGGAATCATAAAAAAAAGAAGCTCGTCTCTTGACTAGGGTTCTCCCCCTTCTTGACTAGTAAGTGTCTCAATGTTTGTTGCATTCGGATTATTCATTAAAGCTAAAGACCACACCGAATATAGCCAGCGTTATTTTATAACTACCCAGTATATTGTAATTTTTATATCGTACATAATAGTTAAACTTCTGAATATCTTCAAAATTCTAACGCTGATTCAGCATGTCCATAAATCTTATACGTTTCAAATTCTACGCAGTAAAATGTAGTCAGCTCCCCAATGATTACTCTCACATGATCAACCCTCGCGATCCCCGGGATACTATGGAAGTTCATCGCAATATTAAAATTAATGTGTTATGCATGCACTATTACCATGAATCTTGTATAAGGCAATGGCATAATCAGGCAGATGGGTAATCGGAAGCGGCTGAACGTTTTACAGGGTTGTAACACATCCTCGCCTATATTATAAACCCCTATTATAAACATATCGTTGGGGCCCGGATGGCCGATTGGTTAAGATAGCTGCCTCCGCTAGCTGTCTGTGCACTGTAACGGGCGCGGGCTCGATTGCCGCATTTGCCCTGGGTGTAACTTATATCTCTGTGGCAGTAAAAAATCTTACTGTCTTTTTTTACTTGACGAAGGTTTATAAGCAGGTCTATGATCGAGCACACAAGCCGGCATATATATGTATCAACCCTACCCTACCCTTAACATCGTGTAGAACAAAACAATTACCCAAAAATAGCTCCTTGTATTTGATACTAGTGTCCATTAAATCGTCCTTGGACCACAGTCCTGAAACGCGGAAGATGTCCTAATAATGTTGCGATGGGGTTCCAGTTTAGTGGTGATAACGTCACTTGACCACAGTTCAAAACTACTAGACCCGTTGTCAATAAACCTTGTGTGTAACTCATCAATTCTCTCATAATTATTTCTTAAATAATCATTCCCAAAAGTTTATTAGTTTAAAAGAGCAAGTTTTACTTCTTTTGTGATGAATTATATAGTATCAGTTAATTACCAGTTTTCAACCAAAATGTTGTTTACATGTATGTCTAACCAATAGGAACAGATGGCACTTTACAGTATTTGAGAATGTTTCGCCATGTTTGAATTTTATCCCAATGGATGATAGCACGAGTGGGCATAGTAAACTCGGAAACGGAGGTCCTATGCTTAAATTAGAATATCTTTGGAGAATTTCCATAGAATGTACAGTTTGAGTTGCTCTCTATATTAGTCTTCAGTTCAAAATTCTTGGTTATAGTCTCTTTTAAGATAGGGGAAGTAATAGGGGAAGTTACTAATAGGTATCTCTTTATTTTGAAATATAGGGAATTGACAAAGTTTGACCCCATCCGTAGAGGGGCATGCGCCAACGTGACATTAAGGGGGGGGGGGGATAATCACTTGTGAGACGTAACGATTCGGAAAATTTTACTTTAAAGGGAAAATATGCTTACATAAAGTGTAGTTTGAGAAAAAAAATTCATAAGAAATATCTTATTTCAGGGAGAGATTGTTATATGCAAGTTTTATTAGTCTCCAACATTTTACATACCATTTCGTAACGGCTTTTTCGAAAGGCCTGTTCCTATGAATAAATTATGTAACGAAGATAAATTCGACTTTTTGTGTTTCCAAGATAATTAAAATAATATATAAATATTAACTTTTTTAAATTTCAGAAACTTCTCCAGAACAGAGAAATATTAAAATTGACCTTTTCTTTGAAAGGGGAGAGGGGAGGGGGTGCAACAGCTTTACGCATTTTTTTTTTATCAAACGTGACGCAGCTGACATGAGGGGAGGGGTCAAAAAAGTAAAAATTTCGCTTGACATAATTTTGGTTTAATTAATTTTGTATTTAAATATGCGGGCATTGATTATGGGTTTTATAGATCGAAATTTTGAATGGAGTTGATGTTCTTTCGTTCTAAATGCCAACAGAACAGCTTTGAATTGAAAAAACAAAATATAAATATTTTTTAAAAGCATTTTCAAGTCAGAAAAAGATTCTTTGAGTAGACTTAAAAAACAAATATTTTTCATGATAATAGCTTATTCGATATCTTTAACGGTACTTGCACTATTTTTGTTATTTCCTATGTACTCTGTATTGGTGTTTTCTCTAATTAAATATTATATTGAATAAAATAAAGATATGCTACCATCATCATTAATAGTTAAGCTACGTTCAGCAACCCCGGATCAGAACCAAAAATGCCTCATCGGAAATTTATGCTTCATACAAAAGCCACTATATCTCCATATTTTACATGACCCACAAAAAACAATCAGACTAACAAAGCCGGAGCAACAGAAGAACTTCTGCCGAAAAGAAGCGGCATATTTTATGAAGAGACATGCTTCTCGGCAAGATATCTCAAGAGTACATTGAATGCCCCGCAATGGCAACAATAAATATCTGTTGAAATCTGGCAGTGGTCCAAATTTTCTAAAGCGCCCCCAGGGCCAGGCATATCTTTTTGTTGTTATAAATGTACCGAAACAATTCTCCAGTCGGCACTGTTTATTATCACATTCCATTAGGCAATGGAGGACGTTATCTTTCTTAGGATTAGAGAGCCCGGGTTTCTGTCTTGGTTTTCAGGTTTAGGGGCTTCCTAACCTGCAGCGTTTAGGTTGTTGTGTAAAACGGTGAACGATGCCTATAGCTAAGGAACTTAAATAATAAGAATACATTGATTCTTTTTGTGTTGGATGATAGGGAATTCTTCTCTTTGAACTTCCGTTTCATAAAACATTAATGTGGGCATTCATCATAAAATCGAAGACTCGGTCGTTGGAGCACTTAAAATCAGTCAATGTCCATAATTTTCTTGTAACATGAAAACTTTTTTTTTAATTAAGCTAAATAAAACATTTTTGTTTCTTTTGGTTTTTGATATAAAATAAAATAACTGTTTTCAATTTCATGACTAATAACATACTGATTCCTTTTTAGAATGCAATGCTACTTACACGAGTACTTCTGAAAGAGCTAAACATTTGTTAAAAAAGCAATCCAAAATTATGGGAATGCACTTGATTAAGCGCCATTGTTAGAAAAACGATATTGTAAAATATTAAATTTTCGTTCCTGAAATTTTGAACCATACCATATATTTTTAATTGGATTTTGCCTGAATGCTTTATACTTCGAACAATTTATATATTAAAATAAATACGTTACTTCTCCATTGCAATCCATTAAGTTTCGAATTTTCTACTTAAGGCATATCTCTAACTACCCCCCTATGTAAATATCGGTCTCATCAATAATCTCCATGCTTCCGGTAAGGACCAACTTCTATAAATATGAATTCGTTCCAGTATGAACCTGTGCACGATTCCGAAACCATACCTTGTTCATTTTCCATTGGAAATCCACGGATGCTGCAAAGTCAATAGAAGCTCCGAAACACGCGTCAATATTTGGGACTCCCCGATATTGCGCTTCTGAATATTCACAAATCCCGTTACAACACGGAATTGAGATCTCGAAGTCGAAATTAAATTCCGA
Source organism: Hylyphantes graminicola (assembly GCA_023701765.1). Taxonomy (NCBI): domain Eukaryota; kingdom Metazoa; phylum Arthropoda; class Arachnida; order Araneae; family Linyphiidae; genus Hylyphantes; species Hylyphantes graminicola. The sequence continues at coordinate 77,688,583 of CM043111.1, read as the reverse complement.
TGCCCACGGAATCGTTAAACCCTCTTGGTTATTGGTTGGTTTTACCCATGAAAGACGCTTCTTGATTGGCAGCAGGATGCGCAATAAAGGCGGCTGATTGGCAGGCCTGTATTCAAATGGACGAATGGCGTTTAATAGTCCGTTCGATATAAGCGGCCGAAGATTGGATTCTGAATATTAATCGGGTCAGAGTTTGAATTAAAGGAGTTCGGGCTCTGATTTGTTAGAGATTGCAGAAGTTCGTGAATGTGTAATTTGCGGACAGTTGTTTGTCAGGTCGAAGATACTCGAAGATTTAGGTTATTGAAACAAGTCAGCAGTGTGACAATGGGAGATTTGCAATTGTTGGTGTAAGCGCATGAAGCTATTTTCCTGTATCGATGCATTTTTTGGTAAAACAAACTTAATCGGCTTAACCAGGACTGAGAGTAAGCCGGTTAAACGAAAATCCGGTTAAACCGGAGAAATTAAATAAATTGAAATTTAGATGTTTATTTGATAGCACTTGTGTTTATTGATAATACTTGCCTTATGTACAATTGAAATAAGATGTCATTTTGCAGTTTATTTTATATATTATTATTAGTATTTTACATTTTTTATTACATACCTTGAAAAAAAATCTGAACTTTTTTTGGCGAAATTTGGAAATTCGACAACTTGCCTGTCGATCCCCACAGCCTTCCAATGTCAACAAGTCGCCCACCCCCCGCCCCCTTCTCCCCAACAAACCACGCATTGGAAACATGTGCGACACCGAAAACCGATTGAAATAACCAAAAACTTGTATTTTTTTTAGCTATTTTTAACATTTTAAGGGTGGAAAATTTTCAGCCCGGTTAAACGTTGGTCGGTTAAGTGGGATTCTACTGTATTTTTAACCTGAAAGCAGGCGCGACGTATAGACAACTTATTTCAATAAAATGATTATCTTTTAGATACATCTTTACCGTACACAAATTTAGGCATAAGTTCATCGAGTCACCTTCAATATCAAATACCAAAATAACAAATAAGTGCTTACGTAAATCGGATTGCGTTAGGAATCACCTTAGCAATATTTTAAAATCAGTTCATTTCTGCAGCACAAATCATTTCCGTGTATTTCAAGTTCTATTTATATCTCAAGTAAAGGATCTTTGTATGTTATTTTGAGACGGCTTTCATAAGCTTTTCAAAAACTTTCCCTTTTGAAGGATTGAATTTAGATTTTATTTGAACTTTAAAGGCTTAGTAGTTCTGTGAAAAGTAACTGTATTGATACAAAAATTTTGATATGGGATTCTTATAAGATTTTAAGAAAGAAATGAAAGAATTTAAATATTGAAATATTAAAAATATATATTCTTCTTATCATTTAGTTAAAGATGTATAATATTTTTTTGGGTGAATTATTATCGCACTAGACTTACACGAGCTGTTATGTAGAATATCGAATGTTTCTATAGTTGATTATTTTTAAGACGTGACATCGTATAAATTTCCTTCAGTTACAATTTGTTTAAATGATCTAAAATTCTAAAATTACCACAAACCTTTTAAAATTGAATTCTTAGTTAGCTAATATTATACCTTATTCATACTTTTGACTCAATAAATTAGAGATTTTTGTCACATACACCTTGGCCCTTCTCTCTTCTAAATAATGGTGTCTTTCAGCAACAAAGATATGGCCTTCTTTTTGAGTGCATTGCAAGGGGTCTTTCTAAAAATATTGTAGTGACATTTCAACACATATATTTTTAAAAATAACCACTTTCATGTAATGATAAGACTCGCTTTAAACTCTCTGTTTAAAAGTTTTTTTCACAGCAAAGATATCGAGATGTTAAATTTGCACTGTAATTTATAGATCTTACTGTCTATTTTTACTTAACCCTATTTTTTTTTAATTCAATAACTTCTTATTTATTTTCAAATTTTCGATTAATTACCCCCAATAAGTCTCATCTAAAACTTCAAAAGTAGCATTAGATTTATAAGCAAAGTTTAAGACTTCCTTATTCATACTCTTGATGGTTTTGAACTTCAGCGACCGGGAACCTTCAAAATAATGGACTTTTGCCAATCCATCTTAATACAAGGCAAAGAACTCCTCGTCTAAGAAGAGCTAATTCACGATATTACCCGCTATCACTAGGAGTCTAGAAGAAGACACTTCTCCAAGGGTGAGGGGTGGAATTTTAAATTTCCTAAAAGAGGGGGAGGAGGGGGAGGGGAAGCAATTGATCTCTCATCAATCAACTCCCCTGTCGTTCAACCTTCATCCCCCCTGCTCTTCAATTCACTTCAGTTTTGGATGAGTAGCTGTTGATAAATTCCTTGAGAGAAGAGGCGAGGTTAAGACTTATATCAGGAGTGAGCTTTCATTGAGAGAGTCAGTCTCAGGTGCAATGCATTATATTTGATAGTAAAATTTAAATTTCTTTTTAAATGGTGGTACAGCTGTGGAAATAAAAAAGTACCCACTTGAGGTTATTTCATCCGTTAGTCACCCTATAGAATCGGACCTTTTTGAGATTGTGTACAATTAACATTCCGAGTTAATTGCACGATACAAAATTTGCATAAGGGGCCGTCTTCATATTAAAAATATTACGATCTTTGAAATTTCCAATAGCAACACCCAATTTTAATAACTTAGAAATGTTAAGCACTCTTGAAAACCCTTAAATCTAAGTTTTTGTTACATTTGGATGAATATTTGACGAGTTATTCAATCTAATCACTTGTGGACTTTTTAGACCATTTCTAAAATGACAAGCAAGCATGCATGCAAAGCCGCCTTTATTTATCAATTACTCGCGTAATCTTATACACAGTTCCCTAAAGGGTAATTAAAAAGTATTTTGTGATTTACTCAGCAAATTATGAATAAAAAATTTTAAAAATTGGGATTTCGCTTAAACTTCTTGTCATAAATAAATTTTTTTAAAAATATTAAGGGGTTTCTATTCATATTTTTTTAAAAAATTAATTTATTAATTATTTAAAAATATAAAAATTGTTTTAAATATCCCAATATTGAATGCATTTTGTTTGGGTTATTTTAATTTCTTTTCAGTAAAAAATTCATTTCATCATCTTAATTATTTATAGATCTTGATAGTTTTTTATGTGCAACTCATTTAACATTATGGGACTTAAACTTTGCACGTCTCTAACTCCTCTAATAATGCTTAAAAACTAACAAAATTTGGCATTTCGTATTAACATAGGTCAGAGATTTGAAATATGGATTCAAAAAGGGGTGTTGCTATTGGAAATTTTAAAGTTAGTAACATTTTTAATATGAAGATGGCCCCGTATGCAAATTTTGTGTCATGCAATTAACTCAGAATGTTAATTGTTCACAATGTCAAAAAGGTCCGATTCTATAGGATGACTAATGGCTAAAATAACCTCAAGTGGGTACTTTTTTATTTCCACAGCTGTACATCGAAAGGTATGTGAAAACTCTAAAACTAAAGATTGAGATATTGAATAAAAAATAGATAAATAACCATTTCATGCAAACTTTTTATACTGTGGCAGTTCACCACAAGAGCAACCTCATTATATATCCACACTGATGCCGCCGGCGCAATCGTTAGGATTCTAGCCTTTGGAGCTGCTTCGAATCCCGGTCAGGCATGGATGTTTGTGACCGTCAATAAATGTTGTTATTTGTCTATGTGTTTGTGTCGTCTCTTTCTGTGTGTCTCTCTTGTGTTTGTGTCATTTCTGGGGTTTAGTACAATAGAATTAAAAGTCGCAGTGCATGGAGATCTTGCTCCCCCACCAAGAAAGTCCTAAGTCATATATCCACACTAGATGACGCTGATTTACCACTGTGTTACTGCCAGTAATCTTGTTAACAACGAAAACAGGGGTATAAAAGACGAAGTAACTCATCTCCGCCATTTGGATCCTTTTGGTAGACTACTGGTTTCTGAGGCAGTTACAAGACCACTCACTTCAAGTTACACTCAGAACTTGCGTTAACTTTCAATATTTTTTTTCCAATTTTCAAAAATTTTTGAAAAAAATACACAAATTTTGTTACGACCAAATACTAATACATGTTAGTCAGGCATTGGTCATAAGTGTGACGATGGAAGAAGCACGCATGTATTCTTCTGAAATGTAGTTTTTCATCAGTTTTTTAAAGTTTTCGATAAATATAGCTGTACTAGAGTTTAAATGAATTTATAATATGGTTATTTTAAATTGAATGTCATACTGCCAGTCTGATGGTCACTGTTTGTGGTCTGATTTTCAAATGTAATTTGGTGTTAAGAAAGTATTAAAAGATGTTGTGACATGCTGTCGGATGTTTTATTTTTACATGTGTGGGAAAACGATATAGTTTGAGGTTTTTATCAATTTTACAACACAAATTTGTGTTTTTACAATTCTTGTATAGGAACAACACAATGTTGTAATGTTGGCATTTTTACACAATACCTCTGTGCTGCTTGAATACAAGTTTTTCTGGTTAGTTTTGCTTTTTTCAAGATGATAGAATGCAACTATTTAATCTTGAATTTTGAGATGTTGAGATTTTTTTTTAAATATCATTTTGGAGTTCACCCGTGTAACACCAGATCCTTCATTACACATTAGATTCATTAGAAAATCTAATGTCTGGCCAGTTAAATGTTTTTGTAATTTTGCAACCCATGCAAGTCGTAGCCTCTGAAATATATTTTATTTAACACGTCTTTGTATGAAATTCAAAGCACGTTTTTAGAATACCAAGCGCATTCCAAATCCATGTAGCAATGGGGAAATCGGAGAATCGTTTCCTTTTAAATCGTAAATATCTTTCGAATAATTTGAAGCGCATTTTTATTCCTTGAAAACACTGTAATTTAATAAAATAAGAAGAATTTTTATATCCATAAAACAAGATAAACCGACAGTAATGACTAGAACGCAATGCACATATCAAATATATATCCTCCTTACAAACAATGCAATTTACGACATAATTTGTTCAAAAAACCTCAAAATTCTATTTTCTTAAAACCTCCAAAAAGCCCAGAACTATTATATCGAATATTTTAATGCCTTTCGAAGCAATTTATTGTTGTTGTTGGATACTTATGGGCATGGGTTTTGCGTTACAAAACTCCTACTTTAAGGTTTTCTAAAAATTCCTATTTATAAGGAAAAAAAGTGTAATCCGATCATTTTGAATTTGTAAAGAGTTCGCCCATAAAGAATTAAGCGTTCTCCCGGGCATTGCATCTTTTAGAACGAAGTTGTTTGGTAGTCTGGATTTTGGCTGTATTTATCTCCATTTGGTGGGAACAGAAATAGTTAAATGCATTGTAAAAAAGGCCTTGCTCTTACAAACTGTAAAACTGTAAAAAAAACTTGTTTTTTCAGTTAAAAACTGTCAACTTTGACGCCAGTACATAACTGTCTTTTTTACAGTTTAAAACTGTATTTTTTTAACCTGGAAAACTAATTTTTTTTACGGGAAAACTGTAATTTTAACATTGAGAAACAGTTATTTCAGAAGGAGAAACTGTTAAATTAGACGTGCAAAGAGACACGTGATTGAGATCATCGTTAAGCATAAATACCCAATACTAGCTCTCGAGACGGAGTAACAATATAGTATTGCACTAAATTGTGTGCGAGTGGTTTACCGTAATTATTAGTTTTTGGGGTTAAGCCTTCACTATACCTAAGAAAGGGGTAGCTTAAGTTGAGTGCAATTCAGGCAAATAGCAATCATCTGGGCATTTACCAAGTAATGGCCATGGATAGCATGGGTTGTTATATTGGCCAAGATGTCACGACTTTGCCTAAGTTCGAGGGTCAATATCTAGTGGCTCTAGAAAAGTAAAAAAAATGTTACCATACTTACGAATAAAAATTCCTTTAGGTATATGTCGGTAAATTGTACTCCTTATCCTTACCAGTAAGCATTAATATAATAAAAGAATCATGGATCTGTGATAATGTTAACAGTTGAATAATGTCCTACCTCTTAGTTTATAACACTATATATAGTTGTGATAGCCTTCTACCTGACTTGTAAATAACGGATTTGGAGAAAATTTTAAAATTACCGGGGATATATTTAAATGAAATGATAAAATGTGAAACTATTATAAATATATTTGGCGATAAAATTACGGTAACCCTGTTAAAAAAAAATACTCCAAATCCCTTATTTTTAACTTTTAAAAATAAGGGTCTGGGATTTTCTAACCATAGGATATTTCGTAACCATGTTGCGCCATTCTAAAAACAACATGCCCTCCTTTATTTATGGTTAATCCCTGGCAAAAACAAATTTTATTAGATAATTTTTTTTTTAGCAAACGCAATTATTTAAAAAGGATTACAGTAAAGGAGACATGCCTTTACGCAATGTTGTTTCCGTTTAAATCGTATAAATTTTGTCGAAGAAATAAATATCTGTGGTCCTTGTTATTTTTCTACATGAAAATTAATAAAGCTTCATTAATAGATTTTTGGTTGAATTAACTTACAATTAGGACCAGGGTGATAATTAATTTTTGAAGTTTTTAAAATGTCCCAAAAGATTTCAAGTAAGGCGACAATATTATTAAACTCTATTAATTAGTTATTATAAACTGAGTGATATTTTCCCTTCAACTTCATCATGATTTTGATGTGACGACAATAACTTTACAAGGTGAGAAAATGCTTACTTACATAGTTTAGTAATGCATTTGCAGTAGTTTAGAGTTCGAAACTAATGTACTATCTCTAAGAGACTGACCATACCCTTCTTAATGTAAACAGGTATGGATAGCCATTCAATTAATAAGTTTTTATTTTAGTGACATTAAATAACGTAGTTAAAAGTAGTGAGTTTCGAAGCGAGTATTGAAAACATTTCATTTTCAATAAAATATTATTGCTTTGCAAATTTGACTTTGATTTTAAAAAAGATTATTTTTACATTTGCTGCGTTTATAATTTATCCAAGTGATCCTTGTTCAGCAATGTATTATATTTCTCTTAGTCCAGCATCATTATGACATTGGATATCTCACGAAATAATGTCCCATCATCTATACAGAAACCAACATCCTTCCGAATCCCAAACTTCCTTCCGAATTAATATTCATTGGCAAACAACTCCGAAAATCCCCCAATCAACGTCATCCATCATATCTAATCCACCAATCAAAAGTCACTAATTCAAAGCTCTCACAAGCGGATCAATCAGCGTCGATTTCCGTCCACATTCTTCGAATTCTTTTGCACGCGATTGGATGGTTCGGATCCAATGGCTCTGGCGTTTTATTAAAGGATGAAGTTGACAGTTTTCGTTATTTTGGTGATGAACCAATGTATTTTTATATGAGTTTGGTCGTTAACCGCTTGCGGACTGATTTTCAAATGTAATTAGGTGTTAAGGAAGTATTGAAACATGTTGTGACACCTGTCAGATTTTTGTGAATTGTATGAGAAATTGCTATTTATATTTCTTGCGTCAAGTATAATTTTTTGTTTGCAAATCTATAATTCATATTTTGGCCAAAAAATAGTTATCTTAATTTTTTTACTATAACATTCAAATAACGATTCATTTCTTCCGGACCTGTAACAATATATTCTAACCAAAGTTCTGGAATTTTTAACAACGGGCAGACTACCCAGTGGGCAGAATAACTAGTGAATGAACGTTTAAGACGTCACGTTCGCCAGTGAATGAACACCAAGATATAATGACCAGGACAACCAAGAATTGTCAGATAGCTTCCTACTACATGGGAGGAAGTCAGTGTTGCCAAACCATATAGTGGAATAATTTTCAATCCTTATTTTTATTAATTATATTTACCAAATGTTCATTCACTGGTCAGTCTACCCTATGAAATTTTTATGGGCTTTCTATTCTTAAATCTGTTTTGTGTAATGTAACAATAAAGTTAATTTAAAATTTGGAAACTAAGCAATATTACCTTGCGAGAAATAGGGAAAAATGCATAGCCTTAATAAACAGTGCGACTCTAAATGTTTGCTTCTCAGTCGAAAGTCGACATGAAAGGCAAATATAGTTTTACAGCGGTAGTTTCTTTCATATGTATGGAGGTATTTGCACGAAAGAAAACTCTTGTTTTTTTTTCCCTAACTGCGTAAGGACAACTGTTTTTATTTATTGGTTATGAAATTTAATATCAAACAGTAACCCCTCGCTATATCGTGCCTCGTTATAACGCGGATTTGGATATAACGCGCCTGGTATCATGCCTCCCAATATTTTCAATATTAGTAGTATATAACATTTATAAAGTTCGCGCATTATATCGCTCATTCGGTTATATCGCGGTTTTTTGCTTGTCTCCCTGGAAGCGCGATATAACGAGGGGTTGCTATCGATAATAATAATTGGACTAATAAAGGAAGCATGAAGTAACAACAAAATAGGTGGTATTCTTCTATAATACGGATATTAGTATTTATGACCTTTCTATATCCAAAAAGTAATTTTATTGTGTCTTATTTACCAACGTATTAAAGTTTTTAAATTAAAAATTAAGGGTAAATCTCTTTCTCTTAAAGAACTTTTTTTTTTACTTAAACTTTTAGCATTACTTCAAACAAATAAAATAGCCCTTTCAACAAAAACTATCAAAACTCCACTTTGGGAAAAAAGTTGTCAGTAACAGACACCAATTAATGTCAGATTCAATTGGATTTGGTCGGAAGTTCCAAAGGATCGCAGCAGATTACACCAACAGCCAAAAGAACAATTTTTTCGCTTCGATATTTTATTGAGTTTTCTGTTTGCGGTCTCACAATTACGAGGGTAGCCATTTCAAAAGTTTTTGGTGACTTAAGCGATTTTTTTTCGTAATCCATAGATGTTTGATAAGGTACTGACGGAAATGGGGGTCTTTTTAGTTAAAAGGTTTTTAGGTTTTGCTGATTACTTTTATCATTATGTGTCAAATAAATTGTATAGATTTGGGCCATTTGACTTTTTTTTTTACAAATGAAAAGTTTTTTCGTAATCATTAGAAAAATGTGTAATTTTTTATGTCTAGTTCATGTCAACGACAAACAGAACAATTGACTGTTAATTATTGCAAAAGGGAAAATATTACACTCTAGCTAATTTCGGTAATATTGCTTTGAAAAATATACATTTTAGCATATATATATATATATAATTATATATATATATATATATATATCTATATATATATATATATATATATATATATATATATATATATATATATAATATATATAATATATATATATATAAATATATATATTTATGGAAAGTATGTTTATGTTTAAGTTGTTCTTATCCATAATCACTGCAAGTAAAGCAAATATTTTCTACATTACAACACAATAAATTTTATTACTTTCAATGGTGCCATTGTGTGGCATGGTGCCATTGTGTGGTCCATTGTGCCATTGTGTGGTCCATTGTGCCATTGTGTGGTCCAATTTCCAAGTGATGGAAAATTTTAATTTATTTTTGCACTGTATTAAAATTAATGCAAGAAAACTAAATTGTTTTCATTTAATCATGAATCACATGTTCCATAATATTTATTTTTGCGACACAATTTGCAGCAAATATCTTTTTGTGAAATACAAAATTTTAATCGAATAAAACCCTGCATTGTTGCAATAGAAAACCATTATCATGATTTGTACTTCCCATACATATCCCAAAACAAAGACATAATTAGCACAAACACAAACAATACATTCAACACCTATATTTTACGACTGACCCGGGATGAAATACGGTCCTAATAAACAAACTAATTCCTAGCCCCCCCCCCCTCCCTTTTCAACGGATTCCAAATGGAATTTTACGGCCGACAGATATTAGCTTTTCACCCATGATTAAAGGGGGTGGAAATGTGAAAGAAATAAAAAGTTGTTATTTCATTTCTGTTTTGGACACAGTGCAGAAATGTACTTTTTTATTGTTGAATTTCAATTTTTTTATTGTAGTAGAAATTTTTTGATTGATAGTAGGCTTTTTTAATCATTTTTAAGTCCTTATTTATGATTTTCAAACTTATAAAATATTTAGAAAACGATTAAACATTAGAAACCTAAACAAATTTTAATACAAATAAATAGTTAAACCTGTTACATTTTGAAAATTATTACTTGTTCATTGCTCAATTAATAGCTTGCTAAAATTGTTTGAATTGTTTTTTGAATTTTAAAGGAAGTTTTTTTTTTCAAAAAGTGTTTGTAAACTATTTATGTTTTCAAAAATGTCTGTTTGCTAACAATCTGTTTTGACTCTCTCATATGAAAAATCAATTTATCTATTTTTGAGCTTAGTTTAGTTCTTTCAGTTTTTAATGAAATACTATTGACAAAAGCTCTTCAACATTAACGAAAAACACACACCAAAAGTAATATCTGCCCCATACTTGGGAAATGATACACTATACAGTGATTTAACCTCCATTTAGATCTCAATATTCGTAATACATATTTTTAAGCCTTTCGTTCCTAAATACTATCTCTTGTTTAAGTTTGAATGTTATTTTTGCGATGCGAATTTAACTATTTATTATTTAAAAAATAAGGCAATTTTACAAATACAAAAATTTAAATAAAAATATATCTATGTGCAATAAATTACCCATAGATTTTTGTATTTCTAAAATCCCTTAACTTTATATCACAAAAGGATGCTTTTTTCAAAACATCTTATTTGTGGAAAAAAAATTATATTATCAAATTAACAAACAATAAAATATAACTACAAGAAAACATAACTGCTTTTTTAAAATACTGAAAAAAATTACTCTCCTTGTCCCTGATTAAGTTTATGGTGGGGAGGACATGTGGATTGGGATATCCGGTACGCAACTACCGGGTTCCGGGTGTTGTATGCAGAATTAATGGACTCTCTTTTTTTCCTTTTATCTTTTATGGCATTTGTTCGTAAGTTAAGTACAGTTTCATTGAAGGAACGAGCTTTGTGTATTAGGGTAATTAAAGGTTGGGGGCTGTTCAGGTTGGTTAAAACAAACAAAATTATACAAACAGAGCTGTATGTTGTGGGGTGGGTGTAAATTATGATAAAATGAACTCTTACTTAAGGGCTGTAAGGAGCCTAGTGGTCAGGATCTCGGACTCGAGATCGGAAGGTTGAGAGTTCGAGACCCGTTGCCACTGATGACTTACCGAGTATATGCGGAGTACGTGCTCGTAAAATCTGTTGGGTCCGAAAGTCCTGTGGTCGGTCATTGCGCAGTTCACCATGGGTACAGGTTCCTGGAGAAAATTTCCCTCCCCTTCAGGGACATGTCTAAATTGTGGAGGTGGCGACAGATGGCAACATCTGTCATTAGTGTATGTGTGCGTCTTGCGTTGTCCTACTTGACGATGGCTTATAAGCGGGTCCTTGCGACCAAGCACACAAGCCAGAATATATATGTCAACCAACCAACCAACTCTTACTTTGCTGGATTAACCTTTAAACTCTCTCCTCCTTTCGACCGAGAAATATAGAAACAAGAAAGCAACATGAAATGTACAACTTCCTACATTTCTTAAGACATACTACGTAGTTAGTATTGATTTAAATAATATTTAAAATGTTTTATTCGTAAATATTCTTGAATAAAATTGATTTTTTAGCTACATTCAAATGTGAATAGTTCATAACAAGAAAATAATTAGCCCAAATGAATCGGTGAGTGCAGAAACCACTTCAGTAAAAAAAATCCGAAAACTCGTTTTCAATGAAAATAAGCGTAGAAAGGCAAGATGCGTGTTGGGTGCAAAAACTACGTCAGTCTGTTGAGTAGTTCCGTAAATACAGGACGTTTGTTTCGAGTGTTTAGTGCAGAAATAATGGAGGAGTTATAACGTTTTTTCTCCCTCCTGAAAGATTTGAAATTTGTGACTGACGTTGTTTCTGCACTCACGATTCAAATGTTACCTATTGTTATTATTTAGTTTCAGTATAAATATTTCGCTACTCTGTTTAAGTTTGGAACTCGATTTCGGCTTAATAATGGTTGTTAGCTACAATGGCTGTGTAGTAGCTTTTGATGAAACCAAGCGCTAAATTTTTAACAATGTAGTTATTGTAAAAAATGTAAACCACATGGATTTTAATGAGAAATACAAACACTTGGTAATGACAAATAAGAACCTAACAGAATTTTTTTTATTGAATATTGAACTTTTTGACATTTAATTAATATTGAGTATTGAACTTGACATTATTCAGTTCTTGAAGAAATGTGTGTTTAAAAAAATTCTCATGCAAATTTTAACCGCACATTATGCAAAACACAACGCTTAAAAAAATACGTAGAAAATATACTTTTCTCCCAAACAACTTCGTAAGAAAAAGAAGAAAAAAAAAATCGACAATCGTTTGACACTCCGAAACAAAACACAAGTTTCCACCCGACATAAGACAGAAACGATTTTTTTTTTGTTGCTTCTGAAAAAAAAACTGAGTTAGGGGCTCAAACGAGATAAAGGAGTTGTTTGGCGATAACGAGCCGAGGGAGCTGACACCAAAGCGTTACGTGATCGCCAAGGTAAATGGCCACGGCCATTTTCACTCCAAAGTGGCGTGGCGAAGTTTTTTTTTATATTATTGTTTTGTGCGGATAGTGGTTGTTAGGACAGACCAACAATGAAAAGGTTGTTTTGGTTTTAATCACTGCCTTTAAATAATACCAAATACGTGGTTCAAGCAAGGACGTCTGTAAATCTGAGACTAAGGTGTCTTCGCACATGTTCTCGAAACGTGTAAAAAGACTAAGAAACTTAATTAAGAAAACGTTATCTTTAAAATTAGTGATGCAGTAAAAGTAATCTTAAAAATTAAATTTTATAAATATACGTTAAAGTATTTCTGCAGAATTACAGTACATGACGCGTTTTTTTTTCATATGAAAAACTAAACCCCTCGGCGCAACAGCCCATTACTGGGCCAAGGCCTGTCGTGCCCATTTCAGCTTTCTTGACTTAGGACTCTGGGGTGCTAGGCATATGTCCCGGTAAGGGGGTCAGCCTCACGCGGAGCCCCCATGCTTGGTACCCATTTTATCGCCCACTCAAGGGATGAAATAATGGGTCAACCTCGCCTATTTATAAGTATTTAACTATTCAATGCTAACACCATCTTATTTCCTAGTGTAAAAACGACGTAAACAGCTGTATAGACTGTATCCCACGTCTTGATTTTAAGATTTATCCCACCCATATCCCATTGAAAAACTCTATTACACCATAAATTGCCCCCAACTGCATCTCCTTGCCCATTCATACATAAAGAATGATCCGATCGAACACGGTAAAAGAATAAACTGGTTCGAAATCGAACATCGGTGGTCCCGTGACAGATTGATTCGGAAGGTAAATCACCTTGATCTACCGGCAAACTCAAGAATAAAGGGAATAAAAAAGGGAATAATGCTCGTATTATCCCCACTAGGAGGGAATAAGAAAGTGAGGGAGGTTTTCTTTTTTGCCTGTGCCAATTCCCCCATGTTGTGACGTCACCGACATGGGAATTCATTGGTCCATCCATTGTTCACAGCATTGTCCTTCATGTAATGGATGGATTATCTCCATAGATGAATCGCCATTTTCAGAATTTTTGGTATTTCATTCGGCGAAATGAAATAAATTCTCGTTAATTTGTGGCTGAAATAAAAGTTGCCTTTCGAGGGCATGTTTTAATTATGGCCTTGCATATTTATTCCGACTAAAATGAAATCGTGTCAGTGGATTTTGTTCGTTTTTTCATTATAAAGAGTTTTTGTAAAACAGAATTTCTACATTTATGGTTTCGATTTGGTAACCAGAATGTTAATTTATCAAGTAATTGGCATAGACATCAATTTAATAAATAGGAAAATAATTATAACTTGTAAGAAAAACACTACTTCTCCAAAACCAATATTAATATTATTTGGTAGTTTTAAATGTTTTATAAGTGCGTCATATTTATTATGAGCTATAAGAAATTATTTTTATGGACACGATAGCTCAAAAGTGTATTTTATCCATATTGTTTCGAAAAGCTTATTTTTTTACAAAATATAGAATAGAAAATTTCCATTAATGATTCCATTTGATGCAATTCCTTATATAAGTAATATAGACATCAGTTTGGTGAATAGAAATGCATTAGAAAATTGACGGATAATAATTAAAAAAAATTAAAGTTGATATTCCTTATTAGTTTTTAACTTTTCCTTCAATAATATTACTTATTATTGTTTAACGTTTCTTTTAATATTACTACTTATTAAGTTTTTTTTAACGTTTGATTAACGTTAATTTTTAAAAAAAATTTAGGCAAACTTTTTGATCTGTAAAACAACGTGCTGAAAACAGATAAAAAAAATGATTTTATAATTTACTGTTCAAAATATGTTTTATAATTTACATGTTACTTTCATACTATATTCAAAATTTAACTAAATATTTTTACAAGTAAATCTAATTCTACTTCCTAATATGAATAATTAAAATAACTTTTGTTAATTTCATGGTAAAGTAAATCAACAAAATAGTTTATATTTTATGCTAAATGAAATTTTAACTTTTCAAAAGGCTTAATATTGGTTGAATAACATGTAATGATAAAGTTTTCAGTATCCTTCATCTGAAACAAAAGTTTAAACAATTGTCCAACAGTTACTTGGGTTAGAACGATTTGGCAACGATTATTAAAATTTATTCAAGAGTTAACAAACTCTTATTTAAAAACGTATCTCTAATATTTTTTCAGACAATGTAATTACTTTTTCCTTTCAATAGTTACCTCAAAGTGAAAGACTCATTTCTGTGCATTAATAAGAGTTAAGGTTATTTGAAATTCTACACTGTCTTTTAAAAAATGAAGTAAACAGTGAATTAGTGAACATTCGCTATCATTGAGTACAGAAAATAAAAAAATTATATTAAATTTGCGAAAATTGTATTTTAGAATTTAAACATGATTATAGAATAAGACATTCTTAATTCAGAAAAAAAATCATATCTTCCGAAAATTTCTTAAAAATAAATTTTTCTTTCAATAATGAATAAAACATGAAAATTTCTCCGAAAGGCCATTAACGCCACTCTAAAAGTAATTTAGAACTAAGATGTATAAATATGAATAATAAACTTAAAAAATATAGATTTTTTAAGTATACTCTTTCAGAAATCGTTTTAATCCCACAAGGGCTGTTCTCCGGGCTAACTTTTAAGTTCTTTTTGCGAATGATTTTTCCCTTTAACTTCAATTCCACATGTATACTGGGAGTTTAAGCTGTAGGGTATGATAGAACCTATTTAGCTGGATTGAGAACACAGTGTTATGGTTACCAGTGATTGGGAATGAGTATGAACTACAATATCTATGATTAAATGGAGAACTCAGCCCGTTAAGGCGTTCGCCTTGCATACGGAAGGTACCTGGTGTGGGTCCGGGCTCGCCTTTCTAAAAGTGCCCATTTTTTGTCCAATGAATGCAAAAAATGTGTATCATTCATTTGTAGTTAACAGTTTATTTTAATAATGATTTTAATGCACAATGCCTTTAAAATTAACTACTAAAAGAACTTTTTGAAAAGTTTAAAGAAAGAACAAGTTAAAAGTAATTTTTTTTCAGAACTCTAATATTATATTCACCCTCGTTCAACTTTATTTCTATATACAGTGGTGGCCAAAAGTGTGGACACATTTTGAAAGTTTCATATTTTTCAACTTGGTGTGATTACAGAATATGTTAATAGTATATCAAATTAAACAATTGTGTATCAAATTTAAAGTAATTTAATCTTTATGAGGACCACTTTGTGCAGATCACTGAAGCCGTCTATGAGACCTTTGGTCCCATATTATCTATATCCATGGACACATCATCTATATCCATGGACACATCATCTATATCCATGGACACATCATCTATATCCATGGACACATCATCATCATCATCATCATCATTCATCAAAGTAATTTAATGTAGAATGAAAAATAAATACAGTATTACTATATCAGCATTACGAATAAGTTATTCAACTAATAATATGATCTGTCTTAGTTTTGCAAGTCATTGAACCACCAACTTGTATTGCAATTTCAGCATAAGAGAATACATTGATTGTGCTTGTTTGTTCAACTAAAATGAGCATAACTTTATTTGTAATACAGATACTTTAATTCTGTTTTTTTAAATGAAATTCTACATTAAATTACCTTCAACTTATTATTTAAATGTTCGTATTTAAGCGAAATTTAATAGATGCAAGAACACAGGTAACAGTTAAAATACATGAAACTTTCAAAAAGTGTCCACACTTTTGGCCACCACTGTAGAAATAAACTACTGGTACCTATTTCACAGTCAGAAAAGGGATTTTCGGATCTTTTTCTATCGGACAAGGTCAATTTCGAAACTAATTAAAGTGGTAATTGTTTGTGGGGAGGTTTTAAAAAATTTCCCCGAATGGGGACCCCAGGTCGCAAGAGGTTATGGTTCATTTTTATTAAAATTACCCACAAGTAGCCTTGTGTGGCTCTTATACAACGTATATCTAGTTTTAAACACAACATGCAATAATCACGAGGGTCATTTATGACGATCTGGAAATTAAAAACAAATTGCAACTGTTCTTTTATAAATAGCATAAAAAGCCAAATCCCACAAGACCGGAATATTTTGAGTAGTTTTTAACTGAATTAAAAGAGAGAAAAAAAAAGCGTT
Organism: Hylyphantes graminicola; assembly: GCA_023701765.1. Lineage (NCBI taxonomy): Eukaryota > Metazoa > Arthropoda > Arachnida > Araneae > Linyphiidae > Hylyphantes > Hylyphantes graminicola. Next base: position 77,671,887 of record CM043111.1, on the reverse strand, counting down.
CAATTTATTTTTTCTCCCCCAAAGCTCTACAAATACTCGTGGATTGGGGAATGAGCAAATAATTTTTGCTTGTTGGCCTTGTTGATTTATTGTTTAAAAGTATTTGCATAACTCGTATGCGTACTTACTTAAATACATGGTTCAAAGCTATGCTAAAAAAGTTAATTGAATGAGCTCTAATTGAATTGATAATTATTTACTGAGCAAATTCAGATAAATGCTTTTATTGAAATAGCAGAATTTTGGTGATATCCTGAGGGACGTATTAACTTTTTAAGAATTACTGAGAACGTTTTGAATTTTCCTTAAGATTGTTTTCTCATTTGTTCGAAGTTGTTTCTGATGTATTTTTAATTAAAGCATAATGGCATTTTTTTAAAAAAAATTGCATGAATTGGAATTCGTTTAAATTTAACATTGAAATCAAGTATTTATAAAGACATAAACTCTCGTATGTAATTGTCAAACACAAATAATTGAAATAGATTTATCATTAATCAAAATAAACCTAAAAATACATTTTCTTAGCATGACATCAATCATAAATGAAAATAAGGAGGAAAAAAGAGAGTTTAATTGCAAGAGATTTTTGTTTTGCTAAAAACGTTTGTCATAAATGTTTTAAATTAAAAGTCTTACATTCTTTCTATTCAACAGCAATAATTAAAATTTATTAAAAATTTTATTTCGTTTCCAATTGTTTTTTCCCCTAAAAATAAGTTTAAGTGATACAAAATAACAAACGAAATATTTGAATAGTTGCAAAAATTAATGAACGCATTTTTTAATCTTGTGGCAATGTAAGTTTTTTCCCTCGGAAACTCATAGGAAGCGGGACTTTAAAAAAAAGGGGGATATTTGTTCATAGCTTCTCAAAAGTAATTTTTGACATTTTATTATTACGCAAGAAAGTTGTGTAATGTATTACTCCAAAAAATAATGATAGTATATATATTTAATTTCAAATTCTAGTCTTCTAATATTACTGAATATAATATTTCGATTTATTTCGATGTTGAAATTCCTTTAGGGTTGCTATACTTACTCGAACACTCTAAAATATTGCTAAATACATCGGGCCATTTCTGTGTAAATTTGAGTTTTAAATAATTTATAAATATCCTTTAGAAGTCACGAATAATTGCCAAATGTGGCAGACTGTTTAAATTTTTCTTATGTTTTCAAGTTTTACAACATTTGTTACTTTTTTAACAAATCTGTTTTTTTACAGGTATGTGTTTCAATTTTTCCGGATGAATTGGAGACTGTTTCTGGTATGAATTCATTTTGTGCAAATATTTATTTAAGGCAGGGAAAACGGCGTTTTCTCAAATTTAATCTTTACTTCTAAGAATAACTTTTTTCGAAGCAAGAAAGCAATTTTTCATTGCTTTATTTCTATCGGAAAACTACTAGGATCCGATTGCAATGAATTTTTAGTTTAGCTTTTCCGTTTATTTTGAATGTTAGATTGAAATTGAAGAAAGTTTTGGAATATATTTTGAAAGTAGAAAATTTTCAAAATTTATTTTAGGTTTAAACAAACATTAATAACAATTGAACTGTAATTTGAGGAAAAACAGCATTCTAGTTTTTTGCGTAAACTTATATATGTTTCTTTTTATTTAAACAGCATACAAACCAATTAGTACATATGTTGCGCTTCAAAAAAATTGTCTTCCAATAATTTAATGTGAAAAATAAGGTAATTAAAGTATTGTGATAGGTACGAAAATCTAAAATTGTTTCCGATTTTTGTTTTCCATACGTTTTGGAGGGTGCTGATTCTAAGAAAGTGTTTTATGAACAGAAGTTGATCTACCTGACTGTCAGCCTAATTCCTCTCTACAGGTCGAACTGACAAAAGTCGATTGTTGCAGAGCCTCGGTTATAATATCGCCAACGTTTCTGAACTGCTCATTGCTCAAAACAAGTTTTTCGAAACTTAACTTTAATAAAATTGAATTATTTCATTAAGATTCTCATTGACATGAAAAAGTATAATAGCTGCGTTTAGATCAAGCTCACAAGCAAAAACAAATAATACTGTGCGTCCTGAAAATTCAAATTCTAATTGGTATGTAATTTTTAAACACCTTGTTCAAATAAAAAGACATTTCTTGTTCAATTTACAGAAAAACTCACATTCTGTTGAAAAATTCATCAAATTGCAGTTCAATTGTTACTAATGCTTGTTTCTTTGGTTTGCAGTTTACATCAGTATTGATTACTAAATTATTAGTTAATGGAAAACAAAAATACATTGAATCTTTTTCTTCACTTTTAGCTAACTTTTTTTACTTTCATTAACGTTAATTTTACCAGATTAAATAAATCTTTCTACCGTACAATAGTCTCTTAATCAATTTTCTCTCCATACCATCCCCTATGGCCAATAATAAGAAAGCTATTTTTTTTTTCGACAAACATTCTCTATTTGTCGTCCGCCGAGTCTTTCTTATTCATTAGACGGACGAAATGGAAGATTCAGGGGAATCAGAATAGAACAATCTGTCATCTGTCCACAGAAATGAAAAAGGAACATCTATCTGGAGAATAATAGAAGGAAGCTGTGTTCGTGGGACAGGCCCCATTCACTACGATTCAGACACAGAACGAAAATATATTGAGTGGTAAAATAAACTATGTCGTTGTCGTTAGTTGGAATGGCTTTGTTTCTACACTGTAAAAGCTTGTTGTTTTTACAGTTAAAAACTTTCAACTTTCAAGCCAGTTAATAACTGTTTTTTATAGTTTAAAACTGTAATTTTTTTGCATAAAAACTGTCATTTTTTTTACATAAAAACTGTAATTTCAACATGGAGTAACTGTTAATTTAGCAAGGAAAAACTGCTTATTTAGAAGTTTCTCCCTGCTAATATAACATTTTCTCCCTGATAAAATTACAGTTTTCCTATAAAATGATTACAGTTTTCCTGTAAAAAAATTATTGTTTTAAACTGTAAAAAATAGTTATTAACTGTCGTCAAAGTTGACATTTTTTAACTGCAAAAAAGCAAAGTTTTTTTACACAGTGTACCACCAAATTGAGAAAAAAAGTTTAACTTTCCGTTGATTGACTTACTACTAGTAGGTTAGGGAACAGCTGAAAACTTATCGAAACACTAACTAAACAGTTTTGGTTTTTAAGATACTTTAATGGACGAAACATTTCAATGTTCCTCAATTGAAAGAACCCAAGATTTATTTATCAAGAATTTAGTAAATCTTATTTAGGGTCCATAAGGGATTTATTTATATTCTATAGCTTTTGTTTTGGAAATTCAAATATATTTTTTTTGCAAATTTCATAGTTTCAAAATATTTGTTGCCCTTCAAAAGAGTGTAATTTATCCCACCAGAAGATGTATGTAACTGAATATCATTTCCTTATTTTTTTTACTGTATTCAGCATAAATCAAGCAAAAACAATCCAAAGTTTCTTGACATTTCCTTCAAATACAACTTATAATAAATAAATCTTCAGCTAAATAAAGCATAACATGCATCATTTTAAACGGCGATTTGCACTAAAAATATTTTTCTAAATGTTTAAAATCACACCGTAGTTTTATGAAGAATATTAAACTTATTTTAATTCTAAAAAGTTACTCGCAAAAAGCCATTTGGAAATATCTTTACTCCAAAAAATATTGTTTAGAATATCAATAAATATATTTAAATAAAAATATACCATGTAGAATATAAATCAAAGCTCTTTTAATTCCAAAAATTACTATAACGAATATCCATTAAATTAAATAGAACTTTAAAAAACATGAATTTTAAACAGCTTCTTTCAAATGATATACCACGAAAATACTATGTGTATTAAAAATACTATGTAAAATATCCATTAAAACTATTTTCAAATACTGTGACGAATATCATGTAAAATTATTTTCAAATACTGTCACTAATATCCATCAAAACTATTTTCAAATAATATGGAACATCCATTAAGGGGGGATCATAGTTAGCGACAGCAAAAATGACCAATTCTTAGTATTGATTTCGAAAGGATCTAAATCATTTAAAAATTATGGTACAATAAAAAAATTGTGCCAAATTATAAATTGTACTTTTATTATTATATTTACACCTAAGAATCTTATTTTTAAAGATTATTATTTTTTAAAAAAGACATCTTTTGAAACATACAATTACGAATTTTCAAAAATACAAGTATTTTTTCGGTACACTTTTATCCAAATCTATTAAATATTTCTTAATAATTTCTTTTGTGTGTTATAATACCATTTTAGATCTATTTAAGTCACCTATTTTTTTGCCCAAAATAATTCTTAAATTTAATTTTAAAGACATTATAATCTACATTCATAAAAATTCTGATTTTTTAACGAAGAAAAGCGTAAAATAATAAAATATTTTTTTAAATTTGTAAGACTAAATTAGGTGACTTAAATAGATCTAAAATGGTTTTATAACACATAAAAGAAATTATTTAAAAATATTCAATAGATTTGGAGAAAAGTGTACCTAAGTGTTGAAAATTATAGTTTTGAGAAAAACGCGAAAAACAAATACAGTCGATCCCGTTAACACGAACTTGAAATGACCACCGAAACATTTCTTGTGAACCTAATTTCATGTAAATCGTCAAGATTTTTTTTTTTACATTGAGCCAGTGAATAGTTTTCGAATATCAACACGAAAAAAATCATATTTTATAATGTAATACATTAATAATCAAGCATACAATTAGTAATTCAAAGGAGGCGTGGTACATTTGTTTATTTTTATAATTATAATTTTTTTTAAGAAATAATTAACCGATCGATACAAAATTGGTCTTATTCGATAGATTATGCTTCCATTTATCAGAAAATACTGGTTTCAAAAATTCGATTTTTTGGTTTTTGTTAACTATGATCCCCCCTTAAAACTATTTTCAAATATTATGACGAATATCCATAAAACTATTTTCAAATCGTGTGAAGGAAATCCATTAAAACTATTTTCAAATGCTAAGACGAATATCTATAAACTATTTTCAAATACACTCTTAAAACAAACACTCCTAATTTAACTCAGTCTGAGTGGATTTCACTCCTCCAGACTGGAAAATGCACTTCTCCTTTTGGAGTGGATCCTTTGTGTGTAAAACCTCCGACAGGATCACTCCAAACGAGTGATTTTAACTCAGTCTGAGAAAATATGCATGCCTTTACGGTGTCGAAAATGCACTTCTCCAACTGGAGTGGATTTCACTCTTTTGTTTTAAGAGTGTACTGTGACGAATATCCATTAAAACTATTTTCAAATATTATGACGAATGTCCATAAAACTAAATAGAACTTCATAAACAAGAGTCTCGCCTTGAATATCTTTTTTTGAATGTTATTCCGCCAACCCATTGACATATTCCCGCAGCCTTTCGAAGTGAAAGGTTTCGGGCCACGCGAATAAATCATCCTGGATCGTGGCCAAGATGTCCGTCCGGTCAAGTGACCGGCCGCATCCATTACAACCATAGTAGAAAACTACTTGCATCCATACGCAAACACAGGAGCTTGAATATCAATCCCACGGTAGTATAAACCAATACCACCTATATTAGAAGGCCGGCGAACTAAATGCTTACGTCATATTAGTGGACCGATTCTGTGGTTTTGACCAATGATCATTCGTGACTAGATCTTGTATATGAACAAATTTTTAAGATAAGATGAATCAAGATGCGACGTCATCTTAAGATACGATGTTATTGGTTAACAAATCGAAATTGGTCCACTAGTGTGACGTTGTGTTGCTTAGTTCTTCGGCCTTCTAATCTAGGTGGTATTGTAAAAATACAGTAGTTAGCAGGTTAGGTTAGGTCAGGTTTGAATATACGTCGCACTAGAGATACACGAGGGCTATTGGCGACGAGCGTCGTATTTTAGAACCACTTTCAAGTGACGAGCCGACACCTGTATAGGCACCAACGCAACCGTTAAGGGCGACATCGTACGCACCGTTAGGACTTTGAAGGATATTTAACGGGCACCCCCTTACACGGGGTGTTATTCGTCGAACATTTTTGGCTGTACGGGCCATTTATAGGTCGTTAGTTATTTTGGCGATTCCCAGACCCGAACCCGGGACCTTTCGCTGCCTAATCGGTTGGGCTCCCCGCAGCCCCCATAAATACAGTAGAGTCTCGCTTATCCGAAAGGTACGGGACCAAAATTGAGCAGCAAAAGTAAAAAAAAAAAATTACTGCATATTTTATAAATAAATTCAACTTTTTAAGTGAGTATTTATTTTTTGTGTATTTATTTATGCGTATATACATTTCCTATTTTAACTGAAAGGCCCTTTTTTGATAAACCGAATATCGGATAACTGGGATTCTGATAAACGGTACTCTACTACAGGCAGATACTTGTCGCCCTACACTCTTAAAACAAAAGAGTGAAATTCACTCCAGATGGAGAAGTGCATTTTCGACACTGGAAAGGAGTGAATATTAACTCAGACTCTGTTAAAAATCAATCGTTTGGAGTGATCCTGTCGGAGGTTTAACACACAAAGGATCCACTCCAAAAGGAGAAGTGCATTTTCTAGACTGGAGGAGTGAAAATTAATCAGACTGAGTTTAAATCGCTCGTTCGTTTTAAGAGTGTAGTAGTGTAAAAGTTACAGCTCCACTCCCAGGTAACATTATATGTTGCGGTTATATTGCTACGATGTTGTTTCCATTGAAAATATTGCTGCAATATTATAAAATACAAGAGATCAATACTAAAGCTTTTGCAGCAATATTGCAGTTATTGATTTGTAATTTCTGCGAACAATGTAATATTGCAAGAATATTTAATATTATAAGAATATTGCAAGAATATTTAATATCATAACAATATATTGCAAGAAAATTTCAGTATTGTAGTGAAGTAATTTGTAATATTGTTGGCTTCTCTGGCTTTATAAATTAAATAGACCGGGATTTAGACTGCAAGTTATGGGGACAAGGTTCAATTTCCGGTTGAAACTTGTGATTAATTTCTATTATCTCGCATTTTTGAAGAAGTTCTAATCGTTAGAGATTTAGAGAGAGTTTATGGAGACTCCATAGTGGCATCGGTGTTTCTGAACACGGCCAGAAATACACACGAAGAAAAGGAAATAATATAGAATTCGATTCTGTCTCGTTATTTTGTGCGACGTCGGTAAGAAAAAATTGGATGGAAAAACATCGATTCTTTCTGAAATTGTGCGTCTTCGTGTCTAAGGAGGCTAGCATAAGATGCTGCCCAACAGCGAAAACAAGTAGGTTTGTAAGCGAACCTGTCACATAACCCGCTTCTACACAACATTAGAGTTCAACTGGAAAAGTGCCCTAAACGCGATATTAATTCTATATTAAACATTTACACGCTAAATTTGATTAGTTAAATTTATTATCCTTTGAAAATTCTATTATTTTTCTATAAAATGCAGTAATTATTATTCGCTAAATTAATTTATAACTCAAAGAATAAATATGTAATATTTCTCGTTTTTAAATAGAAGCGAATTGCATCAACATACAACCAAAGAACCTCTTTGTGAAATATATGTGACGTCATTTCAAACTGATTTATGGCTCAAAAATAAATTTCTTTTAAATTTGGATGCACGGCAGTGCATCGCCAAGTTCATAACGAAGGCGGCACTGACTATCCTTTACTGATACCATTTCGGCATAATTTTGGAGACCCAGTTCTCTTCTTCTACGCACTTTAGATTCGAGTTTAGACTTTTTTCTGGGTGTCCTAGTGAGACTTACCCTAGAAAAAAATTTCCAGAGTTCGAAATTCATTTAAGCCAGAGATAAATGAACCAGAAAAACGACAAATATGTCCCTGACTGACTGACTGACGGGCGATCATAATGTTTAGGTACAACGGCTTGTTATGGTGTTACGAAAATTGGAACACTTATAGAATAGAGCATGCATATAGGGGAGACCTGTGTACCTAGGGCCGGATTTTTCGATCCTCAAAAAGAAAGCTACTAAATTATTTAAAAATGTAAAATTTTGGTATGCACACATCATTACACTAATTACTATCCATTTGGCATTAACAAAAATACTTAAAATAATATATTCTTTTAAATATGAGTTTTTAAAAAAAACTTCATAAATGGCCCCAGGTACAAGACATCAATGTACCTAGGGCCAGTAGCTTGTGTACCTAGGGTCAGTCCTTATAAACTCAGGTTTTTATTTCTAGTGAATAAAAAACACATATATACATACAGGAATTTTATAAAAGAAAGGATAACAGGCATTACATTCATTTTCCATACAGTTATTTAAATTGCAACAGTCCAAATTATTAATGAATTACAAGAATTTTCATTTTACATCATAATTTAAAAAACTGGTTCCAAAAGTGAGCTGCACACATTGCCGCTCTGAAGCACCAACAGATTGTGGTTTGAGTAATTTAAACACTATAATGCTGTTATCAATTTCATAGATTTTATCTTTATCATAGATAAATTTATTTGATTGTGCAATATTTTTTAGATATTTAGTGCTATAGCGTTCCCCCGCAACATCTATTATTTCAGTACATAAAAATTTTCAGATTTTTTGCCTTGTAACTTTGTTAAACAAAAATCTCCCTTCTCAAACAAGGAATCACTCATAGTAACAACTATAGAACTTGATCAGTTGAACTGGAATTAGAACACTGTACAATGTCTGATAATTCTTCGGATGACGTTTCCTCAATTTCAATTACAGGTTTTTTTTCACATTTTTTTTTTTGGCTTCTCTATTCGCAAGTTGTTCTTCAATTTCTTTCTTTTCTGGAGTGTCTGTCAGAATTCTGCATCTGCCTGGTTTTCTGCCACCTCTCTTGGACCTAGTTGTACCTAGGGCCATGGACCTAGGTACAATGCAACTATGTGGCCCTAGGTACACGATTTGATAAATTTATATAAAATGTCATCCACAGAAAATTCCACATGGAGGTGAGACTTATTAATTATCTCATTTAGAACCCAATATTACAAATAAAATTATACACTAGAACTCAACTGAAAGAACTTAACTTGCCTTTGTCAAACAACAAAATTGATGAGCTTCAGAATTTTACTTTAGGGCAGACAAAACTGTTTTTCATTTATAAGTTTAAAAAGCCTTCTCCACCAAAGTTTAAAAGTGGCTGCCAAAATAAAAGTTGGTGTTGCCACTCTCCACCCCTAATTATAAAACTTAGAACAAAATATTATTTAAATACGGTAGGGTGGCCCTAGGTACATGGTGGCCCTAGGTACACAGATCTCCCCTAACAGAAAAAGAGAATGTGAGTTTTCAACTAGACCCTTCACATGATACCCAGATATTACACGTAAGACTAGATTACATACACTCTTAAAACGAACGAGCTTTTTTAACTCAGTCTGGGTTAATTTTCACTCCTACTGTCTAGAAAATGCCCTTCTCCTAGAGGAGTGGATCCTTTGTGTATTAAACCTCCGACAGGATCACTCGAAACGAGTGATTTTAACTCAGTCTGAGTTACTATTCACTAATTTCCAGTGTCGAAAATGCACTTCTCCTACTGAGTTAATTTTAAACAAAAGAGTGGATTTCACTCTTTTGTTTTAAGAGTGTAGTATTTGCATTTAATCAGACATCTTTCTATAGTCTATATTTTATAACTTTACACATTGTAATTATTTATGACTGATTTTTGAATAATAAAACCTGACGTAACAGCAACAACACAGACAAAGTGTGAGCATTTTTCGGTCAAAATCTCCATGGGTGTATCAAACTATATTTCATAAGCAACAGTTGACTTCACTATTTCGCCACCAATAATCCCCGTTTCATTCTCTTCTCCATGGTCGGCACCGATGAAAAACAACAAAAGTAAAATCGAGTTGTGAAAAATGAGTCGAATCGAAAACTAGCTGGGTAGGGACTTGTTTGAGGGCGGTGAGACACTGCTTGATTGCTGAATATCGTGGTTGGATTTAGTATTTGAATTTATATTTTAGTTTGCATAGTTTTATGTTTGAGATGGTTTAGGCATGGGTTAAATTTTACTGATACAAGTCATATAGAACCGATAGGCCACAATAACCAGGTTGATCCGCTTGTTAATGATTATTACGACTGTATAATTGACAGTCAAAAAGATTCCAAATAAAATGTTCTAAAATTTCGACTTTTGATTTTACATTTGGCGAAGTATTAAAAATATTAAAATTAAGTTTGTCTTAAAAGTCCACCTAAAATTTTAAAACTTATTTACAAGAAATTCAGCCAAACAACCAAAATTGCGTTTCTTAACTTAAATTCGCATTTTACGTACTAAAATTTGTTTATTCCTATTATTCTTTGTGTTTAACGCTATTAATTAAAAAATAACTTTAATTTAGTAGGAAAAGCGTGCCGAATAATTAAAAAAGAATTAAGACAAATTTCTCCAAACTTTTGAGACAGATTTTTTTAAAAAAAATTTACTTTGATCTAAATAAAACTCAAAAATTGTTACTTTCTGCGTTATTTACTCTTTTAAAAATATTTTTGCGTGCGTGATGCTTGGCACCACCACTTTATTTTAACCTATCCCTTAAAGTAAAATTTTATGTCATTAAATTTGTTTTGTCTGGACTTTTGAGAAGGACTATAGCACTGTCGGAAATTCGGAATCTTTTCAGTGCCAAGAACAAATGGCGGATTGGAAACTCCCATTTTCTCCGCACCTGGTGCGAAGTGGCAACAGGCACAAATTGAGAATGACTGCCAGGGACATAAATATTACTTTCTTTTGGCTGGCAACAGTCGTACAAAGACAAATACTGAGTAATGAGAACTGGGTTGTTAGATTTGGAGTGCTTTAAAATATATTTTAGTGAGAATGTAGTGTTTTGAATTTTTTTGTGTGAATAGGCCACGCACTGCTGAGACTTTTCACTTTAATTATAAAATAATAGTTAAATGACGTTTTTTATAATGTGTTTAATCTGTTTGTTATACTCTTTTACTTGTTTGGCATTTTTTCGGCAGTTGTTAGTTTTGCTCGGTCGCTTAATCGATGGTTTTTGAAATCAAGCCATTTAATTGTAAAACAAAAATTAAAACCTAACTCAATTGAGTTCCAAAAGCAATCGTTCAGGAGCTTTAGTGTGTTTCAGAATTCGAATGAATTAAAATCAAAATTTTTAGTTTCCTGGATGAGAAACATTTGATTTAATCATTGAATAAGGCTTTGTATTTCATTAGTACGGAATTAATGAGAGTTGCATTAAAAGAAATTATAAGTTAACATAGTAAACGGTTAAAATAAGGGGATTCTTTTTTAAAAACTATGTTCTTCTTCTATGTTCTTCGAAAAACCACAGACATTTTAGTTGCAATTCTAAAAATATATTTTTTTATAAAATATTTTAAGGAAATATTATAAGTAGTTCATTTAGTAAGTAATATTATAAGTAGTTAAAAATTTTTATTAACTGTAAGAAATACATCCTTTAGTCACATTTGTAAACCATGATAAACTGTTAGGCCCTTAGATTTTCTCGTAGTAGCTTTGATGATACCGAAACAATCTCAAATATTTTCAGTGGACATACCTTAAAGCATATATATTTTCAAACAAAAGAAAATTCGTATTTTAAAATACTGATTTTCAAAAACTAGTCGGAATTACGGTCTTTTTAAAGCATTTACAACAAGTTCTAGTCTTATTAAATTCCCAGTTACCTTAAACATGGATTTAAAAAAAAATCATCTTGACCTCGTACCTATTCACTTCACTTCGGGCTAATGGAATATAATCTCGGACGAAGATGAACGAGGCGGCTTTTAATAGCTCCTAATTACAAATGGCTTCGAAGCTAAGTAATTCTTGGAAGGTTTTTAGAAGATTAAAACGCTAAATTCCTTTGATGTCTTGAATCCTGTAGTTGGGCATAAATGTAACAGTATTACTGCCTCAAATGTGCTTCAAGCTTGCATCGTTGATACCGTTAAACATGCATTTATTCGTAACTTTGTTTTATTTATAACTTTTGGTTGTTATCTTATAAAGACAACATGATTTATTAATAATTTTTAATTAAGAGGTTTTCCAAATCGATGTGGTGATGGTTTGTAATTTTCATTTAATTACGTAGTTTATTAAAATTATGGGTAAAATACGGCGTGACTGGTTATAAGATAATTTTTTTAGCAATTGATAAAAACAAATACAGTAAATGAAAAATACTATGACTAAAAAAATTTTTGATTAAAATTTAACATTTCACAAAACTTTTAAAAATGCATTCACATAACCTTTTAAAATATTTAATGTAAAAATTATAAGTCTTACAAGTTCATGATGAGTACTAATTAAACATGTGAGCTTCTTGTATTCCCATTGAAACATGCAAAGGCTATATAAACAACAATTCGCAAGATTTTATATTGTTTTATTCACAAAACTTCTTAACAAAAATATAATTAGCCATAAATACCAATTTTGTTACCATATCTACACATATCCAAATAAGATGTAATGAAAATTATTTTATCTTATTCTGGTATATACACAAAAGGATTTGTATAGAGAAAAACTTTTTGAATTTCTTTCGCCGAGATTTGAATCGGTGAATGCAGAAACCACTTCAGTCAAAAAAATCCAAAAACTCGTTTTCAATGAAAATAAGCGTAGAAAGGCAAGATGCGTGTTGGGTGCAAAAACTACGTTAGTCTGTTGTGTAGTTCCGTAAATACAGGACGTTTGTTTCGAGTGCAGAAATCGAGGAGGAGTTATTTCGTTTTTTCTCCCTCCTGAAAAATTTGAAATTTGTGACTGACGTTGTTTCCGCACTCATCGATTAATCTATAGCAGTTGCCATTTTTTCAAACCGGCGAAGTTATGCACCGTAGCTCATTAGCATTTTATCTGCTTTCGGGATCTTTTTTGGCAAATTAAAATTTTTTTCTGAGATAAATCTTGTAATATTTTTTTCTTATTTTTGAATTATTTTTTGTTCGGTGGTTTAAAGATCTAGGATGAAAAATCTCTAAAATTGGCTTAAACCAAAATTCCATAGGATTTGTGTTAAGTGGATGCATTAAAATCGACATTTTAAACGGGCTTTTAATGTTATTTTTTTATGTTTTTACATCTTTCAAAGTGTAGTTTTGATGGTTGAAAACTGACATCAGCTTATTGTATAGGGCAAACTATGTTAAGATTTAAATTTCACGAGGAAAATAAGTTCCTACCGAAATCACGTTCTTAGAAACATTTTTTAATAGAAAGAGATGTCAAGTTTTTTTTTTAATAATCAAGTATTTTGAAGATTTTTATAGTTGTTGCTTTCTTTATATAGTCTTAATCAAAGGTTTGTGGTTCAACAATCATTGCCTCTTAGAAAACATCATATACATACTAACTTACATTTTAACATATTATCCAACACTACTATTTTGTTTACAAATTACACGTTTTTATCAGTTTTCTATGATTATCTACATTTATACAATTCACACGTGTTGAAGATTAATGTCGAACATGTTTTACAATTCTTAGTGGATACAGATCTTAGTGGAAGAACGTGCTAAGTCACATTTTGGAAAATGATTGATATTGTTGTGTCAATGAACATAACATTCCATTCTTAAGACCCGAGCAAAATACTGCACGTACATTCTTAATCTAAAAATACTTTTTTCAAATAAATATATGCTAAAACGTATGTTTTGCAAAGCAATTTTTAAATGAAATTATGTTTAATGGTTACTGAGAGACCTAAAAATACACATTTTTGTGATATAAATGCAAAAAAGCCGTATCACTTATACGTAGTTTGCAATTCATTTTGTTTTTAATGCAAAATATCTTTAAAATTAACTACTAAAACAGCTTTTTGAGAAATTAAAAATGTAAATTTTTTTTCAGAACTCTAATATCGTATTGACCCTAGTTCAACTTCATTTTTTATAGAAATAAATGACTGACGCCTGCAATCCAAGTCTTGAAAACTGATATTTGAATCTTTTTCTATAGAACCAGGTCAATTTCATAGCTAATTAACTTGTTAATTGTTTGTGGGAAGGGTTTAAAAAATGTCCTAAAATGGGACGCCAGGTCGCAAGAGGTTAAAGATAATAAGGTTCCGTAGTATATTTTTAAGCGTTTGCTAGTTCCGGTTTTAAACTAATTTAAGTGCAAACCAAAAACTTAAAAGGTCCTTTTCTCGTTTTCACAATTTTATCTCTCAGCACGTTCTTCCACTAAGCTCTTCAAATTATTGAATTAAAAACTAAAAAAAAACACAAAAAACGTACTAATATAAAAAAAGGCAATTTTTCAATAACAGAATATACCGAAACAACCGGTTAACAGCCGAATCAAGCATTATGTAGATTTTAGTACGAGAAGTGACACAAAATGACACGCATACATTAAGGGGCGACCCTTATTGACAAAGATTAATGACAAGTCTGAACTTAATTAATGCCACCCCTATGCTAAATATTACAAGTGAGGAAATACATTGTTCTGCAGAGCCTGGTATTAAAATGATAAAGACTAATTTGCTTGGGTTTAGGACCCTGTTTAACTATGTTATAACTGAAACTATTCGGAAATTCACTGGGAATGTTACTAAGTTTTCTGAAACGTTACAGAATTGACAAGATAAACATTTATAATTGCTTGTACGAATCTATCTTACACTCTTAAAACAAACACTCCTAATTTAACTCAGTCTGAGTGGATTTCACTCCTCCAGACTGGAAAATGTACTTCTCTTTTTGGAGTGGATCCTTTGTGTGTTAAAACTCCGACAGGATCACTCCAAACGAGTGATTTTAACTCAGTCTGAGTAAATATGCATGCCTTTACGGTGTCGAAAATGCACTTCTCCAACTGGAGTGGATTTCACTCTTTTGTTTTAAGAGTGTAGTTTTAGGGTTTATAGCGATACGATCAGTTTTTCAGTACCTTATACATAGTTACAGCGGAACTTGCTGTTTAAATATTATTCTTATTTTCGATTCGAATCTCATTCAATATTTATTTCTTATTTCGATTCTTGTTTTTTTTAAGCGTAACTTATTGTTTAAATATGATTCTTACTTTCGATATTTTAATCTCATTAACGTAGGATGGCAAAAAAAATTAAAATGTGAAAATAAGCTTTCTGTTGAATTTTATTTAAATAAAAAGTATCTATAAGACAAATAAAGCCATTTAACTATTTTCGTATGACAAATTAAGTTTCGAGAAAAAAAGAATTTTAAAGTCGTAAAAATATTTCTTTATTCTGTGAGGTAATGGTATAGGTAGGTAAGGTTAATAGTATATACAAATGGATCGTCAATAGATTAACGGGACAAATAATATTCTGTTTTGAAATTTATAAATGCTTTAATAATGATGTTAAGTTTCTTAATGTTTTATAAAATGCCGCATTTTCCCATTTTTTTTACTTAGTAGTTAAATCATTTTTACAGTGGTAGATCAAATAAAATAATTAATTTTTCAATTGTAAAGGGCTTCTTTAAGTAATAAAATGCCTTTTAGAACAAAATAAATTAAAAACTTGATATTCATATCAAAGACAAATAAAAGGACTTCAATCATGAACCATTAAAAAGTATTTTACTTAAACCTTCAAGAATTTTTTTAAAAAAAATCTTATATAATTGTTATCTTCACTCACAAAATAAACTGCCTCCCTAAAAACAATAAGAAAGCAGTTCTATGCGTCTTTTAGCGTAAATATTTAATATACTTTTTATATATAAATACAGTTTTTTCGTCTATGTTGATTCAACTCTTCAAAAACACATACCTCTTCCCTGCTTCAGGAACAACTAAAGGCACGTTTAATAAACATTTTTCCCTAAAGGGAAAATAGCGTTTTGTTGGTGCGCATTCATCATTCCTGCCTTCATCAGCATCTGTTAGCCGCGTTTTTTTAAACATTTTTTTTGTATGAATTCTTTATGAGTACGGCAGGTAGAGTTCTTCCTTGATGACGTAATGCCATACAGAAAAAGGGGGATACGTAAAAATTACGTGCATTATTACAGAATGGATAGCCTATTAGTTTTTATTTTGTTATGGTTCTTGGTCTCCTTGTTTATAATAGATTGCTTGAAGTCTACTCATATAATTTTTTAATGTTTTTTCTTAGTTAAAAGATACAATAAGGTTGTCTGATGATGCGTTTTTGTTTAAATTATAATAATGATTGCTTACCATGATTAAAAATTAATTTTATTGATCAGACTTAACTTTTATGGATGACCAGGAGAAAGAAGAATTGACCACTGTTTGTCTTCAGCTAATTTGGCTTTAAACAATATGGTATGCCATGAGATATGTAGTGTCGGCATTTAGATTATTCTTTGTTAATTTGACACATTTACCCTTGCTGATTATCATCTGTTTAAAAGAAAAAAAAACTATTGATTTGTAAAACAACACGATTTTCAATTGTCACTTAAATTAATACATTTCTTTTCCCCGTAAAGAAATTTCAAAAAAATTTAAAACTTAAAAAGTTTTATGCCAGCTACCTTTTGCTCTTTTGCTTTTTTTTCTCGCTTAGCGTGCGGAAGGTCCCAGGTTCGGGTCCGGGCATCGCCAAAATAGCTGCCGACCTATAAACGGCCCGTGTAGCCTAAATACCCCGTGTAGGGGAGTGCACGTTAAATATCCTTCAAAGTCCTAACGCTGCGTACGATGTCGTCCTTAACGGTTGCGTTGGGTGAATATTCAGGTGTGGGCTCGTCACCTGACCGTGGTTCTAAAATACGACGCCCGTCGCCAATAGCCCTCGTGTAGCTCTAGTGCGACGATAATTCAAAAACCTAGCCTAACCTTTTTTTTCTCTTTGCTAATTTCCTTTTTACCCAATATTTTTGCGACACTTTCATTCTTTTCCACACGTTTGATTTGTTGACCCCATCGCAATATTTTCATTAAATTGCACTTCATATTTAGTAATTAGTAGTAAAAAACGAGATCGTTAACAAAAAGTTATGAGAACTGCATGAAATAAAGACATTTGCGTAGTGAAATGCTGCATTGTCTTAAATTTTCAAACAAATTTATGAAAATCGTCTGGATATTTACGATTTTAAACTAACAAAAACCTCGATTATAAGCTAAAAAGACACGGATTTGTAATTGCGTTAACAATAGGCGGGTTTACATGAGCCATCGAATCCATGGATTGAAGAGTAAACTCAGCAATTTTTCCCTCTTGGGGATTTTCTCCTAGATAGAACCGGATTTGCAGGGTTCATTGGGGGGTTTCGCAAACCCTCCATTGAATTAGGGTTTGATGTTTCATACCATGAATTAGGCCACAGACTATCATTTGGGTTAGAATTCCTGCTCGACCTCTTTTTCCCCTAATGGGGATTTTGGCATTCCATGGATTAGATGGCTCATGTAAAAGTGCCTATTGAGTATAGATTACTTTTTTTCACATCGTACTACATACCCAATGGTTTTATAAATGACAATTGACATAGCGTGCCGTGCCTTCGGTGTAACGCAAAACCCATCCAGCTATATGATTTATGTTTTCTCCCTCAAACTACATAAAGTGGGAATTTTCTTGGAAGTGCGTTCAGGTGTAGGAATTATATACTTTTTCTCGCGTTGCCCATTTTCCTTTTACCCAATCTTTTTGTGTCACTTTCATTCTTTTCCACACCTTCGAGTTTTCAATCCTATTGCAATATTTTTATTACCTAACATTTTATATTTGGTAGTAGAATTAAAAAAAAACAGCTCGTTAAAAAAAAAGTTATGAAAACTGTATGTAGTTAAGGCACATGGAATTGCCTTAAATTTAGAAACCAATTTATGAAGAACCTCAGGATAATTCATATTTTAAACAAACAAAAACATCACATCATTATACGCTAAAAAGAAGAGGATTTCTAATTGGGTTAGCATTGAATATACAGCACTTTTTTCACATAGTGCTACATACTCAATGGTTTTATAAATGACCATTGACATAGCGTGTCGTGATTTCGGTGTAACCCAAAACCATCCAACCATTTGATTTATGTTTGCTCCCTCAAAATACAAAAAAGTGGAAATTTTCTTGCAAATGCGTTCAGGTGTAGGAATTATTTTTTCTCGTTGCCCATTCGCTTTTTACCCATTTTTTGTGTCACCTTCATTCTTTTCCACACACTCGATTTGTTGGCACAAAGCAAATTCAACATCTTTCCACATGTCTTATTTGGGCTGGGTGTGAATTTTTTTATGCAAGAAAAAAATTTGACTAAGACAAATAGCCCTAAATAGTGTGTGAAGGAAAACATTTACTTCTTTTGAGGATAAGTTTGCTCTTTTGAATCTAAAGTTTTGCAATAAAAAAAGAGGCTTTCAACAGAAATCTCAAATATTTTTTGTCGTGAAATCAGTTTATGCAGTCGAATAGGTTTAAATATGCACTTGCACAAAAACCTATAAAAGCGTTTTTTTTAAAGCTAACATTAACTTTCCGTGTTTTGACTTTTAACTGTTAGTCAATGGTTAATAAAACAATTAATCTGATTTTATTGTTCTTCCTTTTATTTAATTTATTCCAAACCTTATTTCAATTTCAACACGTGGATGCTGACAATTTTATGATAAATTAATCGTGCATTTTGTTTAAGACACCTTTAAAACTCCGTTTATAAAAATGGCAGTTAAGCATTTATGTTTAAATATTCATGAAATATTAGTTGCAAAGTAAAATCAAGAACCACTTTGGTGTTATAGCAAAAATTTATCCACTATTTAAAGTGATCTAAAAGCGTTTTTTTTGCTTGCGATTAATTAGGTGTTAAAATCGTACTGACTGCGGCTGAACCACCTAGTTAGTTGAGTGTGATTTTTAAACTCTTTTTATTTCAAATACTTCTTGTACAGGTGATATATTTGTACGGATATATCCTAAAGACTTTTAATTACTTTTCCGGAATATTACTCATTTCCATTAACTTTTTAAAAAGTGGAACGAAATCTTAAATTGCTTTCCTGTACTCCAAAGTTTATAACTACGGAAACATTGCTAATTTTCGTGAAGAAACCTTAACTAGTTTGCTGAAGTAAAATAGAGCTACGTTATATACTAACAAATAGGTAAAATTACTATAGGTATGCCGCAAGCACATAAATCGTCGCATGCAACTATCTTTTAAGTAATCAAGAACCTTTATTTACAACCAAAGTGTTGGTGCCAGGCGTGAAGGTAAATGATTATGGTATGGTATGGTTCATATATAGGGGAGAGTGTTGTACCTTGGGACAATTTTTACAATTTAATTTTTTTCTTCGATAATTATCGTCAAAATAAAAATTTCAAAGCAGTATTTCAACACACCAATATATTCCTCTATAATATATTTTTTTGAATTCTGGCAGCTTGAAATTAAAAAATTGCCACTCATTTAAAGTAGAGAGGATAAATTGTCCCAAGGTACAACATGATGTTGTACCTTGGGACATACTTTATAATTCAGTCAATAGTCATACACTTGAACTAATTTGTGTCAGGAAACAAACTTTATTGTTTTTTCAAGGAAATACACAAATAAAACTTCATAATTCAAGAATAATTTAAATTATACAGCGAAATTGCAAGTCCAAATTATTTAACATTATATGATGATACAATATGCTTTACTGTCCCAAGGTACAACACACTACATGGAATAAAAGCAAGATAGTGGCCAATCTAAATGCATTATCATTATTTTTTCATAACCAAAACATTTTAAAATCTTCTCTTTTATGAAGGAAATAAAATGCAGTTGACTTTTTGTAAAGGTACAAAGGTAAAAAATTATATTAGAATGAGAAAAATATTTACTTTGGGGGATAATGAAATATTATTTTTTGTCACCAATTCATCAATTTAATGATGCTAGTGTTAAATTTTATTTTGATGATGTCTGTTGGTTAAGGCTACTATTAGAAATAAACAATGTATGAATATTGCCAATAGATTCTTAGAAACTGTCAGTGTCCCAAGGTACAAGCGTCCCCCAAGGTACAACACTCTCCCCTATTCCAGCTTTTGTGCTTGTTCAGAGAACCGCTTATAAGCTTTCGTCAAGTGGGAGAGACACAGAAAGAATTTTTACAGTCACAAAGAAATGAATAACACATAGACAATTAACAACATTTATTGACGGTCACAAACATCCATGCCTGACCGGGATTCGAACCCGATCCCAGCAGCTCCAAAGGCTATAGAGTCCTAACGATTGCGCCACCGGGGCGGCAAGGTAAAGGATTAAACAGCAGAGTTCATCAGATCGTTCTTTATTAAACGACTCAAACACCGTGAGCCGAACCAAAGCAATTTAAGGGGTCAAAGGAGTCTTAAAAATGTGCAAAGAAGGTATTGCAAAACATAGTTTGATCTTTCATGTCATTTTTTAACTACTCAATAAATGAGTATAATTTTTTTATAAGTAATTCTACAAGATTTATTTATTATAAAACTAGTTTTAAAATTTATGAAACTTTAATATCATTTATTTTAGTTTTGGCTAAACATGAAGCTATTTGAACACATTGTGATTAGGCTTGCGCGGCAAATTGTGAGGTCAAAATTGAAAAAATGACCAAGAAAATGACTTTATATTGTACAAATATGTACAAACAAAGACTTATACCTAGATTCTCAGCTCAATTTGAATTAGAAATTATTTTAAGAACTTTTTTCTAAAAAAATTAATAAAAATTTAAAAATTTTGATTTTAAATTTTTTTAAAAATAATTTCTAATGAATTTTTTCAATTTTGACCTCACAATTTGCCGCGCAAGCCTAATCACAATGTGTTCAAATAGCTTCATGATTAATATTATTTATTTTAGTTTTGGCTAAAGTTTCATACATTTTAAAACTTGTTTTATAATAAATAAATGTTGTAGAATTAAATATTAAAAAATTATACTTATACATTGAGTAGTTCAAAAATGACGTGAAAGATCAAACTATGTTTTGTAGTACCTTCTTTGCACATTTTTAAGACTCCTGTGACCCCTTAAGACAAGCAAGACAGATAAGCAAGACAAGACACTAATACAGATAACAATCACAGTTATATACTAGTCAGTCAATGCGTAACTTCACTTCAGTTCTCACAAAAAGGATCTTTGTTATTCCAGTAAATTTACTTTTGGGCGATGAAATATGAGTTCGCTATTGGTGAGATAACATTGTCGTTTACTATAACACTGATATAGGTCTTTATGATTTATAAGTTTTAAACACATGCGACCGTTTTTGTTCCATTACAAACTGTATACCTACTCTATATAAAACACTAAGGGAGATGGGCATTCCTAGTTACGCTGTGTACCTTGGTACCTCAATATCTTTAGAAAAATATTACTTTGTAGAAAAGTCAAGACCTTTCAATTTTTTTTCATTTGAACTCCTCACTCTTACAAGTAGCATTTAGAAAATTTTAAATTCGATCCTGATATGTTCGAGTCTTATGCCAAGAGAAACCTTTCTAACATTCGGAATGTTTATTCAGAATATTGGACTGATCCTTTTACTCGCAATACGTCCTTCCCTTTGACACGTTCAGAAAAAGATATAAACCCACACGCTTTCAAAAACACATCTCTCAAATCCCATCTACTTTTCCCGAAAAATACGTCCTGTTCCAGAAATCCAGCGGGATTTTCCCTCTTCTGTGGCCAAACCTCGCATGAATCCCGAAATTCGCTGAGAAAAAGGGAAAAATCCACATATTATTTCTCAAGTTTCCTTCACATATATTGAGCAAGTAAAACGAAAAATCGACTCGTTCACGCGTTCCCGCCTTGATGCCTTTCTTTCGAGACAAATATGGTTCAGGGTTTCTAGATTTGGCGAACGATTTCCTTTTTTCTGGAAAATATTTATCATTTATGATTATGGGTCAGTATTAAGAAAGTAGTTGATTTGCTCCTATGTCACTATTATAAAATCACTATTTATATAAACAGCATTTTATTAAAAACTAGAAGACCGATATTTGTGAGTCAGAAATTATATTTCTAAAGTGGGATAGGGTAGACTAACCAGTGAATGAACGCTTAAGACGTCACGTTCGCCAGTGAGTGAACACCAGGATATAATGACCAGGACAACCAACCATTGTCAGATAGCTTCCTACTACATGGGAGGAAGTCAGTGTTGCCAATCCATATAGTGGAATGATTTTCAATCCTTATTTTTTAAATTATATTTACTAAATGTTCATTCACTGGGGCCTGTTCATTCACTGGGGCCTGTTCACTCACTGGTCAGTCTACCCTATTGTTAAAAATGTTGGTTGAGAAATATTTTTGATACCCAGGGACTAGAAACTAACCCAAGATATATTAACTTCTTCAATTTCAATAAAATGTTTTACCGATGCCAAGTAAATATCTACTTACCTTTCCCCCCATAACGATTTTTAGCCATTGTTAACTTTTTAAATTAATACTTATAGAAAATTAATGAGTTACGACTGAAAGGGCAAAAAGTGGACTTTAACGACGTTGTACACTAATTTGGGAAAAGTTTGATCAGTAGCGACTCTTTAATAAGTTTCGATGAAGTACGGGGCTTGTCATTGTTAGACCAGCTCCTCTTACTGAAAGGTAAGAGGCTCCAATTAAAATAGACAATGATAACACAAATAATGTACAAGATAATACTGGTTGAAGCATAGGCCAATAAATTTGCTGTTAAAGTTTTTTTTTATAACATATTCGCTCTTGAAAAAAAATCCTACACATATATTCTTTATATAAACATATTTTTTTAAAACAATTATATGTTTAAAAGTATGTTTTAAAAGTCATTTAGAAAAATTAACGTTTAATATTTGCTGAGGAGTACGTCAATATGGATTTAAAAATAAACATGTTTTTGGTGTTCCATGAATAAACAAACAAACTAAGCAATTCTGATTGTTTTTTTGTGATAAATAGTCCATTTTATTTCTTTATACAATTACTTTAACAGTCGCTTCAATATCCGTATTTTTGGAATGACAGACAGTGAATGCGCCCTCTAGAAGGGAGAGTGTTGGATTTATAGCCCATTACCCAGCTCGCCAGAAGAGACAGTCACAAGAGACACACGAAGAAGGACGACACAAACACATAGACAAAAAACATTTATTGACAAGCAGTACAAACATCCATGCCGTTAGTATTTTTGGAAACCTTGAATGTTTAGTTTATAGTTGAAGAGGTATTTAGAAAAAATGTAAAAAAAATGAGGAAAATAAAGTAAATTCTACAAAGGTCCACCAATGTGTACCTCTGGAGCTAAAAAGATGTACGTTTTGCAGTTTTTTTTTTCAAAAATTTAAATTAAATACCACTTCTCCAGTTTGACACGTGCATTGCATTATTTTTGAGTTTATTTTGCACACTATGTATTAGTATTTGAAAAGGTAATCTTGTAAATATGTTTAGTAAGGTATATGTTGAATATGTATTTATATACATCAAATGACCTTGGGAAAATAAATATTTAGCTATTAAAAAACCGAATTCCATGTAACAATACATTTAAAACTATTGTTTTTTAATGTGATTGTATTCATTATTTTATTATAACAGAAGTTTACTCTTAAACAAATCGTGGACCTTCAATCCTCATTAGACAAAACCTATGTTTAGATAGATAAAAATAAGACTACAAAAAAACATACAAATCGCACTAATTAATTCCTTTCATTACATCACTTACCACCACTCGCAATCTTGTTAGCATTTAATTTATTTGTGCAATCATTTAATCACAAGGATCATTAGCTATGTTAGTTAATAATGCACAAACAGCTTGCAGACATCATAATGTGTAAGAACTAAATACGATAAAAGTTCGAAGAAATAAATGCGACTTTTTTTTAGCTTTTTTTTAAAGATAACTAAATTTTAGAAAGCTACCAATTGAATCTTTCGATTTGTCTTACCTAATTAGAAAGTAATTATGTTGTTAATGGTCCGTAACTGTTGTTATCGGCAGAATAGTACACTCCGTGCCAACCTAACTTGGGTAAAAACAAAGAGTAAAAAAACAGGGGGAATAGCGTGATTGGTCCATTAGTTGGAAACTCTTGTAGGGTAACATTTACATACAAAATGATCTGAATAAAATTTAACCAAAATACACTTTTCATTCGAATGAAATTGCGAAATTTTCTCAAATAATGTTCAAATCTGTTAAACGTTAAACGAAATTAAAGTTTTGAACACGTTTTCTGGATGGATTCACAAATAATTTATCGAACTCTTTACATGCGCGGAAGGATCTTCTCCATAGCAATTACTATTTACCCAACTTAGGTGGGCAAGGAGTGTAGGAGTAAATTGTTTCTTTGGATAAGGAACTAAATATCAAAGGTAAGTATAGATTTCAAGAAAACAATTCCGAATTGTAAGGTTTAAAGAATCCTACCCAACTTCGGATTTCAAGAATTAAGATGATTCAATTTATATTTATGGGTAGCTTATAATAATTAAACTTAAATGCCTATATTATTATGTAAACATCAAAATTTTGCACGGTAAATTCGGAAAACACGGAATGTTTTAAAAATAAATTAGGCATTTTCCAATATCCTTTATTTTTTAGTAAAATGTTTTAACTAATACAACTTTTTAAATTTTTGATGACAAGAACACGTGTACTCTCTCACCATGTCACATCAAAAAATAAAACTATCAAAGTGTTTTTTTTTTAACTCAATTTCTTTCTCAACTCCTCTATCCGGAAATCCTGGGGGAAATCATTCCGAGATAGAAACCGGGAAATATTCCTGCATCGAGATTTCTCTTTCAATTTCAACGACGTTAACTCAACGCTCAACGGCTCAGTTCGAGTTATTCCAACGACTTGACTAGCATAGATTGAGCATCTAATGTTAAAAAAAAACATTTATATCTAAAGTCACTCAATACGGTTATTGGCAATCGGTTTTTCAGGGACTGAGGCACTAATACTAATTTCTTATGACAAAATCTAATTGTACTAAATATTGATACTCTCTTTGTTTGGTATAAATTTTTCATTAAAGATATTTATACTTAAAACTGTGTGCATGTGCCTCTACAACTTATTAAATAATAATAAAATTATCAATTAACTTTAATTTTAAGTATTATCGTAGTTACGTTTTTTAACGATATTTGCTCGAGTAGTGATGATAATTGCAAAGTTAATTGGGGAATTCATATAAAAAATGCTGTACATTTTTACTTAAAATTTTTTTTTGCCATACACAACCATGACATACTAACAATTGGCACTACTTCATCAACTATTGTCGAGAAAATTGTATATACTATGATTCATTCGCAGAGTGTGTAAAAATACTAATTGACTTAATCTTGGCACTGTTTGTTATGCACCACCATATGCACGCCAAAAATTATCTCAACTATTTGCTTGTGAAACTGTCCTAAACATGTTTTAGTATGTTTGGTACTTCGGCAACTTTTGGCATAAACATTATAAAGTTTGACATTCTGACGCAAGATTGCACCGGAACTTAGAACTTTCTACTTGCCATTGTCGTCACCTGACTGTGGTTCTAAAATACGACGCCCGTCGCCAATAGCCCTCGTGTAGCTCTAGTGCGACGATAATTCAAACCTAACTAACTAACTAACTACTTGCCATTGTGTTTGAAGTGTTGGCTTACCACTTTTGTGACGTATCAAAGCTATGGTTTTAACACAAAATAGGTAAATTCACTCTCCAAATGGTGGTGGCAGCTAGAAAAGCATCAGCTTAAAGATTCCGGTGCAATCTTGAACCAAGCTTTCAACGGTATATTATGATAAATTTCAATTAAAAATACTCTACTCGACTTTTTAGTATCAATGTATTTACATAACGAAATCGGTAAGACATAACTATCCTGCGACCTTGCAATTATTTTCAGTTATCGGCCTGAAAAGCGCTCCAATGCCCAAACCCACGTGACTTGAACAACTCATTGTCCTTCTTGAGCTTTGCTAAGATTGCAACAGTCTAACTCTTAGAAAAGTCTGTGTTGTTGTTTTCCTTTATTCAGTTCAAGTCATCATTTAAACGCATTTTATACGATAAGCTGAGATTTCTAAATTGGTTAGTTTTCTATTAACGAGACGAAATAGTGGTTGGATTTTCTTCTATTGTTTGGCTTTGGGGCTTATGCTCGTTAATTTTGTTTGAATATAATTTTTTTTCAATTATTTGCTATTTCGAACTGTCTTTCATATAAGGCTTTGATCTTTCATTAGTACATAAACCTTATTACGAGATTTATATTCCTAAGGAGACATGTGTCGATCATTTGATTTTTCGAAGGTCGTCGTGCTCTAATAGGTGTGTTTGTAGCTATATCTTTTTTTCTCCAAATTCTTATCAAAAAGGCTCCAAATGAGCTAAAAGGTTTTCTATGTTTGTGAGTTCAATTACGATAACTATTGTGCGTACATTTTACAGCGTATGTTTTTTTTTTTGGATTTTTAAGGTAATATATGTAACTCTATTTTATACTGCTAATACGGGAATAATAACATAGTTTATTATCCCATAATGGATTTAATTGTACATGCACTTTAACCAATTACAACTTGTTTTAGTCCGTGCGAAGTACGGGTATTTATTTGCTAGTATAAAACAAAAAGAATATGCTACGACGAAAAATAAACTGCGTTAGAAGACATTGAAAATCGCAGAAAAGTATTCGATGCGTTTATTAAACATGCAAGTTCATAACAGAAGTTGTAACTTAGAGCTGCTTCCGGACAAATTTTCTGATATCTATCTCAATGAATAAGTTGACTCAAAATGTCAAATTTATAACAAAGTGAAAAAAGTTGTTGGCTCTACTGTAGAATTTCCTTGCATATTTTTTACCTTCTAAAATTCTGAAAGAAAAGAACGTGGAGGGAAATACTTCCATGGACATGACCCCTTTTTACAATTAGCTGTTCATAGATTCTGTATATTTACGGGGTTAAAGTTTTCAACCATGTGCTTTAGCTCAATCCAGTTATCCCCCGTAGCCACTCTATCTGATTGAATCGCGTTGGCTAAGTGACGTCTATGTATAAACATGGATCAGACACGTATTTCGAATTCAGAATACAGTCTGGCGTTAATAAGCATTGAGCCAAGTTTAATAGATATAGTATATGCTTATTTATGCACAATTCAATTTAAAATAAGGCGAGGCATGTATATTTTAATGCATTGCTTATGTATAAGCCGTACATAGATTTTTTTGTGTTTTCAGTGCATACAACTGGTTTTGAATGAATATTTATAGATTATATTTACGCAAACTCTGTTTATTTAAATATGTCAAAAGGCACTGGAATACCCTTACTTTTGTCATTTGAGCAATTTCTTTTATATTCATTTTTTTTTAATTCTTAAAAAAATATCAACTTTTCAAATAATATTATTTTTTTCATATATTCACATATATTTATTTAATTTTTAATTTTTACGAAAAATATTTTGAAATGACTCTTGTCGAACAAATTAAAGCAATTTTTAATTCAATTTGTTTTTACTTCGGCCAAAATCAACACTTAAAATGGTCCATTTTATCTTAATACTATCCTTACACATTTAACCAAACAAATTATAATTTTTTATGTTTTTAAAACACACAACAAAAATATTGTTCTTTGTAAAGAAAAGAAAAAAATCTATGTGTCTATCTAAAAAATGTTAAAAATCTATTTTCTGTTGACTTTTTGTTTTTGCGTAAACAGAAACCTTTCGTTGTGAAGCTTACTTTTGAGGGATTTAGAACCGCTTGATCTTGAAAAAAAAAGCTTTTTTTTCGCCAGAATTGACACAAATTGGAAGATTTAAGAGATTCTTCAGTCTTAAGCGGTGATTTTTTTAGCAAAAAATACGGTTTTGGGGAATTTAAAGATTGTTTTTGACATTTTTTTTTAAGTTTGAGATTAAAGTTTTTTTTTCTGGGAAGATTTACTATTTTTTATATTTTCTTGTCGAAAGCCTTCAATGTTCTTTACTGTAAGGCTGTTCGTGATTTAAAATATAAAGTTTAAAGGTATATCTTTTTCATTGTGGAACTTATGTAGTTTTTTATCTGTATTTAAAGGTAAAGTAAAATATTCCATTCTCGAAAGCTAACAAATATATTTAAAAATACTAATAATATTTTGTTCAAATTTGAAGGATATTTAAAACATTAAAAAATTTAAGTATTCGATAAATAAATTGAATTTTCAATTAACAGTTTCTTTTAAACTTTTTTAAATATTCTAATTTAATTGCAGATTAATTACTTTTTTCTGTATTTTAATCTTTCTTTTTGTAACTTATACACGAGAAACTCTTTGAAAACAGTAGTTACGATAAAATAAAAGGTAAGCATGCGCATAGATAAAAAAATGGTTCGGTGTGTTATGATATATATTCTAAAACATATAGTACCTATCTGTGACAAGTACGATATAAAACATTAAAGCTTTGGCAGATTTATCTGAAAGTAAAAAGTTTTTTTAAAAAAAAGTAAAGCAGAAGAAATCTTTTGAAAAGAATTCAATGAAAATGTTAATATTGATGTTTCAAAATCACCCTAGAAGAAAAGATATATGTTGAAAAAATTATTTCCAGACAGCGTTATTTTTTGATGAAATATATTTTGAATAATCCATTGCAAAAGTTTTCTGATTTTTATATTTGCTTTATGATATGCATTTTCTTCCTCTTCTCTTTTCGGAGAAAGGTCAATGAAATTTTTTAAACTCAACATCCAGGTGGTTTTCTCATGAGTCCAGGATATATTTCGCATATTCAATCTTTTAAAAATCTTCAAATAAGAAAAAGAACTTCCTGTCTCATACATAAATAAATTTTTTATCTGATAATTTTATTTTTTGCTCAAAAGTTAGAAACTATTTCACGCCATTTTTTTAAAAGTCGATTCATTCTTTTGCCTTTTCTTACAACAAAGAAAGGATGTATTCACGTGACTTAAAAGTTAATGGTGTGTGCTTAGTTTATTTCAAAGATTCCTATCTTTAGGGGAAAAAAATCGAATAAAAAAATCGGAAGTGATCATCTTTTTAAGTCTTCCATTTTAACAATCGGATGGTGTACAACAATATCGCGACCCTTTTAACCTAAGTGGAGTTTTAAATTAGATGAAAGCGGTTTTTTAAGTGCACAATTCAAAGGTCTTTTAGTGTTCTTTTAATCCCTTTTATGTTTTTAGGCTATTGTTTGCTACACGTGCAAGGTCCTGTTGCAAAACTATCAATCTTCTAAGTATAACGAAGATATAACGTCCGATCAACTCATTGGCGAACATTGTGTAATTAAATTTATGATCATCAAAAGTCGCCTAAAAACAAGCCGGACCTTATACCTTCGTTATGCTTTGGAGAATCAATGTGCGTTTTACAAGTAGACCCTTCACATGTGTCATGAAGAAATACGGGGTGATCTAAAAAGAATAATTATCGCTTACTGCTATGTAGTATTAAATGGATATTATTATTTGTGTGCTCCTCTGTAAATATTATGGTAGTGCCCTGCATCTTTCAATTCAAACCTATAAAAGAAAAAAAACACTATTTTAATGCATAATTAGGAATGTAAAAACTACTTTTAAGATAGGTATTTTTAAATATATGGCAATTTCAGATAACTATACAAATCGTAGAATCATCAGAATATGAATTTAGAGTTATCGTAAAAATAATGGAATTATTTTTTAAATTCTCTTTAAAATCGACTACATTTATGATTTTTTTTCATAGAAGAGAATATACATAAAACCCCAACAAAATTGTTTTTCTACATAATTTTTACATTACAACGCTTGTAAAACTGAATTAATAAAATTTACAAATCTTACTGCATTACTATTTACAATAAACATACCTAATAAAAATAAACTCTTCAACTGTTTTACTTTACAGAATAAACAACTAGTTCTGGTACAAAATTTTAACTTTTCGCTTCAAGCGTTTCTCCAAGACGAAACAAAACCGTATATGAAGAGTCAAGTACATTACATAATTTCCCAGTACGGTCCTTTCTATCAAAAATTCCAGTAAAAGGAAAGCGTGTACGGAAACCTTTCTATGAACTTGAACTCTTTTTATCTTTGGAGGCTCATAACTTTCCCCTTAAATCCAGTAATTCAATTGAACTTACTTTTAATGAGATACCAAGGAATCCTTATTGTTTTTTCCTCACACTTACATTGGGGCCCTCGAAGCATGTTTCGTGCTCATTATATTTTTTTGTATGTCCCGTTGGGAGAACGTACGTGGGATAAGAATGATAATAACAATAATTGCCCGCCTTGTTGCTGCGATAATGAAAGATCAAAAGTGGGAGAAATTCTGTTGCTTGACTCGATTTGCATGCGAAATGAAGAGCAAACTACTTGGACAGGGTTGTAACTGACTTTTGTCCTAAAAAAGCTACACTCTTAAAACAAACGAGCGATTTTAACTCAGTCTGAGTTAATTTTCACTTCTTCAGTTTCGAATATGCACTTCCCCTATAAGAGTGGATCCTTTGTATGTTAAACCTGCAACAGGGTCACTCCAACCGAGTGATTTTAACTCAGTCTGAGTTAATATTCACTCCTTTCCAGTGTCGAATATGCACTTCCCCTGTAAGAGTGGATCCTTTGTATGTTAAACCTGCGACAGGATCACTCCAAACGAGTGATTTTAACTCAGTCTGAGTTAATATTCACTCCTTTCCAGTGTCGAAAAAGCACTTCTTCTACATGAGTGATTTCACTCCTTTGTTTTAAGAGTGTAGTTTTAGATTCCTTTTTACGTTTATAAATTATCCATACATAAATATTTTTTCAATTGTTGCTTTGAAAGTATGTTTTGTAAGCAATTTTGATGTAAAAATATTGCAGAGAGGCTCACCAATGTAATGGAATTCGCAGTTTTCAGCCATAAAAGTTGTGAGCAATATTTTTAATGTGAAGTGAATTAAAAAAAAACAAGCACTGTCAGTTTACTGAATTATTAGACAATTCTAACAACATTTTTTAATGGAAAATGTCTTGTAAATTTAAGACTGAAAAACTAGGTTTTTTTGCAAGACCTCCGAAAATAAGTTTGATAATTTTCTACGTAATATTTTTTTTTCAGTTAATCAATCAGATGCTTCGGCATTGACATTTTTAAGGCGTGAGCTGGTGAAAAAGTCCCTACAAAACCACAAACGATTTACTTAAATCAACAAAAGGATCAAAACAGAATTTAGTTTAAAAAATAAATAAGGTAAAATACAGAGTAAAAAAGATAAATTTTTCTAAACGTGTATGTTATTTGCTCATTCATAAAAGGCACTGGTCAACATTTTCTTTAGAAAAAAACTAGACCTTGAAAGAATTTTAATTTTATAGCTATTTTCCCAATTCTAACTTTCGAACATATTTCACGCCAAACACGAAGAGTGGCTTATACCCCGTTTCCACTAGCGAGTTTAATCCAGATCAACTTAAGCTAGCTTAAATTGATCCAGTTCGGAAAAAAGTGCCGTTTCCACTAGCAAACTTTAATCTAGTAGTCTCGAACCCAGAATTTTTCAAAATGTGTTTTTTTTTTTTTGGGGGGGGGGGGGGGGGGGGGGGCGCTTTGGTTTTTTTGAGAGAAGCGTTTTGTTTTTGTTTATATTATAATATAATATTATATTTACAAATCGCTCGCACGTGCATTGCACTCGCATTTTGAAATATGTTTAATATAAGCTTTTATTTCCTTATATTTATTTGATCTCGTCGAACACGTTTAAGATCTCGGATAATGAGGCTTTTTATGATGTATATAAAATATATCTAACCCCCCAATAAAGAAATTTATTTCAACAATACACTTTATTTGTTTGAAATTTTCAATAATAAATAATTTTGCTGCTCCAACTTGATGATTCTTTCATTTTTTTTTTCTCCATTATTTGGTTCGCTCTAGCAAACTCATCACACAGTTTTTTTTTTATACAAGATGTCATTTTTTTTCTTTTTTGGTGCATTCCTACTAACCTATTAAAAAATGTCAAAATTGATTTTGTTAAGTATTAGCAGTTAGTTATTTGGCTGATTAAAATTGACTAAGAAATTTTATTTTAAGAGGTATTTATAAGAAAGTAAACTGATATCATAATGCAGTTGAAATACAAATTTTTAATATTTCATGTGTAAAGTTGCATGTTTGCAATTTTTTGATGAGCTAAAATATACTTTTACAAAAAAAGTTGGCGACATCGTGATTTTTCGAGACCTAAAGAAAATATAAGACAGTGCTAATTGTCTTTTCTTTAAAAGAAACCTCTCAAATATAAAAGTGAATTTCAAAAATCAAATTCAAACATAAACAAAACCTCATAATCGCAAGGTTAACCTGTTGGAATTATTTGTCGCCGTTCTGCAGCCGCAAAATGTTGGTGACCACGATTCTAGGATTCTTATTTTCAGTAAAAAGTTGCCTGAATGAGTTAGATTCAAATAAAAATGCACTTAATTTTTATAAACATCCTAACCAGAAGTGCAAAAAGTAATTAATAATTTAGTAAACGGTATGTAGAACGCAACAAAAATCATATATAGAATCTAAATCGAGCACAATAATTAAATATTAAACCCTTAACTTCAAATAAATGAGAATCAGAAAACTTGCGATCATGCAACAATTTTCACGAAACGTAAACAAATAGAAAGTTAAGCTAGATCAAAATAGTTAATCCCGTTCGCTGAACTCGATTAACTTAATCCAGTTCAGAACTCGATTAACTGCCCAGCTCATGACGTTTCACTTAGGCTCCGCCCTTGATCCAGATTAAGTTCGCTAGTGGAAACGGGGTATTACACACTTGTCAAACTAACAGCATTAAATAAATACTGGCTCACTGTTCGTTATTTGTTGGTTGGTTTTGGCAACGCATCCCTGTTGGTTTTTCGCATAATTTGAGGGAAAAAATTACTCATAATAATGGGTCAGAAAATAGAAATGGAAACGGAAGAAAACAATTTTGTCTTTGGAGGAAATGTTCTATGTTGGAAAATAAATTAATTGCATATAACAACTAATAAGTACGCTTATCTTCTGTGATTAAATTAATAATATGTATAATTTGTGTTCGTTTCTTGGGATTTTTTATTTATTAGTGTTTTCTTTATATTCAGCGACTTACTGAATAATAATTAAATTTAAAATAACACTCAAGCAATTAATGGTTTTCATACACTCAAAAATGAGTGCTCAAAACCGACGAAATTTTCCTTAATTTTGACGATTCCGTTACTGGCAAATGCTCCGAGTTTTCGTTTCCTAAAAGTGAGGAAATTTGAGCCGTCATTTTTATGAGGATTTGAATGTCGTCTAATCTAAAGAAATATTTCGTCATTTTTGAGCATGTGAGTACAACAATGAGATTCAGTTTCCTCAAAATCAAGATACAGAATCGTCAAATCACGATCGTAAAAGTGAGGATTCGCGTTTACTCAAAAGTCACGTGATTGTTTGACGAAACAATCCTCAAAATTAACGAAATGAGGCTTGAGGATTCATGAAACGTCAGAAATGAAAGTGTTATTTCTAAGAGTGTAGAATTGTCACTGACCAGTGGGAAACAGGCATACAAGATCCAAATTGTTAAAATGAGTTTCGAATCTCCTATTTGAGATCGTAAAAAATACTCTTATATCTTCCCTAAAGACAGACCTTAGAGTGTTACATTCAGCATACAATTTATTTTTTATTTGGTAATGTTTAAAACAGAAATGACCTTTACGTAATCAATTATTTTGTTACGGAAAAAGCAACACTTAATTTCTCAAACCCTTTATTAAGTTTATTGTTTTATTCTAAAGTTACCGTTTGAAACAATGTAAATGTTTCGGATGATTTTTTTTGTTTTGTTATTTTTTCTGCGTAATGCGATTTCATTGTTTGCTTTGGTTTCACTCTCAAAACGACCGATATAGATAAAGAAATAGCCCCCCAGTGGCCGAGCGGTGTAATCGACGAGCCTCGCACCGAGAAGGTTCATGGTTCTGTCCTTGTCATAGCCATACTATAGACGTTTTCGTGCTGGAAAACATCCTCTAAAAATCATAGGGGCGCCCGAGTACATTGCTATATACGTGCTCGTTAAATCTGTGGAGTCGAAAGACCCGATTGCGTAGCATACGATGTCGCTCGATGTTACGTTGGGTGCCCGCTCAGGTGTCGACCTCATCATTTGACCAGGGTTCCAAATTACGAGGCGAAATTGGCTGTGTTAAAGCTCTTGGAAAGGATGCTAGAAATTTTCAGACGGAAACGATTACATTACATTACTTACTAGATAAAAAATAAACTTTTCTTTCCATGCAAGCCTTCTTTAATGAATTTTTTTTAACAACCAACAACCAAAAAGAAGTTGGAATTAAAAAAAATTCTAATAAGTAACACATTCTTAAAATCTCATTTTCGGATACCAAAACAAAAGTAGTAGTAGTAGTTTAATCGTTTCCGGCTGCCTATTTCTAGCCTCCATTAGGAGCTTTAACACAACCAATAACACCTCGTAATTTAGAACCCTGGTCAAGTGACGAGGTCGACGTCTGAGCGGGCACCCAATGGAACTTCAAGCGACATCGTACGCTGACGCCGTCGGGACTTTGGGCTTCACAGATTTAACGAGCACGTCTGTCCCAGTGTACTCGGGCCCATCCATCACGAGTTGGATTTTCTACTCTTTCCCAGTTCAGATATCCGATTTTATAGGATGACTGGCAGTAGGTGGGATTCGAACCCCCGCACTCCTGAGAAGGCTGAATCCTGAGGCTGAAGCCTTAACCACTCGGCCACGGACGGGCCAAAACAAAAGTAATCCCAGGCAAAATGAAAACAAACCATTAGAGCTGTTGCCATCCACGACTTGAAGCAACCCCATTAAATTCATAATTAACTATCACAAATAAATTCCAACCCTTCACGGGCCCTTGAGTGTCGGAAGAGGTTTTCAGCCGAAAATTAAATCTATAAACAAAGCATTAAATATAAAGAGTGACGGCAAACCCGAAATTGATGGGACGTTTAGTGCGGAGATTTGAGTAGTTTGCCCTTTTATTGAGTTTCGCTTGTATTTTATTGGGTGGCGGAACTATGTTGCAATCGTAAATTGTCCGTTTATGCCCCTTGCCTCAGAGGCTTCAAATTTACGATGACACTTTACACAACATCAGTGTGAAGGTAACCTGTTATTAAACTATTTTTTGTTTATAAAATGTTTAAAAAAAAACTACGTTGTATTGTTTTAAAAGTTCTAGAGTCGGATATTTAATTAACTGAATGCATATTTGTTTGCACAGTTTCAAATAGAAGCCTGCTAAACGTACCGGCAACAGTAAGTAAACGTAAGTGGATGCTAGTTATGAAGCCCAATTTCTCCATAGGTTAAATGTAGGGTGATAGTTAAGTTTCGTAGTTTGAAAAGATAGATAGTTTGAAAATTCGTGTCACCTTAAAAAATGCATAACCATCATTAGTATACAGTAGAACTCCAATTATTCAAAGTAATTTATACCTAACCACATTCGGATAATCAGAAATGATCGAACTGCTAGAGAGTTATCGAACTACACTCTTAAAACAAAAGAGTGAAATCCACTCCAGTTGGAGAAGTGCATTTTCGACACCGTAAAGGCATGCATATTTACTCAGACTGAGTTAAAATCACTCGTTTGGAGTGATCCTTTCGGAGGTTTAACACACATTAAGGATCCACTCCAAAAGGAGAAGTGCATTTTCCAGTCTGGAGAAGTGAAATCCACTCAGACTGAGTTAAATTAGGAGTGTTTGTTTTAAGAGTGTAGACTATCGAACTGTCAAACTAGAGAGATACAAGCTATTGCTAGCAAAATTCGATAAAAAATAGTTTAATTCTGCTGAATAAAAGTTTTATATATCGAAGAAAGTAAGAATAAGTTAATTGCAAGAAAATTCTGCAAATCGCTTAATTAATAACTTTCCCGATCACACCGTAATTATGGATTTCCTTTAAATGCTAGGATCCAAAAAAATGCTTAATTAAAAAAATCATGTTGTTTCTTTTATAAATATCCATTTGTTTAGAAAGGTGCAAAAGATTTATCCATAAATTGGGAAATGAATAAGCAAAATAACTGAATCATGTTAACCAGCAATAACAGTTTCCCAGTAAATGTTGCTTGCTTTTCTGAGGCAAGTGGCTGGCTACTTAGTGCAGAGAGATACGACATTTAAGGAAAAAATTTTAGTAAAAGTATAGGCTTTACTTGAATTGCATCAGATGTCTTGTGTGCTTCGTTGTGTTAACCCTTTCAGTCCCAAAAATTTAATACACTACAAAAACATCTGATATTCACAAAATAAGCTTATTTTAGGTCAAAAATAAGAGCTCCATGAGAAAAAAATTCATTTTAATTTTTTTATGTGGTTTTTGAAATAATGTCAAAATTTTTTAACTGTGGAAAACAGCAAAATAAAAAAATATATATTACCTAAAAACACTTTGAGTTATATATTTTAAGGTATCAGACCACATGTTAAAAAATTTAGTAGTTATTTCTACCGAAATAGTTTAAATTGTGTTTTAAATATGTGGAACTGAAGTGAACTTTTCAAAAATCAGGTGAAACGTTTGTAAGCTGTTTTCTAAATAAAAAAAATAGTAGTTCTGACTTCTATTGAGATTAATGTAAAATATTGCCTAATAGAACAAAGTTTGAATAATCGAATGATGTGTGTTTGGATATTATAACTGGACATAAACATTTGGAAAAAAAAATATTGAAAGTGATGATTCCAAATGGCATCACTGGGACTGAAAGGGTTAAACTGAAAAAAAAATCATGTAAAGATAAAAAGAGTGTATATTTGCAATGTACATACATGACTTAATATCGTTATATAATTAATTTCATACCAGAAAGTTGTCTCATATTCATATAATATATAATATTTTAATGAAAATTTCATAAAAATATAAAATTAATGATTTCATTACTTTTTTTCCAGGTGAGATTTCATTTTGTTATACAAGTGAATGGCATGGGTAAGAGTTATTTTGTGTTAACATGTTTTAAAAACAGTTGTACTTTTTATATTAAAACTAGATATCGGTGTTGTGTACTTTTTAGCAACACGTTAGCACATTTTGCGGTACAAGGAAACTTAAGACCTCCTTCAATTTGCCATTTTAGGTTTGATTTCTCAACTACATGCATGTCAAATAATTATCTGGATATTGACTGATTTGAAACCTCGTTATCTTCATATTGTTCGGTTGCAGTTTAATCCTAAATAGCCTTGCCACAGAGACTACAGATACTACAACAATTCGGTATGATGATGCAGTCACTTAAAAAATATCGGGGGTGTTAGACCGTGACTGAAATTTAGTAGTAGAACTAAATTCAACCAGCTGCTGAGGAATCAAGCTTTTCCAGATTAAAAAAAAAATTGTCTTTAAGATAGCAAGATAGAGTGTGTCAAGAAAGTCTAGGTAACTCCATTCAAACCAATCCGACCAATCACTTTCGTAGAAAAGTTGCAGGCCCTAATGTGGCCCTGAAACGATTGAAACTTTGAAACCTTTCGGACTCCAAACCAAAAACAAAACACCGTCTCGGAACCCAAATTCATTACAAATCCGAACCTAAACAAGCGGAAGTTTTCCAATTAAACTTCAAAGCGACCGGTAAAGGGGGAAAAGGTTCTCTAAAGTTGTCGTACTCGGTTGGTTTGGCGATATTGTAAGCAGAATTAAATTTATGAAAATGAAATGTATAAAAAAAATAAAATTTTTAACCACACAATTAACTGATAAAATCTCCATAAGATTTTTTTATAAGCCTAACTGTAGCCTAAAGGTTTGATATATTAAATTTCCTTCTGTCAATATCTAGTCACTAAGACTAATGAAAATGTTGTTGTTGTTATCGTGTTCATGATATATGAAACTATATAGGGCCAAAAGTATTGATGATAAGAGTCGCCAGGTCTTTTGGGCCTGTAGACTATAAAGAATATCCTGTGGTGGTGCGCCAAGGTTAAAAAGAGAGACAGCAATTGCTTGGCAGTCAAACAGGCATTTCATGCCAAATGCCCGGTTCTCAGCTCTTGGGTCATCGGCTCTCCCGGACGCGGTAGCATCAAAGCGACTAATAAAAATGACTCACTGGAATATTTTTCGTGGTCTAGTGAGGAGCTTAATATCGTTAAAACCAGAAACGATTGGAGTTATTCATAATTTGTTTGCGGCAAAATTTGAACCACATTGGCATTGGTATTCAGGTTGAAGAATAATCGATTTTTTAATGAAGAATATCACAATGTTTTAACGATCTCATGCGTCACGGACCGCTTTTAAGGCAGCTGATTGGAATGAGAAATGTAGATAACTTAAAGGTCTCTACAAGCCCACGTGGCTTCGAATATTTTGAGTAAAATTATTTATTAAAAAATTAAAAATTAAAAAAAAAATAAGATTCGAACCAATTTCAAAAAGGGCGATTGTCGGGCCTTGTAAGTCAGCTACATTTATCACTTTAAAAAAATATTTGTAAAAATACAGCCGGAGAAATGTGGCTTAGAAAATATTTTTTTCTCTCCATTGGATTGACACTGAGGCACTTTGGTTTGGTGACCCGTAGTCCAGCGTGCTCGTTCCCCCTCAATGGGGAATGTTTTGGTTTTCCTATTGAGGTTAGAAAAGGATTAAAACTTTTGGGAAAATGTAGGTTTCATTTTTGTCAAACTCACTCGTACAAATAGAAGAATGAGAGGGTTAAGGGAGGGGGGGGCGATGGATTATTTTTTAATGTTCCAATTCTTACTGGCCCTCAAGGCGACGACCCTCACCCATTAATTAAAGTCTCCGAATTCGGGCACCCAGACCGATTTGTTTTCCGGGAGACACAAATTTAATTAAAAGTGAGAGAGTGAAGGATTTTTGGATTTTTTCTCCAGCTAAAAAGCGAAACGGAATTGGAATTTCGAAACATTTTAAGAGGAGGGGTGCGGGCGGTATTTTAATTATTGCTAGTCCCGGGACGTGATGGGTAGAGGAGAAATTGTTGCGTTTTATTTCACTTAACGACGTTTGATTCGTGGGATTTGTCAGGCTGAGTTTAATATCCTATTAAGGCTTAAGGCTGCCTATTTCTACCTACTTTAGGAGCTTTAACAAAACCAATAACTCCTCGTAATTTAGAACTTGTTAGAATTGTTTGCTCCGCAAACAAACATGCAAGACTAAGACATTTCAGTTAAGAGGATTTATCAGCCAACTTTATTTTGATTCTGACTCGCCAGGTGGCGTTACAAATTTTCGCCAAATGATATGTTTGGCGATTTAAAAAAGGGGATACGTTTCTCTTTCTGGAGAGTGGAGCGCGGCAAGATTTCTCAATCACAAGATAAAGATTATTCGATTGTAATCACGTTTAGACTAACGAAAACTGGTTCCGGTACTTTTTTGCGAGCCCGGACGATGTTCTGGAGGAAAAAAAAATTGTGTTGTTTGGTTATTTCTCTTTCATTTAATTTTTTATTTGTTTAATAAATTATATTTATTTTGTAAATATTACGATCTTTCAGGAAACGATTTCTTTTCTGGTTTGCTCGTACTAATACATTATATTTCTATTTATAATTACCGAGATTTGATACCGCTATGAACTGCTCTAAAGTCATCCCTGTAAACTTCGGAATACTAGTTTAGCTTCGGCACATAAACAGTATTGTTCTTAAGGGGTCATAGAAGTCTTAAAAATGTGCAAAGAAGGTGATCTTTAATGTAATTTTTTAACAACTCAACATATAAGTATATTTTTTATATGTAATTTTATAAAATTTATTTATTATATAACAAATTTTAAAATTTATGAAACTTCATCCAAAACTAAAATAAATGATAACAAACATAAAACTATTTGAACACATTGGGATTAGGCTTGCGTGCCAAATTTTGAGGTCAAAATTGAAGAAATGAGCAAGAAAATGACTTTATATTGTACAAATATGTACAAACAAAGACTTGTACCTAAATTCTGAGATCAATTTTAATTAGAATTTATGTTAAGAGCTTTTTTCTAAAAAAATTAATAAAAATTTAAGAAAAAAGCTCTGAAAATAATTACTTATTAAAATTGAGTTTAGAAATTAGGTATAAGTCTTTGTTTGTACATATTTGTACAATATAAAATCATTTTCTTTGTCATTTCTTCAATTTTGACCTCAAAATTTCGCGCGCAAGCCTAATCCCAATGTGTTCCAATAGTCTTATGTTTGTTATCATTTATTTTAGTTTTGGCTGAAGTTTCATAAATTTTAAAATTTGTTATATAATAAGTAAATCTTATAGAATTGCATATAAAAAAATTATACTTTTATATTGAGTAGTTAAAAATTGCATGAAAGATCAAACTATGCTTTGCAGTACCTTCTTTGCACATTTTTAAGACTATGACCCCTTAAATCTAGTTCCGTACTTTTAATTGTTGGCGTAGCAATCTTTATGTTTGTTAAAACTAATGGCATACTAATGCCAAAGTAGAAACCCCAATGTATAATGAATCCGTCGTATTAGCAGTTTTAAAGGCAATAATAAGGTCAGCAAGATACAAACAAACGCGGGTTTATGGTCTTCAAAAACATGCACAGGAACCTTTTGTATTGCTAGTGGCAGTTTGTCAATTTGTTCATTCGGTTGCTCTTGTAAATTAGACACTGGTCTCTTTATTACAAGCCTTACTCCCGCCACTAATCTGTACATTCGTTCTGAAAGAAGCTTTCTACATTGCACACCTTTGGAGCCGGGAAATCTTGACGCGTTTTTTGCAACTTTTCAAGGCCTCTAAAATAGCGTCGGACTGCGTGATTGGCACATTAAACTTTCAGTACTCTACCACCAAACGACACATGTTCTTGATTGTTGCTCGAGAACTTCTAAAAGAATTAAAAAGCCTACATGTGCAGTTACTTAAGTACTAGAATGAAATTCTCGTCGAAACGCAAGGGTATTATAATAACATTAACTGCCACCTATAACCACTTCCGCACATGATTTATAACTTCAGAACAAATATAGACTAACCCAGCATTCAGTTACAATTTGAATCTTCAACTCTAAAAATTGGCCACTATAATTACATTTTTTCTTCCGCAAATTAAATAAATAATCTTTATAGTTTGCTAAATTTATTTGCAGTTTGAAGAATAATTATGTAAAATTGAACGAGTCGCATCCTGTAGCATCCTTTCCGTGATCTTTGGCAATGCTTTGAAAATCTCACCTTAAATTACACGAGATTCTTGTAATTAAATAACTATCAATAACTATAATATTTGAAAAAAACCTGATATATCCAGAACATTTGGCAGTGATAAACATGAAATAACTCCAAATTGCTCTGATAATTAAAGGAATTTAATTGTAAATTAATACCAATTAGCTCTTTAAGCAAAAAAAAGTAACACTGCGAACCACTTTCTTAGTAAACAAATATAATAAACATTAAAAAAAATCACATTGTGGTATATTTTTTATAACGCCATTCCAAATCGATTTACAAAGAAAAAATTAATAATCTTTAACATTTCAAATAAGGTTTTTCGTGATATTGCTGATGTGGCAACAGTAATTTAAATGACTAAAAATTAAATTCCAATGCTACTTTAATGGGTCGTTCGTCGACATGACAAGATGACAGATGTCCGTATGGACGTACAAACAGAAGAACAAAAAGTATGAAGTTAGGTCCCTGCTGTCCTATCTTTCGATGACAAAAATGATTCTTAAGATCTGATGGATAAAACAGATTTCGTCACCGAAGTAAGGACAGACAGACGGGACACTTTGGGAAGACTACCATGTCAATACCTTCTTTCCTATTAAAAAAAATGTTTCGAATTAAAAAAAAAGATTATAAAATAATCTAAAAATAACGTCAGGGCTTCATCCTCATTGACCATACATCCCAGGACCCCTCCCTAAACATTTTTAAATAAACGTTTATATTTCTCCCTTCAATATACCCACAGACTACGGCCGTCATTTTAGAAATGGTAAACCAAAGGTCACCAAGTGATTCGATTGAATAACTCGTCAAATATTCAGCCAAATGTAACAAAAACTAAGATTTAGGGTTTATGAGGATTCTTAATATTTCTAAATTATAAAATTGGGTGCTGCCATTGGAAATTTTAAAGTTAATAGCATTTTTAATATGAAGACGTCTCCTTATGTAATTTTTTTGTCCTGCAATTAACTCATGATGTTATATAAACACAAAGTCAAAAAGGTTCTATAGGATGACTAACGTTCGAAATAATCACTAGTGGGAACTTTTTCACAGCTGTACATATCAAAATAGCTAAAAGTATCCAAGCGCCAATAGCCCTCGTGTAGCTCTAGTGCGACTATAATTTAAACCAAATCCAAAAAGTATCCAACCTATACTACAACTAAAGTAGTCAAGTTTAAAAGTCGCGCGAAATTCTTTGACTGGATTTATAATGAGCTCCGCCCACTTTTTAGGTTTACAGTTTGAACGATTTAGATATTGGCGTTTTTTTCCTTCTACGATTTGGCGACATTTATTTTTGTGTGTCATCAAATTTTAAAATCATAGATTCTCGTTTGCTATGAACGTTTTTGTCATAAAAAGTACTTGAAATGTAAAAGCATCATTTAAATTCTGTATTAACATACAAAGATAATGCATGAGTGAATTATTTAAATTAATAATAAATCTTTTTAATCAATTAAGCCAAGTTGTCCTACAGATGTCGCCACGATTCTCAAAATGAAGCTTTTAAAAAAAATTAATAATTAAATAACTGATTGATATTGTTCCTTCAAATCTTTTTTAAATTGTCTTTCATCCCTATTTGCGTATCTGGTGCAAACAGATCATACGTTTAAAAAAATACTTTTCAAGAAACTGTGATTTGAAAAATAAAGCATTACGTGTATAGGACTGACAGTCCCTCTTAAACGGTCCCACCCAGCGGGGAGAGTACACAAGACGAAAAAAGGAAGATGCATCGGCTTCTGCTGTTTTTTTTAAGCGATGCTTGGTCGGAAACTCAAGACCGATGCCAACAGTTGAAAAATAAGCTAGTTTCCGTGGGACTGCTACAGGGCATCACGTAGCTCTAGCGCTAAGCAACGATCTCTACCAAAGCCACGGGACGCAACCTGAAGCAGCCCCGGCAGAAAACAAGCACACCGCCACACTTGCTCTCAACGTTTCTGATTGGCTGAAGCCGCATAAGTCACGTGGCTTTCAAGTGTCCGACCAATTACAAATTTATATTATATAGAGAAATGAAATTGCAGTGTAAAAAAATTGA
The DNA here is from genome assembly GCA_023701765.1 of Hylyphantes graminicola. NCBI lineage: Eukaryota > Metazoa > Arthropoda > Arachnida > Araneae > Linyphiidae > Hylyphantes > Hylyphantes graminicola. The sequence goes on along the minus strand of CM043111.1, from coordinate 77,628,514 downwards.
AACAAAAATGCTCCTTACCAAATCAAAGAAATACTCACATATTTTTTTAACTAAAAACTGGGAGAAAAAAAAACCTTAGAAATTTTCATTTGTAAATTGCTTTGAAAGCAGCAATTCGGCCCATAAGTACATAAGTAGAAAAATGCAAAGAACCAGATGTGCGTCAATAATACAGGAGAGTCTCGCTCATTCGAAAGGTACGGGACCGGAGCACTTTCGGTTAATCGAGATTCCATAGAAATTTTCGGATAATCGGGAATCATCCACTTCACGTCCAGAAAAACGCTTTCGAAGAGAAAATTTGACGTCATAGAGTATTCGCCTGGTTACAAAAATCTTAGATCAGGCCCTTAGATGCATAGAAGCGCAAAATGAAGCCAGTATACTCCAAACTTTTTCTTGTTGAAAAGAAGGAGGGACATTGCTGTAAAACAAACCAAAATTGAGCAGTAAAAAAATAGATTATTACATATTTTGATAAATAAATCAAACTTTGTTCATTCATTTTTTTTTTGTATTTATTTATGCGATTATGCTTTCACTTCAGATTTCAGCAAAAAAATGGAACCTTTCGGTTAGCCCCTTTCAGTCCCAGTGATGCCATTTGGCATCATCACTTTCAATATTTTTTTCAAAATGTTTATGTTTAGCTATGACATCCAAACACACTCCATTCGATTCTTCACACTTTGTTTCATCAGACAAAATTTTACTTTAATCTCAATAGAAGTCAGAACTACTATTTTTAGCCTACTTTTCTTTTTTTTTAATTCGAAGAATTAAAAAAAATAGAAAAGTAGGTATTGACATGCGTTCGATGTCCGTCCGTCTGTCTGTCCGTTTGTCCGTCCGTCCGTCTGTCCGTACATCGGTTCTATCCATCCGATCTTAAAAATTCCTTTTTTGTTAGAAAGCTGTGACCTCAGAGACCCAACTTTCATACTTTTTGTCCGTCTGTCTGTACGATCGGACGGACATAAATCTACTTTTTGTAGACGAATTTCCCATTGAACTAGCATTGTAATTCAATTTCGAGTCATTTAAATCGCTGAATTTACCTACAAATGCTGCGGACAAGTGATATACGTCAAAAAATTCAGCGCATCGAAATGAGAATACATTGAAAATTTCAGAAAAGATTTCGAATTCTAAGTACTTCAATTACTTAAAAAACTGCAAGGTTTCATGCTCATTTAAAAAGCATAGGAAGCCATTTTTATTAGAATTAAATCACCATTGCCATCACAACAATCGCTCAAGAAACTTTAATTCTTTTAGACAATAAATTAAAATAAATTTATTTTTGCGACATCGATCAGTTTGAAATGACGTCAAATATATTTCACTTTGAGATTCTGTATGTTGGTATGCAATGTTTTCATCCTATTTAAAAGCGAGAACTATTACATATTTATTCCTTGAAATATAAATAACGATTTAAGTAATAATCATTTAATTTTCGAAATAAAATAAATGAAACTAGCCGAATTTAGCGCATAAATGTTTAATATAGAATTAATGCTGTGTTTGGCGCCTTTTTACCTGTTAAACACTACTGTTCTGTTGAAGCGGGTTAAGGGGGTTCAATACCCTCAAATCGATGAAAAAATCAAAACAAAAATTATTTTCTTAAAATACTATTACAACCTTTATTAATAATGTCACAAAGTATCAAGACGATTGTAAAACTATTTTTGACATTAAAAGCCATTTCAATGTCATGGCTTCGTAAGGAAATGGGTTAACAATAAAAACTTAAAACTCGTTTTTCTCGGAACTTGATTTTTTGAACTTCGATGTACCTTTTCTCAAAAACTATGCTATGTTTTCTCGTAAACTTTTTTTATATGATGTAATACATAGTATAGATTAATCTGAGGTTATGAATTTTAGTAAAACTAAAGTGAAAAAAAATGTTATAGGGCAAAAAAGTGAGAAATTTCATGCATTTTTTGTACTTTATAACGTATTTTATTAAAAAAAATCTAACAGTTATTAAAAAAAAACTTTTAACCTTAGATTAATATATAAGGTTTTTATAATACACACAGAAATTTTTAAGATGATCTGATCAGTAGTTATTGTGAAAAGGTACATTGCAATTGGCCAATTTAACATTACCGATATACAACATACTGAACCCCCTTAAGTGACAGATTCTGTTACAAACCTACTTGTTAATTTACATTTCCTATTTTAGGTGCATTTTGGTGTAGTTTTATGGTTTTTGTTCTACGAATAATTAAATATTTATTTATAACTGCATATCATCATGCGGACGATAAATAATATTTATTTTATTGGCGATAGAAAATTAATGAAAATAATTGGCTTTAACAGGTTGAAATTACAGCTGGATGCTGTGTTTAGTTAAATTTATTCTAATGTATATAAATTTAATGTATAAACGGTTGCTGATGTCACTTACTGTAACGAACCTAGTTTTTCAAGATAAGAATTTTAGTAAGTATTTAAGTAACAGGAAAGTAGGCTATTTTAGTTCTTATAGAACTTCTTGTTTTTATTTAGAAAATAGTCAACAAGCGTTTCTCCTGATTTTTGACAAGTTCACTTCAGTTCGACATATTTAAAATACAATTTAAACTATTTCGGTTAAAATAATTACTAATTTTTTTTAATAATATGGTCAGATACCTTAAAATATATAACTCGAAGTGTTTTTAGGTAACATATATTTTTTTATTTTGTTGTTTTCCACAGTTAAAGAATTTTGGCATTGTTTCAAAAACCATATAAAAAATTTAAATGGATTTTTTTTCTTATGGAATTCGTATATTTGATCTAAAATAAGCTTATTTTGTGAATATCAGATGTTTCTGTAGTGTAGTAAATTTTTGGGACTGAAAGGGTTAAGCCGAATTTCGGATAACTAGGATTCTATTAACTGGGACTCTACTGTATATCTAGAAAATCTAGATTTGGTGAACAATAAATCAAACATTTGAGAAGAAATAATTTAGTAGTTTATAGTCATTTAAAATTATATTTAACCTTAATTGGCTTGTAAGGCACTCAATTAGTGTGAAGTTTTAAATTTAAATTTGAAAAAGATACGAGAAAGCAACTACGAAGTTAAGTAAAAAATACTTTTATTAACCTAGGATTAAAATATTCTCAATTAATGCGTATGTGATAAAAACAACTTCTTTCATTTAAGGTAATTAAGAAAAAATATTTTAAAAATTCAATTTCTAAAATATAACTTTAGTAGAGTTCTTGTAGAAAATAATATTTTCAGAACGAAAATAAAAACTTCTCTATCTTTTCTAAATTACTTAATAAGTAACAAAATTCTCTCTATCGTCTTCGAAAGAAAGTACTTTGTTAGCATTATACTTGTTAACCTGTATATTTAAAAGATAACTAATTATGTATGTTAATTTTGCGCTTTTTTAAGTTAAGAAGTTTTTTAAGATTAATGAAATTTACTCTTCATTCAAAATTAATTAACAGTTTCTCTAATAATCTCTACCAGAAGCAAGTTTGCCTAAAAGTGTTTTCTTAACGAATAAATGTAGCATTTAAAGCAAATATATAATTCTGGCAATTTTCCAAGTTTGTTTGGTGTTAATAGGTTGTATTTTTCTTATGTTTATGCGCCAATTAAGTAATTAGGCTTTAATTAACGTGGCTTGGTTTCGTAGAGTTTGTGCTTTATTGTTTTTTTTATCACTAGAAACATTAAATTGTGTGTGTAAAAGCTTTTTAAATCTATTTATTCGAGATTTTTATCTTATACTCTTTGCCCTTTCTATTTAAATTGTCTTTCCGAAGTGCTTTTGATTAAATTATTTATAAAAGTTGAGTATGCTAAAATTTGCAGGTAAGCGAAAGCCTTATATTATTTGAGATGGTGATTGCATTGGTAAAAAGATTGACACGAGATTGCAGCGGAATCAGGGGACTATCTATCTATTACCATTGTTTGGAGAGTCGATTTACCATTTTTGCGGTGATTCAAAGTTGGTCAATTAACACTAAAAATAGTGGTGGCAGCTTTCCAAGCTTTTTTTTTACAAGATTCCGGTGCAACTTGCTGAAAAATTTCACATTGTTAGCTTCATATAACAAGGCCTATTATGACATATACTATAATTTTCATATTATGTCTTAACGTAATATTGAACAAAAGTTGCCTTAAAAAAAGCTTAAAATAATTTTTATAAAAAAAATTGAACATCTTCTACCAGAAAATTTTTCAGTTAAACATTTAGGAAGGTAGAAATATTTACTTTTTGATAAAGAGAAAATCGAATAGACGGCAAATCGACC